>JAWWNI010000492.1:0-400233 GCA_034642065.1 Darevskia nairensis
AAGGGCTCCTCTCCACCAATATACCAATCCAATAACGACGAAAATCTTCTCCAGATCGAGACCTTGGCACTCAGTGGCTGGCTCATTTCGCAGGTTATCTTGTCTCCTTCATTCAGAACATGCCTGTTTCTTAAGTCCAAATTCTGATACATCTTAAAAAACAGAAGAACTTCCACTCATGGTGGCTGCATTGGAGAGTTTCCAATGCGTACAGTGCTATGCACTCAGCGTCCCTGCCCCCTGCATTCCATAGGAGCGGGAGGCAGGTACCGGAGGATCTATGAGTGAAAGCTCACCCACTCACCCCTGGGTGGGGGGGGGGGCTTGCAAGGATAATCAGTCTCAAATTATCATTGATTGGCTGCATGCCCAGCGTCCACTATCACCATGGCGGCAAGCGCCGGAAGTAGCGTCTGTGGCTCATTTTCTGCTCTCCAAACTATGGCTTGCCTGAACGGAGCCCATTTAAAGCATCTTGATTGCTCCATTGCATGATTCAGATGATAAACATTGTTAAGGAAATCTAAGGCCCCAACGGGATCAGGCCATTTAGTTTTATTATCAAACTCATGTGGACAAAAATGGAATCTTCCATGTTTAATTTCCTTGTGTATACAAAATGAGTGTCTACACTGCTAGGAGGCAACCCTTATAGAACCTATATTTGGCTTTGTGAATTGTTTATGCAATCTGAACTATGAAGGTTGCACAAAATAGCTGCTAAAGAAATGTGACTCGACTTAAGTTTGCTTCTTCTTGGGTAGATGGTGAGTAGCGGATGATTACCGGTAATTGATTATAGCAATATGAGTGAATCAATATTCACCTCCAACATAAACAGTACAAATCTCTCAAAGCACCTTAAGAAAAAGAAATGTTGTAAGAAATGATTACCTGCAACTAATGTTGAACAAGGAGCTGATGAAAATTGAATTATAGAAATAATTTTGTTTACTTGATCTATCCAGGTTGTTGTTGTTGTTTTTTTTAAAAAAAATTCACGTCTTGTCAAATTTATACACAGAGCATGGTGACTTTGGATGCAAGGCAGGCAATGCTCCATATATTTGTTGAACCATAGAACTGTAGAGTTGGAAGGGACCCCAAGGGTCCTCTAGTCAAGTGTTTCCCAACCTAATCTAGGCAACGGCACACTTGAATCAATGAAAAAAATCTCGCGGCACACCGCTCCTCCCCCACCCGGCTGCGCCGGGTCTCCTGACCCAGAGTTACCTCTGGGATCAGCTGTAGCGCGGCGCGCGCGAGGCTTCCGGTCAGGATTCTCGCGCGAGGCTGCTGTTGCTGCTGCTGCAGCAGCCAAGGGAGCAGCGTCGCCCTGGCTTCCGCTTCGCCGCCGGGCTCCTGCAGCGCCGCCGCCACGGTCCTGTGCAGCCCTGGGCTGCAGGTCCCTTTTTCCGCGGCACATCAGCCGGTGTCTCGCGGCACACTAGTGTGCCACGGCACACCGGTTGGGAAACGCTGCTCTAGTCCAACCCCCTGAAATGCAGGAATCTCAGCTAAAACATCTGTGACAGACGACCATCCAACCTCTATTTAAAAGCCTCCAAAGACAGTTCCACTGTCAAACAGCTCTTCCTGATGTTTAGTCAGAATCTTCTTTCTGTAACTTGAAGCGATTGGTTCAAGTCCTACCCTCTAGAGCAGGAGAAAACAAGCTTGTTCTCTCTTCCATATGACAGTCCTTAAGATATTTGAAGATGGCTATCATATCTCCTCTCAGTCTCCTCTTTTCCAGGCTAAACATACACAGCTCCTTCAGCTGTTCCTCTAAGGCTTCATTTCCATTTGTCCCTATTGAAATTCATTTTGTTAGATTAGGCCCAGTTCTCTGTTAAGGTCATTTTGAATCCCAATTCTGTCTTCTGCAACATTGGCCACCCCTCCCAGTTTGGTGTCATTTGCAGAGTTGATGATCATCCCCTCAATTCCTTCATCCAAGTGGTTTAGAAAGACATTGAGCAACAATGGGCCCAGGACAGAACCGTGTGGCACTCCAATTGTCCCCTTTTTCCAGGATGATGAGGAACCATTAATGAGTACTCTTTGTTTTTTGTTTTTTAAAAAATAATATTTATTAAGTTTCCCATTTTAACAATCCAATCAAAGCCACATTAAAAACATTCCAAAGTATAAAATAATCAAACAATCCAAATATTATGCCAAATTATAAATCTTTGGTTGGCTTCCCATGCTCTGAGATTGGGGAGTGATGATCATCTCACATTTTTGCTGCTTCTCTTAATTAGTCCAGTTAAAACCATAAACCAGTCTGATGTTAATCCTTCGGTCCTTTTTAACAGCCTCTGAGTTCGTCTAGCAAGTGAGTTAGCTCAATACAATATGTTTCTGTGTGAATGTTTATTTTCTCTTTTTCCTCTCTCTTTATATTCTTTGTACTCTGTCTGTCCATGGTGTTCACTTCCGCGTTCTCACGCTGTGAATTATCCACTACGACATGTCCCCAAATGGAGGAAATCTGGCTTTCTGCCAATTGTACCAGGCCAGGCGTATGTCCAAACTAATACAAAGTATATCAAAAAGAAGCAAAGGAGGCTCGCCCCCCCCCATTCCATTCCGACCTACCAATTTCATTCTGATGGTAGTGCCTCTTCCACTCGAATTCTTTAGCACCTCAGTGGCTGGATCAGTTAGCATGGTTTAACCTCCCATCACTCAGAGCATGCCTGTTAATTAAGTCTGAATTTTCATCTTAAAAAACAGGTGTTTGTTTGCTCATGGTGGTGACTCTGGAGAGTTGCCAAGAGACGCACGGTGCTTTCCACCCAGCGCCCCCTGCCCCCTCATTCCTTCCAGATTGGGGGCAGGTGTTGGGCGATCTGTGGGTGAAGCTGTCCCCCCGGCCCTGGGGGGTGTGTGATTACTCTCATCTCATCCTCAAAATATTCCGTGCGAAACAGCTCCAATGTTTTGGGCAGCCGCCATCATGGCAAGCCAAACCGGAAGCCATTAATGACTACTCTTTGTGTTATAAGGTATGATCTTGTATATAATCAGCTGAAGGGGCTCAAAGTTGAAATCATTCTTGTTATTCCAGTTTTACCTCCAGATAATTTTACTGCAGGGCTGCACAATTTATGATACACCAAGCTGAATCCCTCTGTTTACAAAGCCCAGGCAGGCAACACAAGAGAAAGGTTGATCAAGGCATGACTGGAGGACTGTGAACTAGTAATAAGCGGTGTGTTTTTGATGTGTGTGCGTGCATGCGCACACGCATGTGTTTATGGTGGAGGCATAGAATAGTTTCATCCCCTGCTAGAAGTGCGATGCCAAACTCCTGTACTGGCTAGATGGTTATGATGATAATTAATTAAATACATTGCTCTTCATCTGTAGATCTCAGGGCAGTTCGCAACATAAAATTACAATATAAACACCACAAAATACATAATGAAAATCAGAACAAATACAACCCCCCAATCCCTCCTCCCGCAACACATTTAAAAGGGCAACACTAGAACAGGTCTTCTTGGCAGTGGTACCCTCCCTGTGGAATGCCCTCCCATCAGACGTTAAGGAGTTAAATCACTATACAGTCATACCTCAGAAGTCGAACAGAATCCATTCCGGAAGTCCGTTCGATTTCCAAAACATTCGGAAACCAAGGCACGGCTTCCGATTGGCTGCAGGAAGCTCCTGCAGCCAATCAGAAGCCGCATAAGTCTCGTTGGAGGTTCAGGTTCCAAATAACGTTTGCAAACCAGAACACTCACTTCCGGGTTTGTGGCATTCAGGAGCCAAAACATTCAAGTTGCAAGGTGTTCATCAACCAAGGTACGACTGTACAACTTTTAGAAGACATCTAAACTCAGCCCTGTATTGGGAGGTTTCTAATGCTTGGTGATTTATTTATGTTTTTATATGTGTTGGAAGCTGCACAGAGTGGCTGGGGCAAACCAGCCAGATGGGTAGGAATAATAATAATAATAATAATAATAATAATAAGTCAAACCAGCGAAAGGCATGGTTGAAGAGGAATGTTTTTTGCCTGGCACCTAAAGATATATAATGAAGGTGCCAGGTGAGCTTCTCTGGGGAGAGCATTCTGCAAGCAAGGAGCCACCACAGAAAAGGCCTGTTCTCATGTTGCCATCCTCCACACCTCTCGCAGAGGAGGCACATGAAAAAGGGTATCAGATGATAATTGCAGAGTCTGGAGTGGTTAATACGGAGAGAGGCGGTCTTTGACGTATGGCTATGTAGGTGAGAGTAAGGATTATTTTCATGCCTTCCCCCCCAATAGATCTGTTGAAACGGAAATATTGCTAAGTCTTGTCCTAATAATACAAATTGGCCTTTGCAAGTTACCATTATACATGCTTCATATTTGACAGGATTAAGGCTCATTAAATGTTTTATAAATCTTGAATCTGTGACTTTCATGGGGCTTTGCTTCGTTTGGATCCAATTTTGCCTCTGTGGCCCTCTTTCATTATATATAAAAGCATTCAGCCCACAATGTCATTCTTCCTTGGCGAGACGATTGTTTCTGACTTTTCTATTTAGAGTTAGAAAGAATCAAAGAGCCCTACACGGTTGTGGCAAAGCACTTGAGATAAGTGATTCCCTCCCCCTTCCTTGTATTACTTATTTATTAAATCTGGTGGAGCATAACTAAGATGATGAAAAAAGACCGAAGAAATATGGAATACAATGGCATTCAGATTTTAATGGGAGATATGGCTGGAAGCTATTTGTAAATTATTTAAAAAATGATTTTGTTCTTGCAGCCACCCTCCAAGGTGTATTTGCCTGCCTTATTATATTTGCCTTGTGTGTTGTTTCAAACCACTTACAAAGGAACACAGCCTTTTTGTGGACTGCAGTCATTCACTCTAATTAATTATGCAATTTACACCAAGGTGCCACATTCTCTTTTCACCCCGACCTTCTAAATGCCAGATACCAACCTAGAAATCTTAACATCAGGTCAGCTGTGAGGCTCAAAACAAAGACACACTTGTTCTCATTTGATATCGAGGATCTGTTGTCTACCGACCACTTCTTGATACATTAGCCAGCCGTTGATATTCAGAGATGATAAAAAGGAACTTCATAGATGAGGGATTAAATTCTCATAAGTCAGGGCCTTTTCAAATTAGTCCAACCAACTCCCAAAGCTATGACGTACTCCTGCATACTTGCAAGCACTTAGCTCTGGGGGAGCAGCTACAAGGGCTTGGCACATGTATAGCTTCGCGAGCACAGATACATAGAACAAAATGGCAGTGCTCCTAGAACTGATAGCGTCCACTCCCTATCAGAATACTAAAGATTCTGTGTTCATGTGAAAAGTCTCACCATCATGTGGAATAAGATGGATAGCTCAGTTGGTTAGAGCTGATAATGCCAAGGTTGCAGGTTCAATTGCTGTATGGGACAGCTGCATATTCCTGCATTGCAGGGGGTTGGGCTAGATGACCCTTGGGGTCATTACAATTTTATGATTCCAACCATACCTCTCACCAGCCCTGCTCTGTGCACTCCCTGAGGGTTTCTGTGTGGCCAGAATGGGTATGTGGACCATGAAAATGTCGTAGACCATGAAAATCTATTGTACCAAAGGTATGGAACAGTTGCCCTGCTTGCTTTTGCCTCTTGCCCCATCTTCCCCTGGAAGGCTGCCCTTGATGTACTCATGGCATCCAGTTCCAAACTCTGGCCAGTGAAAGCAACTTAAGGATTTTGGGGTGTCTGAGCAGGCTAGAACTCACTTGTTTTTGTAAATGCTATTATTATTGTATTTCATTTGTGCACTGTCCTTCAGGCAACTGCCCCATTTAATGCTCACTAGGCTCTTGCTATGTAGGGGAAGCTGATCAGGTCAAGGTGATCTTCATAGCTGAACAGAAATTTAAACACAGGTAGCCTTATCATCTGCAACCACATTAAACAGTGTATTTATGTACTTTTTTGTGACCCTAGCACTAAACCTGGCACTAAACAATTTGGAGTGGTTTATTCAAAAGGTTACAAAGAACAACTTTTGTAGCACCTTTACAGGCTAAAGGATGCTTTCTTGGAAGGTCCTTAGCAAACCTTAAAGATAAAGGGACCCCTGACCATTAGGTCCAGTCGCGGACGACTCTGGGGTTGCGGCGCTCATCTCGCTCTATAGGCCGAGGGAGCCGGCATTTGTCCGCAGACACCTTCTGGGTCATGTGGCCAGCATGACTAAGCTGCTTCTGGCAAACCAGAGCAGCGCACGGAAACGCTGTTTACCTTCCCCTTGGAGTGGTACCTATTTATCTACTTGCACTTTGACGTGCTTTTGAACTGCTAGGTTGGCAGGAGCAGGGACCGAGCAATGGGAGCTTACCCCGTCGCGGGGATTCGAACCGCCAACCTTCTGATCGGCAAGCTCTAGGCTCTGTGGTTTAACCCAATTTGGTTTTTTGGGGTTTTTTTATGTTACCACTCATCTCTTTGGTTGTTTTTGCTTGGGTGTCAGCAACCTTGTCTGCTTCCTATCAGTAAAGGGCAGAGTTGAGACTAACAGGTGGGGGCAGGACTTCATGGTTTCCCAGGACCCCCGCAAGCTCCACACCTTCTACTTGCTCTTTCTTCTGTCTCCCCTCTAGGAGGCAGCAATGGCGCCAGCTCTCACCATGTAGACTTAGAATCCAAAATATGAAAAAAAAAAAACTAAGAACCTTCCCCCCCCCCTTTAACAGTGGGGCTTCAATATATTTTGTTTATTCTTTCAAGCCATGCTAGTGATGTGTGAATGAGGCAGAATGGGTTGTGGAGAGACTGGATAGATCCAGTTTCCAAGCTATTAACTGTGCTATATAAATAAACAAATTTATTTTTTAAAACCCAAAGTCTTGCTACAAGAGAAAACAGTGGCTTGGGTTCATTTCTCCTTCCTATCCCAAACACAAGAGCACAAAATCCAATTTTATAAGTTTACCCATGAGAAATGTAGCTTTAGTATATTGGAGCAAAACACCCCCCCTTTAGAAAGCCAATTAAAAAGTCAATATGAAAATAAGTGATTAATAAACAGTCTCTTGTAACTGAATGCTCTGCAGTAGTGGAACTCGTAAGAGAATGGTAGCAAAATATTTTCCAAAGAATGACTTTACAACCCCAAGCAATTAAAAATGCAGAAGCTAGATGTATTTCTCCCCCCCCCCCCAATAATTTTCAGTAGTTCTTGGCCCCTGGTGTTCAGTGCAATGAGCCACAAAAGAAATTGGGTGCAATGTTGACTGTTCCCTTTCTGGAAGAGTGAACGGGAATAAAACAGACCACAGAGAAGCAATTCCCAGCCCACACCACAATGCTTATTTGCTTGTAAATATTTTTAAAGCTTAATTCTGTGCCGGAGGAGAGAGTGGGGGGGGTGTCAGTAAATAGCAAATGTTTGTCATGATCAGAAGCTGTGTGAAGTCTGTCTGTCCATGTGTCTACACCGCTGGCTATATTTTTAAACCCATGCAGCTCAAGAGGCTTCAGTGCCCCTGTGCAGCCGTCTCCTTGAAAAAGAGCTCAACAGAAAATATTTAAAGTGAGGAAACCAAAAGGAATATCTTTTTAATTATATTTTTTATTCATTTTCTAACAAGAATACAAACAAACACAGCAAACAAATACAACTTAACATCACAAACACAAAACAAACATAAAATTAATAACTGCTTAACCTTTCTTCTTGACATTATGCAAGTGACTTCCCCCGGTCTCCCCCTTCTGAATTTCTCTGCCTATCTACTTTGGCAGTTTCATTTCCACAGTCACATCTTATTATTTCTTTCTAACATCTATCTTATCAAATTCATTTCAAACATCATACCGAAAATCTACTATGACTTCCTAAAGTAAATACTAATTTAAATAAAACAATATTTCTTCAAATAGTCTCTGAATTTCTTCCATTCTTCTTGCACCATCTCCTCCTCCTCCTCCTGGTCACGTAGTCTCTCTGTCAACTCGGCCAGTTCCATATAGTCCATCATTTTCATTTGCCATTCTTCTACCGTCAGCATCTCTTGAGTCTTCCAGTGTTTGGCAATTAAAATTCTTGCTGCTGTTGTGGCATACAGAAAGAAAATAGTATCTTTTTTTGGGATTTCATCCCCTATAATTCCCAATAGAAAGGCTTCTGGTTTTTTAATAAAAGTGTTTTTTAACACCTTCTTCAATTCATTATAAATCCTTTCCCAGAAGTCCTTTATTTTGGGGCAAGTCCACCACATATGATAAAAGGTTCCTTCTTTCTCTTTGCACTTCCAACATTTGTTATCTGATGTGTCATACATTGTCACAAGTTTTACAGGAGTTAAATACCATCTATACATCATTTTCAGCATATTCTCCTTCAAAACTGTGCATGCAGTGAATGTGTAACTTTTCTTCCATAACCTCTCCCAATCCTTCAACATGATATTATGCCCCACATCCTTAGCCCAGTCAATCATCACAGATTTAACCTGTTCATCTTTCGTGTGCCACTCCAGCAGTAAATTATACATCCTAGAAAGTTTTTTTGTTTTTAATTCCAACAATTCGATTTCCAGTCTGGATTTATCAGCTTGAAAACCAGCCTTCTTATTGTCTGCCTTAAACATTTCAGTAATCTGATGGTATTGTAACCAATCATCTAACTTATCTTTGATTTGATCATATGACTTTAACAAACTTATTTTCCTCTTGCAACAGTAAATCACTATATTCCAACCACTTAGTTTCCATGTTTACCCTTTTCCGAACCTTGGCTTCCAATGGGGAGATCTATCTAGGTGTTTTCCTTTCTAAGAGATCCTTATATCTGTTCCACACATTAAACAATGCTTTCCTAACTATATGATTTTTAAACCTTCTATGTGCCAAAATCTTATCATACCATAAATAAGCATGCCAACCAAACACATTATCAAAGCCTTCCAAATCCAGCAAATCGGTATTGTCCAACATAAACCAATCCTTGAGCCGGCAAAATGCTGCCACCTCAAAATATAAATTTAAATCTGGTAGGGAGAATCCGCCTCTTTCTTTAGTATCTGTTAATAACTTGTACTTAATTCTCGGCTTTCCCCCCTGCCATATAAATTTGGACAATACCTTTTTCCATTCACTAAAACATTTCACATTGTCAATAATAGGCAATACCTGAAACAAAAACAACATTTTTGGCAATACATTCATTTTCACTGCTGAGATTCGGCCTAACAAAGATAATTTCAAATTTGACCATATCTCAAGATCTCTCTTGATTTCATTCCATAACCTTTCATAATTATCTTTATATAAATTCAGATTTTTAGAGGTTAAATTTACTCCAAGGTATTTCACTTTTTTAGTAAAATTCAAACCTGTGGTAATTTCCAATCCAGAAATCTCTTCTGTTGTAAGACTTTTTGTCAACACTTTGGTTTTACTCTTATTAAGTTTCAGACCTGCAAACTGTCCAAGCTCTTGTATCAATTCCAGAGTCTTACTGGCACTGGTTTCAGGGTCCTGTAATGTCAGCACTGTCATCAGCGAGGGCTTTTAGTTTGTACTGTTTTGCTTGGCAGGGGGTTGGACTGGATGGCCCTTGTGGTCTCTTCCAACTCTATGATTCTATGATTCTATGATTCTGTGACCCTACCACAATTCCTTTCACTTCCTCATTGTTCTTTAACATATTCAGGAGTACTTCCAGGACCGAAATAAAAAGCAGGGGAGAGAGAGGATACCCTTGCCTGGTTCCTTTTTCAATCCTAAATTGCTCTGAGACAACATTATTAACAATAATTTTAGCTTTTTGATTAGAATAGATCGCTTCAATACCATTTAAGAAATTTGTGCCAACCTCCATACTTTGTAAATTCATCTTCATAAACCTCCAAGAAACATTATCAAAAGCTTTTTCTGCATCAATAAACATCAATATAGCTTTACAACTCTTTTAGATTCTAGCATTTCTAAAGTATCAATAACATTTCTAACATTGTCTTTCATATGTCTTCCAGGTAAAAAACCTGCCTGATCTTTATTTATAGCCTCTGACAAAACTAATTTAAGTCTTCTTGTTAGAATATTAGCAAATATTTTATAGTCCACATTCAGTAAGGAGATTGGCCTATAATTTTTTACTTGTGATCTATCTGTTTCTGGTTTGGGAATCAGGGTGATATAAGGTTCTTTCCAGGTCTCTGGTGCCTGACCCCTCCTTAAAATTGCATTGCATACATCCATCAAAGGTTGGACTAACCAGTCTTTCAAAGTTTTATAGTACTTGGATGTCAAGGGATATCTTAACACTGACATTTTTGCTGAGATGGATGTGTGGTTTTCTTTAATGTGTATCAGCACAGCCATAACATGCACAAGCATATCCACAAGGCACAACTTTGTATGCATGCCTTATAGTAGGTGTGAGAACCTCCCCCTCGTGTGCCATGTTAAGCCTGCCAGAGATCTTAATCCAACTCACAATAAGACTGTATACCTGCAGCAACACCCACCACACCTCAGGGCTGGAGCCCATAAAGCTGCCGCTGAAAAGGACAACCCTGAAAACAAACCTGTCTAGGTCATGATTCCTCTGTGCTAGCAGTCATTTCTAGCTCCCCCGCCCACAAATCACTTCCCGCCCCCCAATCCATGTCAAAAACCAGATCCAAGAGATGTCCTGCCACTTGCATTAGGCCCAATATTATTTGAGACACATCCATGTTTGTTGGTCATGAAGTCCTGAGCTGCTCCAGAATAAGCATGGATATTGAAGTCCACCAATAACAAAAGCCTTGGGGGTCCTCGACACCACATCTGAGACCACCTTCACCAGCTTATGTAAGGAGATTTTAGGCAGCAGAATGATCAGTATTCTAAGAGGAAGAAATGACTGGGTCTGCCTTGGGGAAACCTTCTTAAACAAAAAGAAGAAAGGGGAAAACAGTGTCAGCATGCCTAAGTAGTAAGCAATGGTTTGTTTCAGACAGTGCCTCACCATTACATGTAAACTGGGTCATTGTCTCCTAAAGCAGCTGACATAAGTACAATAAAACTTGAGTCCTCAGGCTTTCAAACCAAAAAGATAAGATATACAATGGAAGGGGGTGGACTGGAAAAGAAGAGGTTAGAATAAGGAGATCACTTCACATCTGTTGCTGGTAATATTGCTTGGGCAGAGGTGTTGCATCTCACCCACCAGCCCTTGGTCCTGGAAAAGAGGCCTGTGTGCACCTTCCTTCTGCTCTTTAGTCTGAGGGTCACACACAGTTGGAGCAGAATGTTCTTTCTGGCAGGGAGCAGGAGGGCAGCAGGGGTGGAATATGTTTCCTGCAGCTGTTCCTTCTTTGGAGGATGTATGGAGGAGCCAGGTAGGTCTCCCTCTTGCCATGATGTTCTTCCCTGGGAAGCAGCTTCCCAGTGGCCCTTGGTTCCCTTGACTGATGGCAGATCAAATTGGAGGCTTGGAGTTGCTGGGTGACCTTGGGCTAGTCACACTTCTCTGAAGTCTCTCAGCCCCACTCACCTCACAGAGTGTTTGTTGTGGGGGAGGAAGGGTAAGGAGAATGTTAGCTGCTTTGAGACTCCTTTGGGTAGTGATAAAGTGGGATATCAAATCCAAACTCCTTCTCTTCTTATTAGCAGTTTATCTTTTTTCAATGTGTTAATTTACATCGGTTCCATCTAGAATCTGATGTTGGAGTAAGCTCCTTCACTTCGCTGTTGCTTTTTTGCTTCATAGTAAAAGACAGTGTAGCACCAGCCTTCTGCAGGGTTTTGAAACAGGATCTAGACCAGGGGTCAGCAACCTTTTTCAGCCGTGGGCCGGTCCACCGTCCCTCAGACCACGTGGCAGGCCAGACTATATTTTGAAGGGGGAAAAATGAACGAATTCCTATGCCCCACAAATAACCCAGAGATGCATTTTAAATAAAAGGACACACTCTACTCATGTAAAGACACGCTGATTCCTGGACCATCCGTGGGCCAGATTGAGAGGGCGATTGGCCTGAATTCTAAACCAGGCATTGTTTTCAGCTTTGTTGGAGCATCTGCTGATTTTTTTATTGACTTACCAGAAAATATATTCTTTAGAATGGGAAAAAAGTTTTTGTTTTTTTAAGCAGACCAGACTCATTCATTTGTGGATCAGACTCATTCCTAAGGCAATGCAAAATAAGGTCAATGTGACCCAGAGTGTTTTACCTGCAGAATATCTTCTGGTAATTATAATCAGAATCTTAACTTTTTGAAACAAAGTATGCAATCAAATTTGTTGTAATTGATGCTTTTGAGTACATTTTCCCCAAAGCAGTTTGATGTTTAATAAAAGAAAGACAAAAGCATTTTCAGATTCCTGATTGTTAATTCCCAACATGATAAAGAGCTAGGGCTACACTACAAGAAACTAAATGAAATTGTAAACTTGGTGCTTATTATCCACCATTGAAAGCTGGCTGCAGATAAAACTAGCATTCTTCCATGAAGTGATTATTAATGCATCTAAGTGGCGCTTGGAGGAACCCCTAGAAAACTGCTAGGTTCAGATACATTTTGATACATGTCAGGTGTGGTAAGGCAATTTCCCTCAGAAATAGGGGTTTCAGTCAGAATGGGTTTTTTTAATTAATAGTTTTTATTTGATTTGTAACTTTTTCCATGCACATACAAAGAATAAGAAACATAGACATTTAATAAACCAGACAAGATAGCAGGAGTGGGTGGGGGAGAAGGAACGTATGTGAGTTTAATAAAGTGCCTTTATATTATGGCCTGTGGTGCCCTGGCCTCTAAAGGAGCAGCAAGGTCATCTCTGCCTGTGAGACCCCCAAAATGTAAAAAAGGGCAATGCTCCCAAGAGGAAAGTTATGTTAATTGTAGCACACTGCATTCTGGAAATTTCATGTCTTCCTGGTTTGGTTAAAAACTGGGCGGATTCTGTGGGATTTATACCATATGTCAATTGCATTCCAAAATTGCCGCTTTTAGTCAGCTGCACACTTGCCATCCAGTATTGATCAGAGTTAATGTGCTTTGCAAATTAGGGGTGGATACAGTGCCTTTGTTCATAATAGATGTTGTCATTCATTTAGAATATTTTAAAAGTGAAGCCCGTTACAATGGGAAGTTAAACCCCTGCTAGTCATTGTTAATGAATTTTCTAATGTTTCCTGAATCCCATAATTGAGAGGAAATCCATAGTTATTACAGCCTAATATAAATAAGTGGAGAGCCCATTCATATGGAAATAGTTGGGTGGCAGGAGTGAAGCTTTGGCCTCTTTAAGCTAACTTCTTGCACAGCTAATCAAAAATCGAACAGCAACTAGCTGTGCAAATCAATATATATAGCTGGGTTCAAAGAGTGGCTAGTGAAACTGATACTGTGGCTAGAAGACATTTTAAGCTTCTGTTCTAAGCAAAAGATGGATTTCGTAAAAATAAAGATGTTTAGCAATGGGTGTTGTATCCAGCATCAGTCCTACTCAAAGCACTATTGAAATAAGTCTAAATAATCTGCTTCCTGCATGCATACCTGCAGCTGGCCGGCCACCACCCTCTCAGTCACCAGAAGGAAATGCTAGAGACTGGCCAGTAGTTTCCTAAGACCTCAAGATGCAGGGAAGGCCTCTTCAGAGGATATAACTCCATCCTGTAATGTGGATATAACTCCATCCTGTAATGTGGCCTTGATCCATCTGACCCAGGGGTAGGCAACCTAAGGCCCGTGGGCCGGATGTGGCCCAATCGCCTTCACAATCCGGCCCGTGGATGGTCCGGGAATCAGTGTGTTTTTACATGAGTAGAATGTGTCCTTTTATTTAAAATGCATCTCTGGGTTATTTGTGGGGCATAGGAATTCGTCCCCCCCCCCAAAAAAAATAGTCTGGCCCACCACATGTTCTGAGGGACAGTAGACCGGCTCATGGCTGGAAAAAGTTGCTGACCCCTGATCTGACCAATCTATTCCTACGATATTTTATCAGCCATAATGAGTAGGGATCAAGAGGGCATGTGGCTGGTCTCACTGTCACAAGTGTGCTGACTATATCGCCAAGCTGCAACAACTGAAACAACAGGTCGAACTTCTGTGGTGCTTGCGGGAGCACTGGTGGACCTGAACTAATGGTGGTCTCAAGCTCAGCATGGATCCATGGGATCTTACACTCAGAGTGCTCCACACATCTTTTACAACAGACTATTAAATGGAGCTTTGTTCACAATGGGACATTGGTCTGTTACTGCATGTACCAGCCAATTTACAACTCTGCTAGATGATCCACCAAAGACACAATAGAGACAAATATATATTCTCTCTTTGTCGCCACCACTGCCAGATGCTTGGCATGGCTACCTCCATTTGGTTAGATTTGCTCTGGGGCTTGCACTACCTATGCTCCCACCCCTGCTCACCTGCCCATGTCTCAGTAATGCACACCAAGTTAGCCACTTCATCCATGGTCAGATCATGGATAAGAGTTGTTTTATTATGGACTGACCTGGTATTTAGTAGTAGCAGCAGCAGCAGCAACAGGTGGTAGGTAGGGCAGGTCTGCATGGCTACCCAAGTTCCTACAGCAGGTGGTTGAGTAGGGTTGACCAACATCAAGTGTCTACCACCCCTCCCCTTAGGATGATGTTGGCTACCTGTCATTCCATGCCTCCCCTTCCCCAAGACCCTGGTAACAGGCACCCACCTGTTCCTTTTGACCCAGGCACAGATGCTGGATTTTGTTTCTTTGTTTCTTGTGTTAAGTTTTCTCCACCCAAGGCAAGTGCTGAATCCCACTGTAGGAAAGCTCAATATCCACCCCCACACATCAAGTTAAGAGTAGTGCGAAGAATAAAACTGCATCCCAATTTGCAGGAATATACCGTGCTCAGAACACAGGTACAACTACCTGTGAAAAGTGTAAAGGCATTGAGCCACCTGTTGACAACTTCAATCTTTGCTCCAAGCCACCCTGTCCCTGAACCTCCATTGCTGTGTTTCCTTTTATCTCATTATTTTTGTTATATTTTGGTGTTTTAAATTTGTAGGCCACCCTGGAGGCCTTTCACAGGCTAAAAGTCAGGCTATAAATTTTCAAAAACAAGCACACAATGTTACCTGCGAGGCCCAAATTAGATGCAATGGTAACTCTGTGTGTTTCTCAGCTTGTCTGTTAGTTGAACTGTGTCCTGCTGGCCACATTTGTGTTTTTCTTGACTGTTTGTTCTTCAGATTTCACTTCCCTATTATCATGGAGGGTGCATCATGGAGAATACAGCACAATGCACTCTATGGTTTAGTCAGACATTTGTCGGAGCTCCAAGTTTAGGGACAGATGAGGGTACAAAAGACTCAGCAGCAGTACAGTAAAAACAACAGCAACAAACCAGGAGGCAGGAAGGCATCAGGCTCTAACTTCCTTGGAATAAAGAGCTTGACAAGACCACTCTGTATACTAACGCAAAGCGGCCAAGATGCACAAAAGCATGTCAAGTAAATGCTGGAAATGAAAGCAGATAAATGTGTCATTCTTCCATATGTGGTAGACATGTAAAAAAGCTAAAGGCTTTTGGGAAATGATATATAATGAAATGAAGAAAATGTTTAAATGGGCTATTTCCAAAAGACCAGAAGCTTTCCTTATAGGTATAATAGGGACGGAGCTTCCAAAGAAGACGGCTAGAATATTATATGCACAGAAATGGAAAGAAGAGAAGATTCCAGCAAGGGAGGAGTGGCTTTTGAAAGTAATGAACTATGCAGAAATGACAAAGCTGACAGCGAAATTAAGAGATCAAAATGATGAACTTTTTATAGAAGAGTGGAGGCCTTTCATGGACAATTTAAAAAAATATTGCAGTCAAATGAAATCGCAGGCAGGATTTGAGATAGAGCGGAAGAAAAATGACAAAAAAATTGCAACAGAGAAATTTTTGGTAATAGATAAAGATATAAGGCAGTAGGAAAAGTTTGAGTGAAAACATGGGGGGGAGGGGAAACAATGCAATTGATTTAAAGGTTATTGTGAAAATGTTTGAAAATTTTCACTAAAAAATTATATACAAAAAGACCATTTTTAGTGACTGGACATACCAGTAGGTTAATGATTAACATTGTTTATTAGAAAAGAAGCATCTATGCCCCTAAAGCTCACCCTGGAAATCTTTAGACCTTGAGTTATGGACAGCATTAGCCTTTGGCATGTCTTTGTTTTGCATGGGAGTGATTCTATTCATTCACTTGACAACATATATAACTTTTGATCCCTGCAACACATTGGCAGAAATAATTCACCCATAACATCCACGCTTTTTATGGAGACTGGACTATGCCAGGCAAAGGACACCCTTCAACTTCCACAGATCCCATTGAACTGTCATTTCTTTATTTAAAATTGTCTGTCCACTCTAATAATAACAACAATAACAATAATAATTAATTATTTATACCTCGCCCATCTGGCTGGGTTTCCCCAGCCACTCTGGGCAGCTCCCAACCAAATATTATTAACACAATACAGCATTAAACATTAAAAACTTCCCTAAACTTCCCACACACAGTGTAGTTAACAACATAATATTATTGCATGTTTAAACCTTTAACTTTCCCCACAATAAATTCACACAGGAGTCAGATATTTGGTATGGTTTTTGGCAGAAATTTAGGCCACAACTTTATTGATTACAATCAAGTGAGTGGTTGCATAGGTTCTGGTTCGACTACCTCCCTGCACCCTTGCAGGCAGCGCTGTCCCAGAGCCATGTTCATAGGACAGCCAAGGATGAACACCAGGGACTGCTGGTGGAAGGTTAACACCACTCAGCTGCCCTGATGTCCCCTGGACTTGGGCATGGGCCGACCCCTTTCAGGGATGCCAAATCAATGAGTCCCTGGATTCATTTACCGGATTCATATCCTGCGTTGCATAGGCGTGACCACATCACGTGCCACACCTATCACCTGAACCAGAGCCTATCCACCACCAAGAGCGTAAGTGCTCACCGCCAATCACTCACCCCTGTAACCAATCCCTTAACCCCACTGACACGGAGGTCAGCCACAAATCATTCTCAAATACAGACAGGTGAACACTATCAGGCCTGTAAATGGATGCATTGCGATAAGTGATGCCCGGGTGGCAAATGAGTGCTTCCCCCATGGACAAAACCTTTCTTGCCACCACGCTCTAAACGCGCTTTCTGGTTCTCACAGTGGCAGCTGGGCTACGACTCCCTCTCCATATGCGCCTCTGCAAGAGTTGAAACCAAAATATTTTGAGTCCAGGAATAGTTGCCTCCAACTCTTCCAAGTCCTCTTGCATGCGGGTCCGCAGGCTGATGCCAGGAACTTCCGGCAGGTCATTCTCGCCCAGCTGGAACACCATTGCAGCAGGCATGTTCACAATAGACATCCTGCTCTGAACCATTGGTAGAAGATCTTCCCAATACCTTCTCAATACCTTCTTTGCCTCAGTCTTCTCCAAAAAAGAAAACAATGCCCGACCGGAAAAATATGGAGCAGATGATACAGCAGGGGAAACACAGCCCAGAATAAGTAAGGAGGTAGTACAAGAACACTTGGCAAGATTAGATGTATTCAAGTCTCCAGACCCACATGAACTACATCCCAGAGTATTAAAAGAACTGGCAGAGGTGATTTCAGAACCACTGGCAGTAATCTTTGAGAATTCCTGGAGAACAGGCAAAGTCCCAGCAGACTGGAGGAGGGCAAATGTTGTCCCTATTTTCAAAAAGGGGAAAAGAGAGGACCCAAACAATTACCGCCCAGTCAGCCTGACATCTATACCAGGAAATATTCTACAGCAGATCATTAAGCAAACGGTCTGTGAGCACCTAGAAAGGAATGCTGTGATCACTGAAAGTCAGCATGGGTTTCTGAAAAATAAGTCATGTCAGACTAATCTGATCTCATTTTTTGACAGAATTACAAGCCTGGTAGACGAAGGGAACACTGTGGGTGTAACCTATCTTGATTTCAGCAAGGCCTTTGACAAGGTTCCCCATGATATTCTTGTAAAGAACTGGTAAAATGCGGGCTAGACAATGCTACCGTTCAGTGGATTTGTAACTGGCTGACTGACCGAACCCAAAGGGTGCTCATCAATGGCTCCTCTTCATCCTTGAGAGAAGTGACTAGTGGGGTGCCACAGGGTTCTGTCTTGGGCCCAGTCTTATTCAACATCTTTATCAATGACTTGAATGATGGGCATGAGGGCATCCTGATCAAGTTTGCAGATGACACCAAATTGGGAGGGGTGGCTAATACCCCAGAGGACAGGATCACACTTCAAAATGACCTTAACAGATTAGAGAATTGGGCCAAAGCAAACAAGATGAATTTTAACAGGGAGAAATGTAAAGTAGTACACTTGGGCAAAAAAAAAATGAAAGGCACAAATACAGGATGGGTGACACCTGGCTTGAGAGCAGTACATGTGAAAAGGATCTAGGAGTCTTGGTAGACCACAAACTTGACATGAGTCAACAGTGTGATGCAGCAGCTAAAAAAGCCAATGCAATTCTGGGCTGCATCAATAGGAGTATAGCATCTAGATCAAGGGAAGTAATAGTACCACTGTATTCCACTCTGGTCAGACCTCACCTGAAATACTGTGTCCAGTTCTGGGCACCACAGTTCAAGAAGGATACTGACAAGCTGGAACGTGTCCAGAGGAGGGCAACCAAAATGGTCAAAGGCCTGGAAACGATGCCTTATGAGGAACGGCTTAGGGAGCTGGGTATGTTTAGCCTGGAGAAGAGAAGGTTAAGGGGTGATATGATAGCCATGTTCAAATATATAAAAGGATGTCATATAGAGGAGGGAGAAAGGTTGTTTTCTGCTGCTCCAGAGAAGCGGACATGGAACAATGGATTCAAACTACAAGAAAGAAGATTCCACCTAAACATTAGGAAGAATTTCCTGACAGTAAGAGCTGTTCGACAGTGGAACTTGCTGCCAAGGAGTGTGGTGGAGTCTCCTTCTTTGGAGGTCTTTAAGCAGAGGCTTGACAGCCACCTGTCAGGAATGCTTTGATGGTGTTTCCTGCTTGGAAACTATCCAGTCTGATCCTTGGACTCCTTTGCTATGCAAGATTGAAGCTGGTTTTGCAAAAAAGAGATGACGGCCCTTGCCCTCTGCCCTGACCTGCAGGGCTTTAAATGCAATGTTGGAGCTATGTCTTCCTCATTATGATTGTTTTCTGTAAGCATTAGATCCACTTACTTTGAAGTAATCCCCTTTGGACTTACTCAGATTTATTTCTGAGCTAACAAACATAAGATTTATTTGTCTGTTAACTTACAAAATTTGCATGCTGCATAGCTTTCTCACTGGCCTGATCCTTTGATTTCTATGGTCAAGCGCCATGCTGTCCGGCTGGGAAAACCTCGTCTTCCAAGGCTTTCCAGCTTTGTCGGGGTGGGGGGTGCCGTAACCGCACTACGCCCCAAAAGAGCCTCAGGTAGAGCGACCTGAGGACGTGGTGATCCGGCGGGTACCCGAAGGATCTCCCCTGCTCCTCGGCAACTCTAGTAAGAGATGCCGAGAACGAGCGGGGTGGTAGACCAGGGGTGCTGTGGATCGATCGACTTCCCTGGCTGAGCGAAGCAGCGTTAACCGGCGGCTAAGGAGCGCTTGATTTCTCCCAAAAAGGACTCTAAAATAACAATCGGATACCGTGAGTAAAATTTGGGTTTTTTGGATTGATTGAGAAAAAGAAAGAATTAGATCGCGGAAGGGATTTAAAAAGGAGGTCCGTCCCTTTCTGCTGCGGCAAAAGTGAAAGTAACTGAAAGGAGACTGTAGCCGCGAAAGAACTCTTTACTATCTTAAGTACAGGACCGCCTCTCCCATTATGCCCCGCAAAGGACCTTAAGGTCTACAAATAATAATCTGCTGGAGATCCCGAGCCACAAGGCTGCCAGACTGGTGTCAACCAGGGCCAGGGCTTTTTCAGTTTTGGCCCCAACCTGGTGGAACACTCTGTCACAAGAGACTAGGGCTCTGCGGGATTTGACATCTTTCCGCAGGGCCTGCAAGACAGAGTTGTTCCACCTGGCCTTCGGGTCGGACACTTAAGTTTGATGGTTTCCTCCCCTTGGTTTGGTAATTGGGCGCCAAATGAATCGGCATTTTAAACTGGTTTTAACTTATTTTAACTAATTGGTTTTTGTATTCTATTGTGATTTTTGTTGTTGTTAGCCGCCCCGAGCCCGGTCCTGACTGGGGAGGGCGGGGTATAAATAAAATTTATTATTATTATTATTATTATTATTATTACTTCCAAGACTTTGACTGCTAACCCCCCTTTTTCGGGCAGGGCGAAGGGGGGGGATTTTTCACCGTAAGAATCCCTGTGAATTTGCCATTTAAACATTAAAAAGGCACCGCTCACCCTCTGGAATGCGGAGACCGGGTCAGAGCGGTAGAGACTCATTGTGACGTAACAAAGAGACGGCATTCTTGTTACTTTCATTTCCAACTGGCTGGCTTTGAATTACCTTAAGCTACTATAAGACCCTAAATTGTTACAATTTGGGAACATATTTGCTTACTGGGCAACATACTGACTTCTTCACACTGTATCTGGCAAAGTTGCAATTCCAGAGAGAGAGAGAAACGGCAGACTGTTGGTTTAAAATTGGCTGTGTTTTTTGCTCTGTGCTATTGCTTTTGGGAGTACCTCCAAAAGACAGAACTATTTAGCCTGAAGTCTGTGTGCTCCGGCTCTCTGGGAACAAGCCCAAAAGACAAATTTATCTTATCTTGACTTGACATTGAACACTGCCAGCTGAAAGGACTAACTGAAAGGGCCACTTTCTCTTTCAACATGACAGATGGTGATATTGTGGTTACCAGAGCAAAGAGATATCAAAGGGAAGGTACGTCAAGGAAAGACTCTTTTAATGAGCAGGTGTTGACAGCACTGGCAGATATTAAAAGAGACTTAAATAAAAACACTGAAAGTATTGATGCCCTAAATAAAAAAGTGGATGCAAATACAGAAGGTATAAAACAACTAGGGGCATTAAAACAAGAAATATCAGAAACAAAGGCACAGGTGGTACAAGTCGAGGCAAGAGTGACAAATTTGGAATCGGGCCGGGTGCAGGACCTGGAAAAACAACAGGAGGCAGCGCATTTGGCAATTTCCTTTTTACAGATGAAAGAAAGAGAAGGGAATCTACGTCTAAGAGTTTCAGGGACTGGCCCATCCCCAAAGCCGAGCTGGCAGAAGGCAGCCACTGGAGGGACACGAGGGAGATAAGGTCGGAAAGTGACTCGCGGGAAAGCCAAGAGGGAAGCAATAGCGGGGAGGAGGAAACACAAGCGCACCAGGAGGAGGACGGGCTCTGGGATGCAGCTAGAGCCCCGTGCCCACAGGAAGTGGAGCGAGGGCTTTGGGATGCTGCCAGAGCCCTGAACCCACCTGAGGGAGAGGAGGGGCTCTGGCAGGGGACTGGAGCCCCAACCCCGCAGGAAGGAGGAGGACAGGAAGCGCTGACAGACAGGGGGAAACAGAGGCTCGAAGATGTAGCTGGAGCCCTAGCAACGCCCAGTGGTCCAGAGGGGAGTTCAGGGGAAGTGCCCAGCGGCACCCCGCAACGGTCCAGAGGGAGGAAGCGGAAGGAGGTCAGGAGGCGTTTCGGTTTCCCCAAGCTCTTATGTTGGGGGCGGAGCCGGGAGCCCCCACTCCCGGAATCTGCTACGGATTCGAGTGGTCATGAACTGTAAACGCTCTGATGTCTGATGCTGTAAATAAAGCTACTAGCTTAGCAAACAAGATGCTTCGCCTGGTTACTCTCGAGGAGACCTTCCAGACCCCTCACAGCGAGGTTTGCCGGAATTGGAACAAGGAGACCTTAAGAAATTTCTGGTCCAGGAATTTGCTGACTGTTGGGACATAGAGAAGGAGGAAGTGGATTCTATGATTGTGAAGGCCTACAGATTTGGATTAAAAGGGAAAAAAGAGTCAAAGATTATCAATGATTGCATGGTGGAATTCCAAAGTAAAGAGCAAAGAGACAAGATTCTGGGCCTGCACTACAAAAAGAATTTGGAAGTCCATCAACATAGAATTGTGCTTTTTAAGGACATCCCAAAATTCTTCCTAGATCTGAGAGGAAATTATCTGTACCTGACAGAAGCTTTAAAAAGGAAGGGAATTTTCTTTCGGTGGGAATTCCCACAAGGACTTTCTTTTAAATATAAAGAAAGGAAGATAAGAATCAGATCAGTTGAGGACAAGAGAAAATTCCTGGACAAGAACGCCGCAGACTTTGAGGACACTAGAGCACAGGACTTAGCATTGTTACTGGGAGCTGCACCCTTCCCTAGCAGTTTGGGGGGCGGGACCAGGAGCTGGACCAGAACCAGGAACAGGAGAGGGACCAGCTGCAGTAGCAGGAGCACTTATCTAAGGAAAATTGCCCTTAAAATTCTGTCTTGGAATGTTCATGGCTTAAATGTAAAGGCCAGACGAAACCAGGTAAACCACATGCTAATTAAACAAAAATTGGACTTGATTTGTCTACAAGAGACCCATGTGGTAAGACTTCATAGAAGGATACTTCAAAATAAAAAATTGGGCCAGGAATTCATCTCATCAGCCAGAGTCAAGAAAAGAGGAGTTGTAATATACGCCAAAGAAAAATATAATCCTAAATTTTTGTTTAAAGACGAAGAAGGAAGATATGTTGTGATACAAATATCAGTGCAAGGCGAAACATTTCTAGTACTGGGACTTTATGCGCCAAATGACGGTAAAGCGGAATTTTATAAAAAAAACCTACACGACACATTGATGGACTATATAGATTATAAAATAATTTGCCTTGGGGATTTCAATGGAGTAGTATCTACTCTAATGGACAGATCTCAAAGAGTAAGGCAAACAAATGAAGGAAGACTACCAAGGACTTTCTTTGATACGGTAGAAAATATGGACTGGATTGATACATGGAGACTGAAAAATCCAATGGACAACGAGGCAACTTATTTTTCAGAAGTGATGCAGTCGTGGAGTAGAATCGACTACATATGGGTATCCAGGGAGCTTGCCCCCAGGATACTAAAAGAAGAGATACACCCACAAACATGTTCTGACCATAATGCAGTACAACTGGACTTAAGACTAACACCGCAGGGTTCATTCAGATGGAGAATGAACGATTCTCTCTTTAGAAATGAAAAGATTTGTGAGAAGGCCCGAAAGATTCTAAAGGACTACTTTGAAATAAATCTTAATTCTACAGTGGAAAAAAGGGTCGTATGGGACACAAGTAAGGCTGTAATGAGAGGATTTCTGATACAACAAAATGCCATAAGGAAGAAATCACAAAATGCAAAGAAGGAAAGTATTCTACTACAACTTAAGGAAAAAGAAAAGACTTTGAGGAACAACCCGAAAAATCTCCAAGTGCAAAAGGAAATTAAATTATTGCAAGTGGAATACTCACAATTGATTAACCAGGAAATTGAGTGGAAAATTAAGCAGCTAAGGCAAAAAACATTCGATTCAGCAAATAAATGTGGGAAATTGCTGGCCTGGCAGCTGAAAAGAAGACAGAAACAGAACACAATTACCAATATTGTTGTAGAAGGAAAGAACATTGAGAACCCTGCAGAGATTAGAAAAAGCTTTCAGAAGTACTACAAACAGTTGTACAAAGAGAATATTCAAGATACGGCTAAAATAAAACAGTTTTTGGACAAAAATGGAATGCATAAGATCCCGGAAGATAAAAAAAGCCCCACTCAATTACCTGATTACAAGGAAGGAAGTAGAAACAGCAATCGACCAAATGCAGATAGGCAAGGCCCCAGGACCTGATGGACTGACTGCAAAATACTACAGGACTCTAAAAGACTGGATGATTCAACCTTTGTTGGAGGTATGCAATTCTAAGGGGAAGCAGGGCACCCGAATCTTGGAAGGAAGCTTATATTACACTGATTCCAAAACCAGATTCCGACAAAGCTCAAATGAAAAATTATAGACCAATCTCCCTACTTAATGTGGATTACAAAATATTTGCAAATATAATGGCCACTAGACTTAAGAGAGTGTTGAATGAGGTTATCCACAGAGACCAAGCCGGGTTTTTACCGGGAAGACATATAAATGGAAACATCAGAAATATTGTGGATATCCTAGAGAGGCTGGAAACCAAAAGAAATACTAAAGCTTTATTGATGTTTATTGACGCTGAAAAGGCCTTTGACAACATTTCTTGGAGTTTTATGAAAGGAAACTTTGAAAAAATGGAGGTTGGAGCAAACTTTATGAATGGCTTAAATGCAATATATACTGAGCAGAAAGCTAAGATAATAGTGAATAATGTGGTATCAGAAGACATTAGAATTGAGAAGGGAACAAGACAGGGGTGCCCAATTTCCCCATTACTATTTATAACCGTCCTGGAGGTCTTGCTGAATATGATTAGAAATGACAAAGATATAAAAGGAGTTGGGGTGGGGGCAAAAGAATATAAACTAAAAGCCTTTGCAGATGACCTAGTGCTGACCCTACAAGAACCAGAAACCAGTGCTATTAAAGCACTGGAGAACATACAGGAATTCGGGCAGGTAGCAGGTTTTAAACTGAACAAAGCCAAAACTAAGGTACTGGGTAAAAACCTGACACCAGAAGAAAAAAATAGACTAGAGGAAGTGACGGGGCTGAAATTTGCGAAGAAAGTTAAATACCTGGGTGTGAATATGACTCCAAAAAATCTTAATTTGTTTAAAGATAATTACGAGAATGTGTGGAATTAAATTAAGAGAGATTTGGAGATCTGGGACAATTTGAAATTGTCCTTGATGGGCCGAAAAGCCGTGATTAAGATGAATGTATTGCCTAAAATGTTGTATTTATTCCAAGCTTTACCGATTGTTGACAAGACGGAATGTTTTAAAAAGTGGCAGAAGGATATATCAAGATTTGCCTGGCAGGGGAAGAAACCTAGAATTAAATATAAGATTTTGACTGACTCTAAGGAAAGAGGGGGCTTCTCCCTGCCAGATCTGAGTATATATTTTGATGCTGCAGCCTTTTGCTGGCTGAAAGATTGATTTATGTTGGAAAATACTGATGTATTGGACTTGGAAGGTTATGATAATGTATTTGGATGGCATGCATATTTATGGTATGACAAAATCAAGGCCCACAAAGGCTTTAAAACACACATAATTAGGAAAGCGCTGTTTAGGGTATGGCTGAAATACAAAGACCTGTTAGAGAGAAAAACACCCAGATGGATATCACCATTAGAAGCTAAGGCCCCAAAGAAATTGAATATGGAAAGTAATTGGCCTAAATACAACGACATTTTGATTCAAGAAGGAGAAAGTGTCAGGTTGAAACCGTATTGAAATTGAAAGATAAACTATCTGATTGAAAGATAAACTATCTGATTGGTTACATTATTGTCACAGCCCCTCTGGCTGTTTGCTGAAGCTGGACATTTTGACAACTCCAGGCAGTAGTTTCATTTAAGCTTTATTGCTTTGGTAATTGCTTTACAACTCAGCACATCGTAAAACACTTCCTATCCCTGATTGGCAGTTGACTGATCTGCCGGAACTACTTTCTTGCCGGGCTTTTTCCAAAACCGCGCGAACCAGTAGCAGCTGGTCTTCCTGCCCTTCCCTCCCCTCTGCTTGTAGGAAGGGCTCTGAGATCTAGCTGAGACCCCCAGCGCCACTTCCTCTTCCCCGGAACTCTCTTCTTCAGACATCTCGCTGGAATCAGTCTCCAGGATCTCTGGCTGTTCGTGATATTTGCTCAAGGCTGGGGAAGCAGGGGGCCCTTGGAATCCTCCTCTGACATCCACTCCCCCTTCCAAGCCCCCTCCTCCTCCCAAGAGGCGGGTGACTCGCTCTCTGCCCTATCCCTCTCCTTCCCCCCTTGTGGCCTCTTCAGGGGAAGTTACAAAACCTAGGAAATCTGTATCGTCATTCTCCTGTGAGTCAAACACCGCTTCCCACCCCTCAGCTCCTCCTCCGGAGGATTCTCCTGAGGATGACGAGCGCTGCCTCCCCCCGGACCCTGCCTGAGGGGACAACGGTGCCACACTCCTTTCTCTCTCTTCACTGGACCTGAAGCCCCAGAACTCTTCCTCATCTTCTTCTGTGGTGGCGCACACCTCTTGCAGAAAGAAATCTGGGGGCACTGGCTTATGCGGGAACAAGGAATGAAATTCAGCCCTGAGGTACTCTTCGGTGATCTGATTGGATGGCACCCACGTGTTATCCTCTGGGGCAGCCCCTTCCCATGCCACCAAGTACCCTGTCCCCATTCCATCGAGAGTCTAGGATCTCCGTAGCCTCATTGCAGACTTCCCTCTCCTCTACAATGGGCAGTGTGGGAGGCGTCCCACCCTCCCCATGGAAACGATGCCCCTCCCTGTATGGCGAGAGCAGTGACCTATGAAAGACAGGGTGAATCCTCATGGTGTCCGGTAGCAACAGCTTAAACGCCACTGGATTGATCTGCTCAATGACTTCAAAGGGTCCCAGCTTGCGATGTTCTAACTTCCTACAGCTCCCTCTGATAGGCAGACCCCTGGACGACAACCACACCTTATCCCCCACCCGGATGACTTCGCCTTCCCTGCGATGGGCATCTGCCGCCCTCTTGTACGCCTCTTTGGCCCTTTCCAGGTTGCTCTGGAGCTGTTTGTGCACCTTCTGCATTTCTTCTGCAAAACTCTCTGCTGCTGGTACACTGGGCTCCTCCCCCCCCCGGGGAAAGCTCTGGGGTGGCGACCATAATTAGCCAAAAACGGGCTCATTCCTGTGGACACGTGGACGGAGTTATTAAAAGCAAACTCTGCTAAACTCAAAAATTGTGCCCAATCATTCTGCCTCTGGTTGACGTAGCAGCGCAAATACTGCTGCAGAATGGTGTTGGCTCTCTCTGCTTGGCCATTGGTCTGTGGGTGTCTGGCTGTGGAGAAGCTTAGCTCCACCTGCAACAAGCTCATAAGCTTGCGCCAGAACCACGAGGTAAGTTGCCGGCCCCTGTCACTCAAAACCCTCAAAGGTACGCCGTGCAGGCGAAACACATGATCTACAAAGAGTTTGGCTGTTTCCTCTGCAGACAACACCTTTGGGCAGGCTACGAAATGGCACATCTTGGTGAGCATGTCTACCACCACGAGCACTGCAGTTTTTCCCCTGGACATGGGCAGGTCGGTGATGAAGTCAATGCTAACCATCTCCCAGGGCCTGTTGGGGGTGGGCAAGGGCTGCAGCAGACCTGCCGGTGCTCTGGTATCCCCTTTGGCCCTTTGACAGGTGTCACACGCCCTCACGTAGTCCTTGACGTCGTCTCTGACTCCCGGCCACCAAAAATCTCTGGTGACTAGGAGAATCATAGAATCATAGAATCATAGAATCATAGAGTTGGAAGAGACCACAAGGGCCATCCAGTCCAACCCCCTGCAAAGCAGGAAACACCATCAAAGCATTCCTGACAGGTGGCTGTCAAGCCTCTGCTTAAAGAGCTCCAAAGAAGGAGACTCCACCACACTCCTTGGCAGCAAATTCCACTGTCGAACAGCTCTTACCGTCAAGAAATTCTTCCTAATGTTTAAGTGGAATCTTCTTTCTTGTAGTTTGAATCCATTGCTCCGTGTCCGCTTCTCTGGAGCAGCAGAAAACAACCTTTCTCCCTCCTCTATATGACATCCTTTTATATATTTGAACATGGCTATCATATCACCCCTTAACCTTCTCTTCTCCAGGCTAAACATACCCAGCTCCCTAAGCCGTTCCTCATAAGGCATCGTTTCCAGGCCTTTGACCATTTTGGTTGCCCTCCTCTGGACACGTTCCAGCTTGTCAGTATCCTTCTTGAACTGTGGTGCCCAGAACTGGACACAGTATTCCAAGTGAGGTCTGACCAGAGCGGAATACAGTGGTACTATTACTTCCCTTGATCTAGATGCTATACTCCTATTGATGCAGCCCAGAATTGCATTGGCTTTTTTAGCTGCTGCATCACACTGTTGACTCATGTCAAGTTTGTGGTCTACCAAGACTCCTAGATCCTTTTCACTTGTACTGCTCTCAAGCCAGGTGTCACCCATCCTGTATTTGTGCCTTTCATTTTTTTTGCCCAAGTGTAGTACTTTACATTTCTCCCTGTTAAAATTCATCCTGTTTGCCTTGGCCCAGTTCTCTAATCTGTTAAGGTCATTTTGAAGTGTGATCCTGTCCTCTGGGGTATTAGCCACCCCTCCCAACTTGGTGTCATCTGCAAACTTGATCAGGATGCCCTCAAGCCCATCATCCAAGTCATTGATAAAGATGTTGAATAAGACTGGGCCCAAGACAGAACCCTGTGGCACCCCACTAGTCACTTCTCTCCAGGATGAAGAAGTGTCCTCTGTTGTCCAAAATGTCCTGCAGAAGGGTTGTCGTGGAGTTGTTTAAGAACCTTGGCTCTCATCTGGTCTCCCGGGATGTACAGGGCCCCCTTATAAAACAAGAGCACTCCCTTCTCCAGAATTCTCCGTTCCTCAAGCCTCCCTTGAAGTTCCCTGGCATGAGCCCTAAGTTCCGATTCCCTGGCAGCCATTTGTTGCACCTCAAGGGTTAATTTGCTCATCTCCTCCTCCATTTCTTTGCGACTTTGCAAGATCTGCGCTTGGGCTGCTGCCTCCAGCTGAGCACTAACCTCTTTGATCCTTGCTTCCACGGCAGCTGCAATCCTTTGCTCTTCCGTCATCTCGCTGCGGCTTCTCTGCTGCTCTTGTTTCTCTGCAAACTTTCCGGAGCGGGGAACTCCCTTTGATGCAATGCCCAGCAAACAGGGGAGATCAGTCAAGCTGTCACAGCCCCTCTGGCTGTTTGCTGAAGCTGGACATTTTGACGAATCCAGGCAGTAGTTTCATTTAAGCTTTATTGCTTTGGTAATTGCTTTACAACTCAGCACATCGTAAAACACTTCCTATCCCTGATCGGCAGTTGACTGATCTGCCGAAACTACTTTCTTGCCGGGCTTTTTCCAAAACCGCGCGAACCGGAAGCAGCTGGTCTTCCTGCCCTTCCCTCCCCTCTGCTTGTAGGAAGGGCTCTGAGATCTAGCTGAGACCCCCAGCGCCACCTCCTCTTCCCCGGAACTCTCTTCTTCAGACGTCTCGCTGGAATCAGTCTCCAGGATCTCTGGCTGTTCGCGATATTCGCTCAAGGCTGGGGAAGCAGGGGGCCCTTAGAATCCTCCTCTGACAATTATCATCAAATTAATGAAGCTTTCAAAATTGATAAAAAAAACTTGGCTTTCAGAAAGAGAAATCCAAGTTGGAAATGGAATTGTTAGAGCCTGAAACAAAAAATCTTTCCAGAATGTACAATTTGTTGCTTGAGTGGCATACGCAAAATGAACTGGTTAAATCTGCAATGATAGACTGGGCTAAAGATGTTGGGCAGAACATCATGATGGTAGACTGGGAGAGACTGTGGAAGAAAGGAATTAAATTTACAGTATGTAATTTGCTAAGAGAGAACATTATGAAAATGATTTATAGATGGTATTTAACCCCAGTCAAACTTGCTAAAATCTATCATTTGCAGGACAATAAATGTTGGAAATGTAAGAATGTGGAAGGGACATTTTATCATATGTGGTGGACCTGCCCACGGATAAAGGCTTTCTGGGAAAAGATTTACAATGAAATGAAAAAAGTGTTTAAAAACACATTTACTAAAAAACCAGAGGCCATTTTACTTGGAATGGTGAACCAAGAAATCCCTAAGGAGGATCACACACACACACACACTCTCAGCGGCCTTTGACACCATCGACCATAACATCCTTCTGGACCGTCTAGAGCGGTTGGGAGCTGGGGGCACTGTTATACAGTGGTTCCGCTCCTTCCTCCTGGGCCGTGTTCAGAAAGTGGTGGGGGGGGATGAGTGTTCAGACCCCTGGGCTCTCACTTGTGGGGTGCCTCAGGGTTCCGTCCTCTCCCCCATGCTTTTTAATATCTATATGAAGCCGCTGGGAGAGATCATCAGGGGGTTTGGGCTGGGTGTTCATCAGTATGCGGATGATACCCAGCTCTACCTCTCTTTTAAATCAGAACCAGTGAAGGCGGTGAAGGTCCTGTGTGAGTGCCTGGAGGCGGTTGGAGGATGGATGGCGGCTAACCGATTGAGGTTGAATCCTGACAAGACAGAAGTACTATTTTTGGGGGACAGGGTGCGAGCAGATGTGGGGGACTCCCTGGTCCTGAATGGGGTAACTGTGCCCCTGAAGGACCAGGTGCGCAGCCTGGGAGTCATATTGGACTCACAGCTGTCCATGGAGGCGCAGGTTAATTCTGTGTCCAGGGCGGCTGTCTACCAGCTCCACCTGGTACGCAGGCTGAGACCCTACCTGCCCGCAGACTGTCTCGCCAGAGTGGTGCATGCTCTGGTTATCTCCCGCTTGGACTACTGCAATGCGCTCTACGTGGGGCTACCTTTGAAGGTGACCCGGAAACTGCAATTAATCCAGAATGCGGCGGCTAGACTGGTGACTGGGAGTGGCCGCTGGGACCACATAACACCAGTCCTGAGAGAACTACATTGGCTCCCAGTACGTTTCCGAGCACAATTAAAAGTGTTGGTGCTGACCTTTAAAGCCCTAAACGGCCTCGGTCCTGTATACCTGAAGGAGCGTCTCCACCCCCACCGTTCAGCCCGGACACTGAGATCCAGCGCCGAGGGCCTTCTGGCGGTTCCCTCATTGCGAGAAGCAAAGCTACAGGGAACCAGGCAGAGGGCCTTCTTGGTAGTGGCGCCCGCCCTGTGGAACGCCCTCCCATCAGAAGTCAAAGGCACTAACAACTATCTGACATTTAGAAAATGCCTGAAGACAGCCCTGTTCAGGGAAGTTTTTAATTTGTAACATGTGTTGTATTTTAATGTATGTTGGAAGCCGCCTAGAGTGGCCAGGGAGACCCGGCCAGATGGGCGGGATATAAATAATAAATTATTATTATTATTTTTATTATTTTTATTTTTATTATTATTTTATGTATGCCACAACAGCAGCTAGGATTTTGATTGCAAGAAACTGGAAGACACAGGATTTACCAACGCTAGAAGAATGGCAGATGAAAATGATGGACTATATGGAACTCGCCGAACTGACCAGGAAACTACGCGACCAGAGGGAGGAGACGGTGGAACAAGATTGGAAGAAATTTAAAGTTTATTTAAAAAACTATTGTAAGATTTAAAGATTGGAAAAAGTTGGAAGAAATGACAGCTACAGAGTAGGAAAATAGGTTTAAGTAATATAGATTTATGATTTTAGGTTAAGACTATTACAAGAAAAGGATATAAGTGATAATAACAAATAATATTGAAAGATGTAAAGAAATTACTAAAGATGATTGACAATGAAACGCAGCAGGGGAGACGTGAGGAAGTCACCCCAACATGATTAGACATAATGATAGGGGAAATATCATGTATGTTTGTGTTTATTGTATTTTGTATTTTGTACTATGTATTATGTATGTTGTTAAATTTCTTTGTTTTTTATTGTTTAAAACCCAATAAATAGAATTTTAAAAAAAGATCATTTGATTTCTATGTCTACTAAAGTGGAGGCTGGAGAAGCTGGTCAAGAGGCAGAGCTGAGACAGGCTGCTAAAGAAGCCAGGGAGGCTCCCCATCCTGCTGCAGCCACTTCCCTCCCCCTGGTTGTCTAGAACATGCAGAGAAATGAAAAGAGCAGAACAGAGATTGGTTATGTGAAGATACAGTCTATGACTGCTTGGGAAACACCCTGGAGAAGAGGAGCCTTAGAGAGCAGTGGGAAGGCGGGAACCTTCAGTTATCACAACTACCTCAATGGGGCAAGACCTACTGGGAATTGTTGCTGGGATCACGAGGCCTTTTTTCTGAGGGTACTCAAGGGTAGACAGACTGCATTGTCTGTGTTGTTTTGGTTTTTTTGAATAAAGAGTTAACTTCACTGACACTGTGATTCCGGCTCCTGACAGTAAGCATATAAAAGGTTTGCCTTTAAACCTTCCTCAATGGAGTGAAGAGTGTGAAACAATGGGAACCACCATGACTTTACCTTACCCAGGTTCTGCATGAATGAAAGACATAGTGAGGCAGTTTGCATGTACTCAAATTATGGCTTGAGAGACATGGGGAAGCTCCTGGAAAAGAAATTGTGGTTGCTTTGCTCCTCTTCTGGTCCTGCTTCTTCTGTGTGGCTCTGAGCAAAGCAAACAATGGCTTGGCTTAATGTGATATCATAGAATGGAATCATAGAATGGTGGAGTTGGAAGGGATCCTGAGGATCATCTAGTCCATTGCAGGAACCCCTCCATTGCAGGAATCTCAACTTAAGCATCCCTGACAAATGGTCATCCATCCTCTGCTTAAAAACCCCCAAGGAAGGAGAGCTCACAACCTCCCGAAGGAGACCGTTCCAGTAACAAACATATCAGAAACTTCTTCCTGATGTTGAGTTGGAATGTCCTTTGTAACTGAATCAGGCCAGTGGCCCATCTAGTCCAGCATGCTGTCATTGCTGTGGCCGACCAGATGCCTGTGGGAAACCAGCAAGAAGAATTTGATCACAACAAAAGACCCCACTTCTGTGATCTCCAGCACCTGGTATTCGGAAGCCCTGCTCCTTATGGAGGCAGAGCATAGCCACCATGACTAGTAGCCCTCAGTAGCCCTCTTTTCCATGAATTTGTCTAATCCTCCCTTAAAGTCACTCCCACAAACCAGGGTATAGCCAGGGTTTGTTTTTTATTTGCCTGGAGGAGGTAAAGCATCAGGTTCAGACAACTTGCTAAGCCAAACCATGGCTTAGCTTACAGCAGCACAACAAGAGTAAGAGTGGAAGAGGAGAAAAGGGGTCACAATGGCCTCTCCGGGATGCCTCATGCTTGCACTATGCCATAGTTTGGATTAGCGTTGTGTGAGAACCAGCTCAAAGTTTATAAAAGCTGCTAAAGAATAATATAGCTCCCAAATCCGGGGGGGGGATCAGTTTTCTTGTTAGAGCCGTGCAGCAGATAGCAGGACTCACTCACCCACTCCTGAGCTAAAGCACTTCTTTGAGAAGTGGCTCCATCTTTCTTATGAACTGACAGATGGTTCCAGTCACAGCCTGCTGTTGTTTTCTGCAAAGCAGCATTACCTTCCTTGAATTCATGAGTGCCTTTCAATCAAGGCTCAAATGGCAGGCAATGTAGTGAATCAATAAAATCTCTACTTTCAGCTGCAGGGCTGGCTAGTAATTCTTCTCGTGTCACTGCCTGGTTAAACAGTCATACTCCTGCTAAAAGCTCTGCAAGACATAATAGATTCATGTGGTGCTGGCCTATTGTGTGGCATTTACCCTGGAAAAGCAAAAGAGGTTAGTGTTTCACTAAAACAAACCAGACACCGATGCATTGTTCGTAGAAATGTATTCACACATTTCAATCTGCCTCATTAGAGCCCACTGAGACTCCCTTTCTCTGCCTCTTGCGAAGCAAAGCGCAAGCATCTGACATATTCATGGTGAACCCTCATTTCAGAACGGTTCACACATCAAGCCCCAATGGATCTGTCAGGCCAGCCCCTCTGCCCAGTTGGGTGGTAACTCATGTAGAACATAGGTTTTGTTTCTGAATCTCTGTGAAGGAAGGCAGACAAATAAGTGGACTTGAGCAACAGAGAAAATGTGAACCTTAGAACTTCACTGAAAGACCACAGAGAGGTGTTTGCTTGCTTATTTAAAGTTTTAGTTTTCAGCTATTTCATTTTTTTTTTTTTATAATAATTTTTATTAGATTTTCCAATTTTTGTCCAGCCCCGATTCAGGCCAGATCACATACATTTTATACATTCTCTGATGACTTCCTCACGCCCCCCCTCATTGTTTTCATTTATCATTATTTACATTCTTACCAGGTTTCTACTTCCACATCTTTAACATTTCCATAATTCATTAATTTCAAATCGCTTACCAACCACTCACATCTTTTATAATCTTATCTTTTACTTTAAACAAATTCCTGCTCCCCCCCCCAGTCCCCGGCGCAGACTATTTCAGCATCAAAATTACTTATCTTCACTTATCATGCATAATACCTATCAATTTTATGTCATTATTTATCAATCTTCATTTTTCAATCTTATATCATTATCAATCTTATATCACTATCTTCATTATCAATCTTATATCATTATTTTTCTAAAATCATACTATAATCATGTCCTCCAAATCCAGATTCAGAAACCAGTAATCCACAAAACAGTTACTTTATATAAATGTTCATCCTATTCCAGCAGGATCCCACTTTGGAACCCAATGTCTTTGCTGCAGGGTGACATCCAAAGCAGTGTCCATAAAGATTTTTGGCCTTCCCTTCCACTTTTGGTCCAGATTGTCACGTCTTCCTCTCCGCTGGTTAACGCTGAGCTGTGATTTGTTGTCCATTCTCCTAGTAATTCTCTTTTTCCTGATGATGGTGACAGCTCTTGGTTTGAAGTGTATAAGTCTTTTGCAGCTGGTTGTCTTCTGGGTAGGCTTCCTTTGTTTGGGCACATCAAGGACACTGTCCACAGAATTGAATTGTGAGTCCTGACCAGTCAGACCTTTGTTTATGCTTTGCTTTATCTCAGTCACAGTGCTGTTCCCAGCAGCAGCCAGTTCAGCTCTCAGTACTTTCACTCCAGCTTTGTAATCCATTCTAAGTTCTTTCAGTTTCTCCAGCAATGTTATCAAATCCACATCCTGTTTCACCGCCATTTTTAGCAAACAGTTCTTTTCTAACTTTTCTGACTTTTCCAAACTTTTAGAAATTTTTCAAAAGTTCCAAGGCTCCAAAATACTTCTCCTGCTCTTAGCAATTAAATTTACTTCGTCTGCCCCCTAGGACCGGGGGGGGATCGCAAGGGTTAAATCTCCGAAACAAAGTGTCAAATTCCAGGCATAACTTCTCAGTCTGTGCAACAATGCCCTGTCGTTGTTACACAATGGCAAGGGACGGACCTCCGTATTTTCGCCCTCAAGCCAAGTTCCGAATGGATCAAAAATTTAAAAGTTTTTTCTTGTAGGTTACTTACAGTTCCGAATTGAAGAATTAGGAGGAATCAGCGCGCTCGGTTGTGGCAGTCTTGCAGCTTCGCCAGACGGGGCTGTAAGCGGACCCTGGAGCTCCGCCGTCCGATCGCCAGAGAGCTCCGCTGAGAGCTCCCTGGGACCGGGACCGGCATCCGGGCTCTTGCGGGTCCTCCAGGTCCCGGGACGCCCTTCCCGGGGGTTTTGGGGGTCGCGGCGCTGGCGCGAACACCCCTTTACCCGGTCTGACGGGGGAAAGTCAGGAGCGACTTGTCCCCCCGACCGCCATCTCCGGCGCGCCGACCGGAAGTCTAGTTTTCAGCTATTTCAGGACCTCAGAGAGCCCAACAAAACTTTAAAACAAACAAAAAAATACGTTGATATAAAATACAGAACAGAACCAAGAAAAATAAATAAATAAATTACAATTGCCTATGGGAATAACACTGGTTGTGTGATACTAGGATCATGATATAGCAATTCTGAAGTGTTTCATACCTGCTGAACAAGACTTTTCTATTTTTTTAATAAAGTTTATTAAATATACACACACACAAAAATACACACAAAACATGATACAGTATCATTAGTTCCCAAAAGAACAATGGCATCACAATCTCAACAGATTGTTTTTTTAAAATTTCATCCTCCTACAAAGATATTCTAGCACAAACATACAAAAAACATAAAGAGGAAAAAAACGAAAAAGAAAAAGAAAAGAGAGAAAATGAGAAAGTAATAAATAGATAAAGTTAAAAGAAGAAGTAGGAAAAAAAGAAATTGCTAAAAGGTTGGAAAAAATGGGGGGGGGAAGAAAAGGAAGAATAATAACATCAGAGTTGTACAAAAAGAAAAAACGGCCCAAAAGAAGGGCCAATTTACCATTAAAATACAAACTTAGAATAGATATAAAGAGAAAAAGTGTTTGACTTCCACCACAGTTCGTTACACTTCCTATTTTTAACTTAATAACTTCGTCTGTTATTCTTTTTACAACTTGTCACAATTTTCTTTTATCGCATATATCTTATATCATTTATCATATATCACAGATCCCATATCCTCTACCCTATATCCCATATCATTCCAAACATAACCAGTAGTTAACTTTAAGATCTCGACTGTTCAAATAATCATTTACCTCTTTCCATTGGTTTTGAACTGTTTCCCTAGGTTCTTATCTTATTAAACTTGTTAATTTTGCCAACTGTAAATATTCACACATTTTCAATAACAATTCTTCCTTAGTTGGTATACAGTTCTCTTTCCAATGTTTGGCTACAATCATTCTTGCTGCTGCTGATGCATACAAAAATAAATTATTTTTTTTCATTTGGAATGGCTTTGTTCATTATTCCTAACAAATAAAGCTCTGGCCTTTTATTATAAGTTTCTTTTATCAGCTTTTGGACTTCTTCGTGGATCATGCCCCAGAATTTCTTTATTTCCGGGCACATCCACCACATGTGAAAGAAATTTGCATTTGTACCCTTTCATCTCCAACATTTAGTATTATTCGATTTATTCATCTTAGCTATTCTATCGGGTGATAAATACCAACGATGGAGCATTTTCATAACATTTTCCCTAATTTGATAGGATGCAGTGAAGCTAATATTTTTCATCCATATTCTTTCCCATTCATTGTAATCTATTTCATGGCCCAAATCTTGCTCCCACTTCGCTAAATTCCTCTCTTTCTTTCCCTGCTCTACAATCTCTACTTTTAATAATTTATATATTTTAGTAATTAATTTTTGGTCCTTTTGTAAAATCTCCGTATCTAATTTTGATAATTTATTTTCAAATCCTTTTTCTTTTAAATCTTTATCAAAATTTATTTTCAGCTGGTAATACTCTAGCCATCTAATTCCTTTTCTTTTCAATTCTTCATATCCCTTAAGTTTGGGTATCTCTTTTATCTCTTCCACTAATTCTTTATATACTGGCCATGTCTCTCTTGCCTCACTTTTTAGGGTTGTGTTTGCTTCCACTGGTGATAACCACCATGGTGTTTTTGGTATGATTTTATCCTTCGTCTTCTCCCACACATCCATCAAAGCTTTTCTTACCGAATGGTTTGTAAATCTATTGTGTATTTTTTTCTTTCCGTACCATAGGTACCCATGCCAACCAAAGATTCTGTCCCAGCCTTCTACATACAGCATCTCTTTGTTTTCCAAGGTCATCCAGTCCTTTAGCCATACCCAGCATGCAGCCTCAAAGTACTTTTTCAAATCTGGGACTGCAAAGCCTCCTGTCTCATCATGGGTCTCATCATGACTTCCGCCATAATTCTCGCTTTCTTCCCTTGCCAAATGAAGTTTGCCAAATCTTTCTGGCAATCTTTTAAATATTTATTTCCTATTATAATTGGAGCTACTTGGAACAAGAATAGTAATTTTGGGAAAATCTTCATTTTAATTAATGCTATTCTTCCCATCAGAGATAGGTTTAGTTTTTCCCATTTCTTTAGATTTTCTTTAATCTCCTTCCATTTTTTAATATAGTTATCTTTAAACAAATTTGTATTTTTATTTGTGATCCACAATCCTAGGTATTTTACCTTATTCTCTATTTTGATCCCTGACATCTCTTCTAAAATTTTCCTCTCTTTCCCTCCCATGTTTTTTGTTAATAGCTTGGATTTTTCTTTATTTAATTTAAAGCCTGATAGTTGACCGAATTCTTTCATATTCTCCAATGATTTTTGTATGCTTTGTATAGGTGACTCCGTGGTAATTATTACATTGTCGGCAAACGTTTTAATCCTGTAGCAAAATTTCCCTATCCTGATTCCTTCAACCTCTTCATTTTTTCTCATTACCCTCAAGAGAGTTTCCAATGCAGCTATAAACAGTAGGGGTGACAGTAGGCATCCTTGTCTAACTCCTCTCTTTATTATAATCCCCTCAGCCATTTCGTTATTTATTATTAAATTTGCTGTTTGTTTATTATAAATAGCTTTAATTCCATTCATTATTTTATTTCCTACTTTCATAAATTCCAAAGTCTTGATCATATATTTCCATGATAGGCTATCGAAGGCTTTTTCTGTGTCTACCAGTAACATCGCTATCATTTTGCTAGGATTCATCTCCACATATTCAATTAAGTCAATGATTATTCTTGTATTGTCCCTTATCTGTCTTTTAGGAAGGAATCCTGCCTGATCTTTTTCTATTACCCTACTCAATACTCCCTTCATCCTTTTTGCTATTATTCCCGTGAATATTTTATAGTCTATGTTCAATAATGAAATCGGCCTATAGTTCTTGGTTAGCCTCAGATCTGTGCCTTGTTTAGGAATTAACGTTATCAGGGATTCTTGCCACGATTCCGGTATTTTACTCTCCTTTAATATTTCATTCATTATCGTTTTAAGTTTTGGGGCCACAATCTCTGCTAATTCTTTATAATAAATTACTGGGATACCATCCGGGCCAGGCGATTTTCCAATTTTCAGGTTTTTAATTAGTTCCATAATTTCCTCTAATTCTATATCTGCATTTAATATTTCCCTTTCCATATCCTCAATTTCTGGGGGTCTGTTTTCTTTTAAATACCTCTCTATTTCTCCCTCCTCTATGTCTTCCTCTCTGTATAGCTTCTGATAATATTCTCTAAATCGTTCTTTTATTTTTTCTGGATCTGTAATTTCTTCATTTCCCTCTATCAACTTGTTAACTATCCTTTCCATCTGCCTTTCTTTCACCATCCATGCCAACATTCTCCCAGTTTTATTTGCATTTTCGAAATACCTTTGTTTCATCCATAGAATCTTTTTTTCTACTTCCTTATTTACCAAATCTGACAGGTGCAACTGTAAAATTTTTATACTTTGAAGAATCTCTTCATTTTTGGGGTTTTTCACTAATTCCTTTTCTTTATCTCTTATTTGTTTGTTTATATCCATAATATTTTAATTTTTATCTTTCTTTATTTCCCCCATCTGTTGAATTCCCACCCCTCTCATATATGCTTTGCTGGCATCCCATATTATTTTTTTGTCTGTTCTTTGTCTTTCATTTATCTCAAAAAATTCTCTCACCATTATTTTCATTTTTTCAACCCTATGTTTATCCCTCCAAATTTCCTCATTCATCCTCCATCTCCCCTTAGTAGTTGTTTTGAATTTCATTATCATTGTTATCGGGTTATGATCTGATATCGTTCTGTTTTTGATTTCGGCTTTATCTACATATAACATCAATTTTTTCGATGCCCAAATTGCATCAATTCTTCCCCCTGATTTATGGACTTCCGAATAATGTGTTATATCCTTTACATTGGGATTTTTTAATCTCCATACATCATAGAGATCCAAATTTTGTGTTAGACTAAAAAAGGAAAGTGGGAGTTTCCCTGAAGTTGATACTTTATCTCTCTCAGTTCTATCCATTTCCATGGACACTATCCCGTTCAGGTCTCCCATAATAATTATGTTCTCACTTCCATAATCCCATAGCGTCTCTTCCAATTTTTTGTAGAACTCCTCTTTTTTATTGTTTGGGGCATAGATTCCTGCCATAACTATTTTACCTTCTTTCGTTTGTATTTCCATCCCCAATATTCTCCCCTCTTCGTCCTCGAAAATTTTTTGTGGGCTTAATTTTGGATTTATATACATCACCACCCCTCTTTTCTTCTCTACTCCTGATGATATGAACTCTTCTCCCAATCTATTGTTTTTCAACACCCTGGAATGCTCTTTCGATATATGAGTTTCCTGGAAACAGATGATGTCCCACTTTCCTTTTTTAACTATGCATTCTATCTTATTCCTCTTAAGTTTAGAATTCATCCCATTTACATTCCAAGATATGCATTTCAGTAACATTGTACTTTATTTAAATCCAATATCTACTCGGTAAACTTAAAAACAGTTCAGATACCCTGTTTCCCCTTTTTTAATACGTAGTCATAAAGTAAGCCATGGCAGGTTTTTTTTACCTTTGTGAGAAGTAAGACGTACCCCAAAAGGAAGCCGTGGTGTCGCCATTGTTCCCGTCACCTCCTCAGCCCCCCTGCGTGTGCAGGGAGCCAGCGAACCAGTGAGAGGCACGGGGGGAAACGCGCCTCTTGCGGAGTTCTGCCCCGCCTGCTCAGCGCGCAGGGAGACGCCTCTTCCTGCCCCGCCTGTTCCCCGTGCACAGGGAGCCAGCGAACCAGCGAGAGGCGCGGGGGGGGGGAAATGCGCCTCTTGCCCCGCCTGCTCAGCACGTAGGGGGAGGCTGTACCGTACCATACTGATGTAATAAAAATAAGACATCCCCCCGAAAATAAGCCACCCTGTGTTTTTTTGAGGGAAAAAAATTATAAGACGGTGTCTTAAAAAGGGGGAAAGACGGTATACGCAAAAGAAATTTAGCTCTTTCTTGAAAGGAAGGCAGATAGTTAAGTATTATGTCCTTTATGTTATGTCTCTCAGTTAGCAAATTCAAAGTTTGTCTTGTTCTTTTCACTCAATTATTTCAGCTATTTCTTCCCCTTCTAGCTCCTTTGAGTATTTTTGCCAGAACACTTTTGTATCTTCCACCGATCTAAAAGTTCTCTTTCTTCCTTTATATGTGAAAGAAAGTCCTTCGGGGAATTCCCATTTAAACAAAATTTTATTTTTCCTCAACGCCGGGGTCATGAATTTGTAAGCCTCTTTTTTCTTCAAAAATCGTGGTGGGATTTCTTTCATTATTTCAATTCTGTTTCCTTCGATTTGGAGAGGATCAGCTCTACCCTTCAACAATATTTTCTCCCTCAACAGTCTTGAATTTAAAAAGACGAGGCAATCTCCTGGCCCTTTTCTTCCTTTTGTTTTATTATTCTTTATCCTGAAGATTTTTTCTATGTCTAGAATTAGTTCCTCTTCTTGTACATTCAACCATTCCGCTATTGCTTTCATTATTTTGGTCGCAATGTCCTCATCTCGATTCTCTTTTATTCCTCTAAAGCAGAGAATCATCTCCCGTTGCCTCATCTCCAAAAGGGCCAAAGCATCCCAGGTCTCCTCTTGGACTCTCTTTAGTTCTTCTATTTCACTTCTGGCTCTCTCTTGGTTTCCTTTCATCTCTTTCTGTTCGGTTTGGTTTCTTTTTATTATTTCTTCCTGTTTTGGGGCTTTCGTTTTAAGTTCCAGAGTTATTACTTCTAAGTCTTTTTGTTTATCTGCTGTCGTGTTGACTTGGGTCATAAGTTCCATAATTAGGCTTGAATTTTTTTCAATTTTGCTTCCCATAGTCTCCATCTTCTCACCTAAGGTCTGAATGTTTCCATCCAGTATTGTTATCTTCTCGCTTATATTTTTCTCCATTTTTTCCATTGCTTTCAAAATGTCTTTCAGGTCAATATTGTTGCTTTCATTCTCTATGATTGAAATCCTTCTTTGTTGGCCATGTGATGTTGATGCGCCACTTGTCGTTTTATCCTTCCTGCTTCCCATGTTGTTTTTTCCCCAGTTACTGTCTTTATTATTTCTCCTGTTGTTCCCGCGTTTTCTCACTTATTGGGAGTTCCCCTTTGGAGTTAGGTTAATCACCAGTTCAACATTCTCTTTGTGGAAACTTTATTTTCTCCAGTTGGCCTTTAGGTGGGGCTATTTCTCAAATAATTAACAAAGGTTCTTTTTATAATACTCAGTTCAACCAGTGGACTCACGGTGTCGCTGTCTTTGTTTTCTTTCCTTTGGTGTTGTTCCGCTCTGGGCGTCCCTGCCCTCTCTTTGGTTTCTTTTCCTGTTCGTTTTTGTCGTCTCTTCCGCTAATGGCGGCTGTCTTTTTCGTGACTCAGCACCAGGGTCCCCAAAATCTCCACTGCGCTGTCCTATCACGTAAGAGTTCTCTTTGCAGTCCTTATTTCCTCTCTTTAAACCTTCTTTTACGGACATTGTTTATTTCGTCCGCCCCCCGACGGACCCGTCAGCTCTTTCACTCCTCCCGTCCTCCTCTTTCTTTCTGCACTCTCCACTGCACCTCAGCTTATCGTATATCGGGGGTGTTTTTCAGCTTAGGCACTTTGTCGTTTATGATTTTAACAGGTCTTTTCCATGTAACTCTGTGGTCCTCGCTTTCTTCTCTATCGTCTCAAGCTTTCTTATATTTTTTAGTCTTCTACACGCCACCCCCTACTCCCCTTCTTTCTCTCTCGGGGGGGGGGGGTTATTCACTTCCCGCCACTTAAAATGTTTTTCTGGGGGTGTGCATCTTTGTTTTTGGCTGTATTGAATTATTGAAGAGCTCAGCACTCACCCCGCCAGGTTTAGGGGCATTTGTGCTGGAGAGAGAGCTTGCCCTTTTGTGCTGAGGTCCTCTCGGTTTTTTTTTTCTTAAGCGTTTGTTTTTGGTTTGGGAGACCCCTTTCCTAGTGCCGCCATGGGCTTTGCCCTCAGGTTCCCCCCCTGAGGTCGGGTGACTTACGCCTAGTCCCTGTTCCACCTCTCTCCAGCGCTGGGTCTGCCCCAAGTTGTCAGGAGCGCAGATCCCCACCCAACTCTTGGCGTGCTGCTCCGGAAGTCCTCGAACAAGACTTTTCTAGATGCCCTCTTTAACCTGGTTTGCACATTACATTAAACCACTGTTTAAGAAACTATGGTTGAATAAACCATGGTTTAGCACAGCTATTTTCAGTCCAAGGGATGCATTCCTTTCTGGACAGCCTTCTGGGAGCCTCGTGCCATTGGCGGGTGGTTCTAGAGGCAGAAGTAAGAAAAGCAGTGAATGTGAATCTCACCTTCATGCAATAGAGTAATTTCCACACATATGCCTCTCCATCCTTCAGATAAGCAAGGGGAATCATCATAGATCAGGGACACATTCCAGCCAGAGAAAACTCTAAAGGAAGGCACAGAGCAGGATCAGTGAGGGATGTGGCCTGGGCTGAGCTTCAAGGGTCAGGTGGAGGCACCTGCAGGACCACGTCTGGTCTCTAGGTCTTAGGTTCTTCACCCCTGGTTTAGTGTTACATGCAGACCCGGTCCAGTGCCTTAGAGAAAACAGGTCCTGGTTAATTGTTAGCTGACTGACCTTACCTATGGTTTCGTGTTACAGCTGAATGCGGGCACTTCCTTAATGATGGTTTCAGTGTGGTTTGCTTGTTCACCTTGCCCAAGTTGCCCACCAGGCGACAAAGAAGCTACCCAAGGGTGGCTAGAAAATGCAAGCTCTCTCGGCACTCCATTGCTTTTGCTGGCTCTTCCTCTGATGTCACTGCTAACTCAATCTATGACAGGTTCCAGGGCCGGCCAACCTGTGAAGCCAGGTAAGGCAACTGCCTCAGGTGGCAGGATCCCCAAGGATAGCAGATCCTGATGTCAACCTCTCTCCCCACTGTTTCTGATGTAGATCTTCATTCACCCCTTCTTTCATGGTGGAAAGAGGGTGCCATTTTGTGGTTCACCTCAGTTTTCAAAATGTACTGGGCTGCCCTGACAGGATCTGTCCCCTTGCCCAGCTGCTCCCATTGTAGCCTTCTTTTCAAATATATAATGCACACTGGAGATAAAACCCTAAAGCGACATTTTGGAATTCATCTTTTAGCTGACATTTGTATTGTTGAAAGACTGAACTTATGATTACAGAATTAAGTTTTGTTATTTGCCTCCCTTAACCTGTGGGGAGCTTTCCAAGAAAAAGCAAAGACAGCAAATGATGCTTGTTCACCCATCCCAACTCTGGCCCCCTTTTCCTCCACTCCTTCATGCTTCTTTTTGCAGCAGTTTTGAAAACTTACATCAAGCTTTGCCCAAGTTAGCATTAAACCTTAATAAAAACTATTTTTAAAAAAATTGCCTGAGAAGGATGGGGAGGCCAGGAGGGGTTTTTTTTGGGGGGGCGGATTGTGACAACTGCTGTTCATCACACTCATTACGGCTCACAAGCAGAGTAACAGTGAAGGGGTGAATGTGGAGCAGTGAATAAAGGCCCCTGCAGCTGTGTGCATTAGAGGGAACTTGTGGGTTGGGAATCTGCCTTCCAGATGGAGTACTGTTCTAAGTCATGAGTTAGTGGGGATTGGTGGTGGGGAGATGTATGCTGTTAGATGTGGCACTGCTCCTTTTGCTCATGGCAACTCACGGACACAGTAATGTTGGGGTGGGGATTAGCTGTGCACTACTGACGTGGGACATGGGTGGCGCTGTGGGTTATATAATATAATAATAATAATTTTTTATTTGTACCCTGCCCATCTGGCCGGGTCTCCCCAGCCACTCTGGGCGGCTTCCAACAAATATTAAAATACATCAAAATCACAAGTTAAAAACTTCCCTAAACAGGGCTGCCTTCAGGTGTTTTCTGTATGTAGGATAGTTGTTTATCACTTTAACCTCTGCTGGGAGGGCGTTCCACAGGGTGGGCGCCACTACCGATAAGGCTTTCTGCCTGGTTCCCTGTAGCTTTGCTTCTCGCAGTGAGGGAACCGCCAGAAGGCCCTCGGCGCTGGATCTCAGTGTCCGGGCTGAACGGTGGGGGTGGAGACGCTCCTTCAGGTATACAGGACCGAGGCCGTTTAGGGCTTTAAAGGTCAGCACCAACACTTTGAATTGTGCTCGGAAACGTACTGGGAGCCAGTGTAGTTCTCTCAGGACCGGTGTAATGTGGTCCCAGCGGCCACTCCCAGTCACCAGTCTAGCTGCCGCATTCTGGATTAATTGTAGTTTCCGGGTCACCTTCAAAGGTAGCCCAACGTAGAGCGCATTTCAGTAGTCCAAGCGGGAGATAACTAGAGCATGCACCACTCTGGTGAGACAGTCTGCGGGCAGGTAGGGTCTCAGCCTGCATACCAGATGGAGCTGGTAGACAGCTGCCCTGGACACAGAATTAACCTGCGCCTCCATGGACAGCTGTGAGTCCAAAATGACTCCCAGGCTGCGCACCTGGTCCTTCAGGGGCACAGTTACCCCATTCAGGACCAGGGAGTCCCCCACACCCGCTCGCACCCTGTCCCCCAAAAACAGTACTTCTGTCTTGTCAGGTTAAACCACAGAGCCTAGGGCTTGCTGATCAGAAGGTCGGCGGTTTGAATCCCCACAACAGGGTGAGATCCCATTGCTTGGTCCCTGCTCCTGCCAATCTAGCAGTTCGAAAGCACGTCAAAGTGCAAGTAGATAAATAGGTACGGCTCTGGAGGGAAGGTAAACGGTGTTTCTGTGCTCTGCTCTGGTTCTCCAGAAGCGGCTTTGTCATGCTGGCCACATGATCTGGAAGCTGTGCGCCGGCTCCCTCAGCCAATAATGCGAAATGAGCGCCGCAACCCCAGTGTCAGTCACGACTGGACCTAATGGTCAGGGGTCCCTTTACCTTTACTGATGGGTAGTGAGAGGCCATGGTGGCTTCGTGAGGGAATGCCAGGAGTAGGGCATCTCAGAGACTATGGAAAAGGTGGGAAGTGGGCAGGGAGGGGGGATGAGGACAAGTCAAAGAATGATGAAACTAACCAACGTTTGTTTAGTTGTCTGCGGGGCAGCTTGTGACTTGTTGCTCAAACTATGGCTTGATAAACCATGTTATGATTTTTTTGAGGTCTAACAAACAGTTGGTACCGGTAACAGTAAAAAGAATTATTGGCTAGATTTAGACTTGTGACACAACTTGAAGGCCAGGATGGGCTTTTCTGCAGCCTCATGACTATCAGGTTCCACAGCTGAGATTATGCAACCTGCACCCACAATCCACATCAAAGGGCCCCTGGTTTTCTCAGCCCAGGGTAGCTAAGCTGCTGTCCTCTGGATGTCATCAGACTCCTTAGCCAGCATAGCCAGTGATGGAAGTTGAAGTCCAGCTGTGTCTGGAGGGCCACGGGCTAAGCCAACTGCTGCCCTAACCCAACAGAGCAAGAAGCCCCACTGTATCCTGAGGGCAGCAAAAACTCAGATTCACAAACCTCAGGGATCCAATCAATGCTGAATCGATTTAGCCACTAAACCCCACAGGTAGAATTCTGTGTTCAGTTTCCCACAATTTTTGTATCTAAACAGGCATTATGCAAACTGCAGTTAGATAATACAGTGGTACCTCGGGTTACAGATGCTTCAGGTTACAGACGCTTCAGGTTACAGACTCCGCTAACCCAGAAATAGTACCTTGGGTACTTTGCTTCAGGAAGACAGCAGAAATCACGTGGCGGCAGCGTGGCAGCAGTGGGAAGCCCCATTAGCTAAAGTGGTACCTCAGGTTAAGAACAATTTCAGGTTAAGAACAGACCTCCAGAACAAATTAAGTTGTTAACCTGAGGTACCACTGTACTTCTAAGAGTGTGGCAATTAGAGACCTGCAGCTAATCTCCTTTGCACCAAAGAGTTGCCCCATTGTATCAGGAAACATTCTGTCCTTAAGGTAGCAGGAACAACCTTACTCCTTATCTTGTTTACCACATACCAGAGTGTATGCATAATAAGAAGAGGCCCACTCTTCTTCACGTGCTACAAGGTGATACTTAGAAAGAGTCTTTGTTCTGCCTCTAATGCATATGCAATTAAGGTAAAGGTAAAGGGACCCGTGACCATTAGGTCCAGTCGTGACCGACTCTGGGGTTGCGGCGCTCATCTCGCTTTATTGGCCGAGGGCCAATATGCAATTAGAGTTGCCCATGTAAGGATCTCATTAGTAGAATGTGTAATTCTAGGATTGGACAGAAGCTTATGCATATTCATGTCTTAAGAACTGTATATCAGAGAGCGCCCGCTCTGTAAGCGCCACTCAGAATTTGGAACCGATTCCTCTGAGTCAACTTTACTGGCCAATAAAGACAACAAACCCTTTTCTTCTCCTCAACATGCGTGGGTTTTCCTTTCAGCCTATTTATTTGCAACAAGAGAATTGGTTTGTTAGAGTCAGCATTGACCATGGTATACAAACTAACTTATTTTTGTTCCACTGTGGTCCTGCGCAACTCACTCCTTGCATATTGGACATTTCAGAACCTTCTTGTCACTGTTGGGTCAGGTGTGGTAGTTGCAAGCAACCAAGGGCTTTTTCCAGAAGACTGTGAAATGCAAAAACTATTCGACCAGAGACCTTAGTGGGATGAGTGTGACTAGAAGACTGCTCCTAATCTTCCCACAGGTTTAGAGGAAGGCTTATACCTCTCCACAACTGCTTATGTTACAGTTTTGCTGTGGCTAGTGATGCTCACAACTCAGAGGGCATACACATAGATTCCCAGTCAGAATTTAGAAGCTAATAAATGCTGATTGTGAATTTTAATCCCTATTTCATTTGTTATTTTAGAGCCCATGTTAACTGGCTTTTTAACTTAACAAGCAATGTGCAGGGTTTTTACATTTAATGAGGCCTGAATAATGATACTGCATAGCTTTGCTGTCTGGATAGATCAAGAAAGTCTGGAGCAAAGCTCTCCCCATTGGTTATATCCATCATGCCCTTTCATCATTGCAAGTGACTGCTGTGGAATGCTTCTTCCACTCTGTTTTCGATGAAAGACTCTACCAAGCTGATCCTATGTATTAGATGTGCTGAAATATTTCTCCCCACTGTTAGGTCAGGTGCGGTGCATGTTAGGAAGCCAGGACACACTGCAGAACAGAGAGAATACTGTTGGCTATCCCACTTTCTCCCAGCCTAACCTCGCCCTTTCTAAGGCAAACTTCAGCAGATGTAGACAAGATTTTAATAGCTATATAAAGAGATATGCATGACAACCTCATTAGGGGCCCTATAACAGCCTGTCACAATATCTCTGGGAGGACAATATAAGTGTCTAGTTAGTTACTGCATTGCTAGCTATGTTCTGTGGGCCCCTCTCATAAGCATTCATCTTCCATTGGCCTGCTTTCCAATAATGCTTTCCACCACATGCATCCACTCTTCCTTTCAACTGCTTCACAATTGCTGACATAACTCTTTAAGTACAGAAGAATCAGAACTGGTAAGTGACAGTAATAAAAAAGCAGTTAGTGGCCCACCCCACTGCTAGCCCTGATACGGTACATTATGAAAGTTTTCTTCCTTTCTTCTGTAATCATGAGGACCATTTTGGGCCATCCCAACATCTGCAGGAGGTCAAGGCTTGGGGAGCTCAGAGATTTCAAACCATCTGCCACAAAAAAGAGAAGGAAAGGAAGGCCCTAAATGATGATCTAAAGAGCTATTTAGAGTTATTTATCACCCAAGCAACAAACCCATCATTCTTAATTGTGCCTGCCTATTGTCTTTTCATGTACAACAAAAAGGCCTGTGGACATTGTTAAAATAGATTTTAAAACCTTACTGCAACTGGAGGGCAATTTTAACCTATTGAAAGCTCAAAGAGACTGAAGGGCTTCTCTTTTCTTTCTTTTTGACTGCATCCATCCTGCTGAAAAATTCAATATTCTTCTTAATAACCATAGTCTGCAAAGGTCACAAGCCAACTAATAAACATTGAGGTCTGAAGTTTGCTGTAGCAGCACTGACTGCTTTGGGAGTTATGCTGAACATGCTGAGGGAAGGCCATGGGACATGTTTCATGAGGTTGCTTTCTGCTGCATATTTAAGGATTTGTTTTGACAGCTACCGTTTAATAAAGGCTATACTATTCTTTTTTTTAAGGGACCCTAGGCAGCAGAGCCTAGGGCTTGCTGATCACAAGGTTGGCGGTTCGAATCCCTGGACGGGGTGAGCTCCCGTTGCTTGGTCCCAGGTCCTGCCAACCTAGCAGTTCGAAAGCACGTCAAAGTGCAAGTAGATAAATAGGTACCGCTCCGGCGGGAAGGTAAACGGCATTTCTGTGCGCTGCTCTAGTTTCGCCAGAAGTGGCTTAGTCATGCTGGCCACATGACCCTGAAGCTGTACGCTGGCTCCCTCAGCCAATAATGCGAGATGAGCACCGCAACCCCAGAGTCGGACACGACTGGACCTAATGGTCAGGGATCCCTTTACCTTTACCTATTCTTTTTAAAGTTTGAAACACAAAGGGGTCATGGGTGGAATAGACGACTCAGGGCTACCAAATGTCCATATTTTGGAAGCCTCATCCACAATAAATAACGTTCCAAACATGGTGGGATGCTGGGGGAAGGGTGAGATTCCTTAAAAATATAAATCATAGCAGTTAGCCATATGGTTTTCAAGCACAGAGGTCCTTTGTAAAACAGAGAAAAAATTGTGTTTACAAAGACAGAAACAAAATACACTCTGGCCCAGTTTATAAAGGTAAAGGTAAAGGGACCCCTGACCATTAGGTCCAGTCGTGACCAACTCTGGGGTTGCGGCGCTCATCTCGCATTATTGGCCGAGGGAGCCGGCGTACAGCTTCCAGGTCATGTGGCCAGCATGACAAAGCTGCTTCTGGCGAACCAGAGCAGTGCACGGAAACACCGTTTACCTTCCCGCTGCTGCAGTACCTATTTATCTACTTGCACTTTGACGTGCTTTCGAACTGCTAGGTTGGCAGGAGGCCCAGTTTATACATCCACCTAAAAAGATGTGTGTCAGCTGGTGGGAAAGTGTGAATGTTCCTGCAATTCTACAATGCTCAGAGTCCCATGTTATGGGCTCATAACATGTGCAGAGAGTCCACATGGATTTCCCCCACTTTTGATGGAGAAATGCTGCAGAAATAAACTCCCATCTTGTATTATGTTTTGGCTATGGTAAGAGCATGGGTTCATTCATGGCTCCTCTTCATGGGTATGGAGAAGTGATGGAAATGACTGTGAAGTGTCCAAGGTACCTATAAAGCTGTACCTATAAAAATGCTAAGACTTGATCTTAATATTTTAAAAACCTTTTCATCCAAATAATGATTTTGTCACTTAATATTATTCCTGCCAGACCAGTTACTAGCAATTACACATATTAAAACTCAGGAATCTAAGGAAAAAGAGGAGAAGTTCAGGATGGGGTTAAAGGGGGCTTTTTACTGCTATCACAAATCTATACTGCAGTAAAGAAACTTATTTTCCTTCAGATACTAATTAGGCACGTACATTATTAAGTATCCTAAATAATGAAATATAATATACTCTGTGTGCCATAGCTCAAAATATCAAGCTATAAATTAGTAATTGAAAGCTTTATTAATAAATAAACCCTTGGATGTCAGTTCAAAATATAAAGAGATTGGAGGTGGGGAAAGAAAGGCACTTTTTAGCCATCCATGAGCTAATTACAAGCATGTAAATGAACTTCCACATGCATTGATACATTTGGCATAAATGTCAGAATAGAGGAAGTGAATAGATATAGACCCCTATGTGTGGGCAGGTTTCTGGGGTTTTCATGGTTCCTATGTTTGCAAATAACTTATACAGTGGTACCTTCGTTTACGAACTTAATCCGTTCCGGAAGTCCGTTCTTAAAACAAAGCGTTCTTAAACCAAGGCGTGCTTTCCCACAGCAGCGGGGGACTCAATTTACACTCAACAGGAAGCGGAACATGTTCTGCTTCCAAGGCAAAGTTCACAAACCAAAACACCTACTTCTGGGTTTGCAGCGTTCTTAATCCAAGTTGTTCATAAACTACGCTGTTCTTAAACCAAGGTACCGCTGTAATTGCAACTGGCTATCCCAAGTGGGTGGCGCTGTGGGTTAAACCACTGAGCCTAGGGCTTGCCGATCAGAAGGTAGGCGGTTCGAATCCCCACGATGGGGTGAGCTCCCGTTGTTCGGTCCCAGCTCCTGCCCACCTAGCAGTTTGAAAGCATGCAGTGAAAGTAGATAAATAGATACTGCTCCAGCGGGAAGGTTAATGGCGTTTCCGTGCGCTGCTGTGGTTTTGCCAGAAGCAGCTTATGTGAGCTATATCAGAGCTGACAGGGTTAAGTAGCTCTGCTATGTGACGTGCTGTACACTGGGTGGGTCTACAAACGGGTCTTTTGCTCTCTGTGTGTAGGCACTTTCACTTTCTGTTCTGTATTGCCGGGAGTCAGCCATGCCTTGGTGTTCTCCTGGGTCGTTCTGCTGTAGATAAATAAATGCTTCTAGATAAGAAAGAAAGAAGCCGGCTCCAGTGGGATTTATTACTGCAACTCCCTTACATACAGACCATCTTCCGCTGCATGAGTGACTCTGAAATTCCTCTGCTAAAAGCCCAGAAACTGGGAGGAGAATGTGGCACAGCTGGAAATGTGCTGGGTGCCATTGCTGGTTCTGGAGAACCAACCCAAGTTTCTGGACAGGTTATGGAAGGTCACAGCCTGAACCCCAGCTTAATGGGGGTCCTGCATGGTCTGCTCTGCGTCCAGAAAGACAGATGAAAGCAGAGGACATCTGTGTAAAGGCTGGCATTCAGCTTCGCGTGCAGAGAGGAGCTCCCGGTAAGACTGAGCTCCGTTGCCGTGGCAACTATCTGTGGAATGCAGTGTGCTCTGCCAAGTTTGTGGAGGCAGGGGGCCAGCTGGAGAAGCCTGTTTTTGCTCTGTTTCTTGTGGCAAAAATAGCAGTTTGAACTCACTGGCTGAAGAGGAGACTGGAGGCATCTTCAGATTGGGAGGGAAGGCTACTGAAAACCAAGAAAGTGAGCTGCACCCCCCAAGATGACCGAACAGAATGAGCATTTTTCTGTTCCTTTTGAATGCTTGAATGGACACAATTATGAGGAATGGTGCCAGCGCTGCCAGGCTTGGCTGATTGGCAAAGAGTTGTGGGAAGCCACACAGAATTTACCTGCTGTTCAGGCCCCCCCCCCAGCTGCTGCAGAGGCTGCTTTGCGCAAGGATCAGAGGGCTTATGCTGCGTTGATTCTGAGCATAGATGGGACTCAACTCCCTCACGTACACACGCACTCGATGTGTGGGACACTTTACAACACGTTCATCAAAGAATTACTGCGGTTGCTAAGATTCATGCCATGAGGAATCTATTTGATTTGAAGCTCAAACCGGGACATATTATACAGAATCATATAGCGCAAATGCTTGCTATGTTCAACAGGCTCAGGTGTTGGGCATAAATTTCCAGGAAGATGTGAAAGTTTACGTTCTGTTGAGCTCGTTGGATGCAAGCTATTCCAATCTGTGCCTGACTCTGGAATCCATGCCAGCTGCTGATTTGACGCTTGCTTATGTCTCTGGATGACTGGCGGATGAAGAAGCCAAAAGGAAGAGACAGGGAAACCGACACCCTGAAGAGGGGGGTTGTGCAAAGAGCGGGGAAGCAGAAAGGCAGGAAGGCTCTGTGAAAGCTTTTGCTACAACCAGGTGCTGTTTCAGATGTGGCTCAACTCAGCATTTGAAGAGAAACTGTCCCCAGGCTGTGAAGGCCGTTTCCCAGGGCGAAGAGATAAGGAGCAGAGTACAGATGCGTGGGAGGAGAGGCCGAGAATTTCACGGAGGCCAGGGAGGAGGCAGCAGTACTGAACACAATTCTCACTTCTCAGCTGCCATGGCAACCGTGAAGGAGGGGCCGAGTCGATGCTGGATCATAGACAGTGGGGCCATTCACCATTTACTGACCAACTGAAAAACTGCAAGGAACTTGCTGAGTCAAAACTTGTCTCTTTGGCTGATGGCACTCAAACACAGTTGCAAACATCTGGCACTGTGTATTTAAGCTGTTTGAATGCTAATCTTGAAGGTTTTGTTTTGCAGGGCATGAAAAGCTGTTTGCTATCTGTTTCTTCTTTGCTTAGAGATGGGTTCAAAGTCAGTTTTGAAAATGATGTATGTACAATTTCCAAAGGAGGTAAGCAGCTTGTTAATGTTGCAAGTCAGGATGGGTTATTTATCCTGGAAGAGTCTGTGGGAGCACAGGTAAAGTATGCTAATGTACCCACACACAATATGTGTGTGCATCTTTGGCACAGGAGGATGTCGCACTGCAACTGGGGCTATGTCAGGAAGTTGCAGGCGTGTGCTGATGGGTGCAACATGAAATCATGTTCCAAGTTCCTAGATTGCCGAGCTTGTAAAAAAGCGAAAGTGAAGACATGTAATTATCCAAGGTCTGACAGAGTAACTGCAACACCTTTTGAATTAATTCATGTTGATTTATGTGGGCCTATGTCTGTTGCCAGTATGGGCGGAGCCAAATATGCTCTATCTCTGACTGATGACCACACCCGGATGGGGTGGATTTTTCTTCTGAAAGATAAGAGTGAAGCCTTCAATGTAATTAAGGAGTGGATTGCTGCTGTGGAACTCCAGTTCCCGCACAAAGTGAAGTGTCTGCAGACCGATCGTGGCGGGGAATTTATGGGTTCTGCTTTAAATATTTTTTTCCGCAGGAAAGGTATACGCCACAGGTTAACTTGCACGTTTTCTCCTCAAGAAAACGGGGTGGCTGAAAGGCAAAATCGCACCCTCCAGGAGACTGCAGAAGCCATGCTGTTTGATGCACAGCTTCCACCGAGGTTTTGGGGGGAGGCTTGGAGAACTGCCAATTTTACTTTGAACAGGACATTTAATTCCACTGTAGGGGACACACCCTATTTTCTTTTGCATGGAAAGAAGCCAAAGGTGGATTTCTTTCGTGTTTTTGGGTCTGAAGCTTGGGTTCTGGTCCCAAGAGCTCAATGCCGGAAAGGAGATCCCAGATCCCGAAAAATGTTTTTTTGCGGATATGAGCTAGGGACGAAGGGATGGAGGTTTGCCTACCCCAAGGGCAACCAGTGTAGAGTTCTGGTTAGCAGGAGCGCTGAGTTTTGCGAGCAAGGTGGATGGACTCGCACCCCCCCCATTCATTTTCCCTCCAATTTTTTTATTGATTTTAACAATTTTAAGCACATATCATAACTGTTAAATTTTCCATACTTCCCCCCTCTCACTGAGGGAAGCAACATTCATCCCCTTCTCTCACAAGGGTAGACATATCCATTGTACATTTAACATCACTAACATTATTAACTATCATTGCTTGGGTCTGGCCCAATTCTGTGGGCCAGGCATTCCTTCATTCCTCAATTTCATATTTCGATTGACTTCCTCAAGTCACCCTCTGTTGAATTCATTATCTATCCTCTCTAACAGTTTTCCAAACTCCTAAACTTCATGATACAATAATCCTTTTGCTCAAACCACTCCTTTTTTCAAACCTCAGCTTCTTAGTACTTCTGATCCTTTCCTAAATCCTTATCAATTTCCCTTACACCAACCTAATTTAAAACTCCTAATTTTCTACTTCTTACACCCTTACCTCCCTCTAGTCTCAAAATTTTTAGCTAAATGTCCCACTACTAAACTACTCAGTTTTAATCATTAAAGCCAGTATCCAGATCCGAACATCATAATCCTTTAAGCCAGAAAGAAAACCAAATTCAAGTCTCTCCTTTTCAACCCACCCCAACCCTCACAAGAGTTCAACCCACCCCAACCCTCACAAGAGTCCAGGCCCAGTCCATCAAAACCGTATGGCACTCTCTTTTCTTGCTCTGCAATGTAGTGTCCTTCATAACTTCATCCTTATTCAGTTCAATCCCTGGTGTTTGCAAATCTTTTTCCATCTTTTGAATTTTTCTGTCTATTATTTCCTCCTCCTTGAAAGATCCACCCTCTATGTCCTCTGTGAACAACTCTTTGCAGGACAATCCTTTTAAATTAGGTGTCAGTCCTCTCTTTTCTGTTTTCTGTTGTAAGTCCCTTGACAAAAAGTCTGTGGTAGGATTTTTCCCTTTCGAGTTTTCCTCCAGCACTTCCATTTTCTCTGAAACTGGCACTTTGTTTTCCTCTTTCCCAAAGTTGTCCAAAGCCATATTTGTAGCTCTGACAGACTGTTGCATTTCCCACAGCATGTCCAGTACTTTCCTCAAGAAGGCAGCCCACTTTCCTTTTGCCATTTTCAAGGTCAAAAAACAACTTTGTAGTCAAAACAATCCATTATATTGTAATCCAGCATCCATATTTGTACGTTTCTTGCTAAATTTTCCAAGACCTCGGGGAAAAAGAGTAACTTTTTTTCCAATCAATATTTGTAACAATTATTTCCTCCCAAAAACCATCACAGAAGTTTCCTTCTTAACTTTCACTTTTGACAGCAGCCTTGGTAACAATGTTCCACTGCTTCCTTCTGTTTCAACTGCAAGGAACCGACCTCCATGTTTTAAATCCCTTGCTTCTTCTAATTAAGTCCAAATTAACCTTTTACTCACAATTCCGATGTTTCCAGTCCAAATTTTTGCGGAGAAATTAAGCGCTCAAGGCAGTCGGCAGTCGCAGCTTCACGCGGCAAGGGCAGCCACTAGATCCACAGGGCTCCGTCTCCACCCTGCTCTCTCTTGGCAGCTCTTATTAGAGCTTACCGGGGAGCAGGGGAGACATAAAGAGCCCCCGCCAGATCTCCATGCCCCCAGGACACTCTTCCTGGGGTTCTTCAGGGGTCCGCAGCGCGGTTGCAGGTTCCCCTCCCCCCTGCCGTTCCGGGGATCTCGGAACCGAGATTACCCCGACCGATCACAATGGCGCTTAACCGGAAGTCGGATGGACTTGCATTCACGGCAATCCTGATGTTCTCTCAGAGAGTCTGGACGACTCTGCTGAAGATGTTCAGGCGCCAGCACCAGCACCAGCACCTGCTGGAGCACCAGCTCAGGGACAGGGGACATCTCCAAAGGCTGCAAAGCAAGAGCCTAGGAGTGCACCCACATCCCCAGTGGCAAGATCTAGATGGCAGAGAAAGTGCAGCAGGTCACCCACATCTCCTGTAGCTAGACCGGGGGGGACAAAGGAAGTGGAGCAAGTCACTGGGAGGATCTCCAGATGGCTGGGACACACAGTCTGGTCCCAGCACATCTGAGTCAGAGGGGGAAATCTGACCAAGTGTTGAGGCGTTCTGAACGCACAAAAAATGGAAAAACCCCTGAAAGGTATACAGAAACCAGTGTTTGGGCTTGCTTGGCTCAGTGCGAGCCAGAAAGCTTCAAGGAGGTCTCACAATTGCCTGAGGAGGAAGCCAGTAAATGGCACAAGGCAACAGTGAAGGAGCTTAACTCCATGAAATCGTTGGGAGTGTACACCACCACGACACTGCCGGATGGCAAACAGGCAGTGAGCAGTTGTTGGGTGTACAGAATCAAGCAAACAACCACAGGAGAGCCACAATGTAAGGCAAGGCTTGTTGAGAGAGGCTTCTCGCAGAGGAAAGGGCTCCATTACACCGAGGTTTACGCACCAACCTCCAGAAGTGAAACTCTGCAAATGCTTTTAGCAGTCGCTGCCCAGAGAGGTTTTCAGGTGAACCACTTTGACATGGACGTTGCCTATCTGAACTCGGACCTGGAGGAGGAAATCTACATGCTGCCACCTCCAGAGTTCGAGGGCAGTGTGCCATGTCAGGTGTGGAGGCTACACAAGTCCATTTATGGCCTGAGGCAATTGGCCAGGAACTGGAACTTGTGTCTGAATAATGCTCTGGAGAGCATGGGTTTCAGAAAGAGTCAAGCGGATAGCTGTCTGTACCTGAAAGGTTCAGGACAGCAACAGGAATTGGTGTTGGTGTTGACGACCTTCTCCATTCCGGAAAGACTCAAAAACAGGTGCAACAATTTGCCAAGAAGCTTGAAAAGCATTTCAAACTTAAAAGTCTAGGACCGGTAAAGGTTTATCTAGGTGTCCAGGTGGATAGGACTGAGGACGGGAGTTTTATGCTCAGTCAAACACCCTAGATTGAGCAAATGCTTGAAAGGTTCGGAATGGCTGAATGTAAAGGCACCAGAACGCCCATGGAGACAAACTTTGTCAAAGACAGTCAGTTTGGGGAAAGGTCCGATTTTGACAATCCTGAAGTCTTTCAATCTGCTCTGGGAAGTCTCCTATATATTTCCCAGTGGAGCAGACCGGACATAGCATTTGCGACAAATCTGCTCAGCAGAGAGGCTTCAAAGCCTAGTATGGTTGGCTGGAATGGAATCAAAAGAATTCTCAGGTATTTACAGGTCACCAAAGATGTTTGCCTCAAACTGCCAGCTGAGGGTGAGGCATAACTCACGTGCTGGGCTGATAGTGATTGGGCGAACCTGAGGGACAGAAAATCAGTGTCTGGACTGGTTGGAAGTCACGGAAACAAGAACTTATTGCACTTTCATCCACAGAAGCCAAATTCAGTGCTTTGTCTGAAATGTGCAGGGAACTAGAGTACTACCAATGTTTGGTCCGAGAAATCTGTGGGGATTGTCATTTGCCCGTCACTGTTTGGGAGGACAATCAACCCTGTTTAACATTGGCAGAATCTGGGCAATTCAAATCCAGAACTAAACATTTGGACATTCGTTTCCAAAACGTTTGTCAAACCGTCCAGACAGGCTTGGTTAAGCTACAATATTGTCCCAGTGAAGAGAACCTGGCTGATGGTTTTACTAAACCCTTAAGCTTTCAAAAGCATGAGAATTTCTGTAAGGTTATGTTTATGCTTTGGGTAAGTGGTTGAACATACATGCACCCAAGCGATACAGCACGAGAGGGGGTGTGAGCTATATCAGAGCTGACAGGGTTAAGCAGCTCTGCTATGTGACATGCTGTACACTGGGTGGGTCTACATACAGGTCTTTTGCTCTCTGTGTGTAGGCACTTTCACTTTCTGTTTTGCATTGCCGGGAGTCCACCATGCCGGCTCCAGTGAGATTTATTACTGCAACTCCCTTACACACAGACCATCTTCCGCTGCTAAAAGCCCATAAACTGGGAGGAGAACGTGGCACAGCTGGAAACATGATGGACGCCATTGCTGGTTCTGGAGAACCAACCCAAGTTTCTGGACAGCTTGACCCGGTAGCTGTACGCTGGCTCCCTCAGCCAGTAAAGCGAGATGAGCACCACAACCCCAGAGTCGTCCATGACTGGACCTAAAGGTCAGGGGCACCTTTACCTTTTTATCCCAAGCAAAAGGTGAGGATGTGCAGAGAAATAATACCATTAATATTACATACAGCCTTGTATGCTAAAGTAGATCAATTCAGTTACCTTTCCTTAGTTCCATCTGGCTTTGTCCCTGCATTCCTACCTTTGGTCACAATGTCTTTGAATCATTAACCCTCATATCTCCTTCCCTGAGTTGCATTTGCCCCTGTTCCTATTGTGGGATGTTTACAACACAGTCAAAGCAATGATCCATGTTTGCTATATACTGTAGGCACATGGAGCTCACAGAGTTTTCCTGTACATTTGCTGGAGAGAACTCCGGCTGTGCCCTGACAGAGGGAGGGCAGAGCCATATACATTGTCCTTACCTGCCTGGGCGCATCCTCTTTCTTCACTTACTCATTTGTGAGCTTTTTTTTTTTTTTGGTTAATGACCAATATCAAGACAAAAAACACCAATTTAGCATCTTACTCTTCATCGCATCACCAAGGCAGAAAAGTGAGAACAACGGCTCCATCTTAAGCTAGACTAAAGTATGTTTTTGTAATTGAATTGCTATTTTAAGCCTGCCTGAACAAATTGAATTGCTATTTTAAGCCTGCCTGAACAAAGCGCTGTATCTATTATTCTACAACAGAAACTCTGTTTGAGTAAATGTTATTTTTATCTTTACAAGACTGTTTTTGTGATTATTGTTTTAAAAGGGTGAGAAAAGGGGGAAATGGCAGGAGAATCCAGTCTGCCTTAAAGCATCCTGGATTACTTAAACCAAAAGGCTAAAACTAACCTATCTAAGCTTCTTTTTAAGTTGCAAAGGGCTGTATTCTGATGAACTCACAAACATGAAGAAGGAAGGATGATGTCTAATAAATATACCCTCTCCTAGCATCTATTCACATCCCAACACATATTTCCTCCTCCTCTTGCACTCATTTCCCATTGCTTTCCTAAACTTATTTGGCTGAAGAAGCCATAACATAAAAAGTCAGGGATTTTAAAGAGTGTCACTGGTGATCCCAGATCCCTCTGAGTGGAAATATCCCCAGGTGTGGGCTCAGCCTCCAGACTTGCTTCTCCCTAATGCTTCAGACTGGTAACTCACCATTTCATTTTTCATTTCATTTCATTTCATCTGACTGTTGAATTTGTCAAGTTTGTGCCCTCTTGTGCAGATGGAATCAAAGGGCAGATGGAATCACGGACCACACACAAGTAAAAAGATGTTTGGCAGACAGGTGAAGCTTTCCCCACCATTGGATTCCCATAGTAGACTTATCCTGTTAAATTTCCACCCGTCACACAGCTGTAAAAGGCACAAGAGCCCTGCTCCTGCCCCCCAGTGCCCACCCTAAACCATGCAGGCCTGGTACAATAGTACTTTCAGTACCTCTTGGTGGTCCTGATCCATGTCCAGTCAAATCTCACATCAGATGGACACTCTGAATTCTCTGCACCTTGACAGGTGAATGACTGGTCAGAAGAGCTTCTGCTTTCCAAAAGTAAGTGTTATGTACTGAGCTGAATAGGATCCAGAATGCAGCAGTCTGATTGGTCCTAGAACAATAGGATCCAGAATGCAGCAGTCTGATTGGTCCTAGAACAATAGGATCCAGAATGCAGCAGTCTGATCGGTCCGCAGGAGCCACCCAATCCAGCTCCAGGTGGAAGTGAATCCACAACCGGATTGGCCTACAGGAGTATCCCGGAATTAGCCAATCATGTGGGTCCCATTGTGTAAATAATGTATTTATAGCAGACGTTTTGGGGGAACATCCCTTCCTAGCAACTATGGTAGGAGCTGAATAAAGAGTATGAAATTCACACTTGACTCCGAGTATATTCCAGAAAGGATGCTACAAATCCTACTCATATCTTCCATTAGTGCTGCAAGTTCCTCTTACTTGCTCCAGCTAGCTCTACCCATAGAAGATCTTGCCCCCACATCGGCCCAGTCAGATCAATGGAACCTCTGTATTCAGAGGCAGTAGGTCTATGAACAAAGAAAAGAAGGGAACAAAGAAAAGAAGAACCCTGCTACCCTTGTGGTCTGCTTGTGACCTTACAGAGGCAAGAGACTGCTGGACTAGGTGAAAACAAGGGATTTGTCCAAGGCTACCAAGTGGTGGTTTCTGAGCCCAAGCATTCTACTCTGAAACCACCATCTTAATGGCAAAATAATAATAATAATAATAATAATAATAATAATAATAATAATAATAGGTAAAGGGACCCCTGACCATTAGATTCCGTCTCAGACGACTCTGGGGTTGCGGCGCTCATCTCACTTTACTGGCCGACGGAGCCGGTGTTTGTCTGCAGACAGCTTCTGGGTCATGTGGCCATCATGACAAAGCCGCTTCTGGCGAGCCAGAGCAGCGCACAGAAACGCCGTTTACCTTCCCGCCGGAGCGGTACCTATTGATCTACTTGCACTTTGACGTGCTTTCGAACTGCTAGATTGGCAGGAGCAGGGACCAAGCAACGGGAGCTCACCCCGTCATGGGGATTCGAACTGCCGACCATCTGATCGGCAAGCTCTATGCTCTGTGGTTTAACCCACAGTGCCACCCACATCCCTTGTCAAAGTGGAAGGGGGCAGAAATCAGGCATGGGAAGAGTACAGGAAGAGTTTGAAGGAAGTGGATTCACACCAAGGTGGTGTAAAGATTAATTAGGCAGCAATCAGGTAACTTTGCTGAGTATTCATATGGCCATCTACCTTAATGAATTCATGATGCATGATGAATTTAGATTTAAATTACAGTGAATGGCAGATTAATTTGCATAAAGTTTCACTCATTGCTTGAAACTCTGCCAGCATTTAGAGTGGAATCTGAAACAAGGGGGTTTGGTGGGTTGAGCGTGCAGAACCTGATAGCATTTTTCTTTTCTTCTTTCTTTTTCACTCCCCTCCCTCTTTTTCCAGTTTGGAAAGTAGCCAGTCTGAGACATAAATTGCTGAACTCAGCGCACACTTTAAAAAAAATTCTTGAAGTATTTCCATCCCAGACTGAAAGTTAGGCATATTTTAAATCTCTGCGGGCATCTTGCTCTTCGGATCTTGAAGTGTGCTGATGGCGCACGTAGCTCTTTCGTCTGACCTGGTATGACTTCTGCAGAGCCACTTGACATTGATGTTTGGGAGACTGGCCTTTAGGCCCCACATCCTTGATTTCAGGTGCTTAATAGGTTAGCGAGAGTGTTATTGTGGTTTGGAGACAGGCAAACCCTCTCCACAACCACAGATGTAGCTTCCCATTCAATCTGAATGCTCCACACAAACATCACTTGAATATTTTATTTGCATATTTCTTCCCAAAGAGCAAAATGAGCACCATGCAATTTGGGCACCTACTTTGTGAGCAGCACCCACATTATCTGTAGTGTAATCTGTGTTGCAGGGGAAGGGTGTGCATTTGCTACATGAAGATTTTTGCTGGCCCATAAAGGCTGGAAACAGGTATAACAATTTTTGAACACTAGAGCTAGTCTGGAAATGATATCACCATGCTCAATATCATTTTCTTTATGGGGGTAATATCCAAAAAACTATTCTGCAAGTCTGGTTCAGTTTGAATCAAGCTGGCTGTGGTGCCATTTGCTTAGTACCAAATGTGGAGAAATGGGGATGCTCAGGAGAGCCTCTCACACCCCCTTCCTTGCCCAACTGCTGCACGGCAGCCCTGCCAGTTGGGACTTGCCACTCTGGCCTTAAGACTTCCAACAGCACAGAACTCAAAGCAATTAAGGCATGTGGGGATTCCCAGATCCTGAGGGTAGCAAGCACATACTGCCTCTACTACTCCAACACTGAAACTTCATTAGAAATAAAATGTTTTTTATGCTTTTATATATGTTGGAAGCTGTCCAAAGTGGGTTATAAATAGTAAAATTATCAGTATGGAATGGGATGCCCCTATTTTCATTGAAATTTTGGAGGGTATGCATGGGGTAATTGGTCTATAACTAGCTAGTATAAAGAGGAATGGTTGACTTCACACTGGACATGATTTTCATCACTCGACAGCTTCAATAAAAATGCAGAGAGCAAAACCAACCCCTGTATATGGCATTTATTGACCTGACTAAGACTTTCGACACTGTAAATCGTAATGCCCTGTGGACTGTCCTTCTGAAAATTAGCTGCCCAGATAAATTTGTAAACATTATTCGGCTCCTCCATAATAATATGACAGCAACAATCGCAGATAACAATGGCTCTCAAAGTGAACCATTCACAGTGGGATCAGGTGTTAAACAGGGTTGTGTTGTTGCCCCAACTCTATTCATTATTTTCATTGCCATGATCCTACACTTTGTCAAAGGGAAACTCCCCTCCGGAGTAGAAATCATATATTGAACAGATGGAAAGCTCTTTAATCTGAACAGGGTGAAAGCAAAGAGTAAGGTTACTGTAACTTCCATCACAGAGCTTCAGTATGCTGATGACAACATAGTGTGCTCACACTCAGAGGATGACCTCCAAACCATCCTAAATATCTTTGCAGAAGCTTACGAAAAGCTTGGTCTATCACTCAACAGCCCAAAAACCAAAGTGCTGCACCAATAAGTACAAAATAACCCCTCTGCACCGCCACAAATCCAACTCAATCCAATGGTGTACCGTTGGAAAATGTCGATCACTTCTCCTACCTGGACAGTTATCTTTCCAAAAGGGCCAACATTGATGCCGAAATCCAGCATCGCCTGAGCTCTGTGAGTGCGGCTTTCTCCCGATTGAAGTGCAGAGTGTTTGAGGAACAGGACATTTGCAGGGAAACCAAAATGCTTGTTTAAAAAGCTATTGTACTACCAACCTTACTGTATGCTTGTGAAACATGGACCACTTATAAATGCCATCTCCAACTCCTCGAAAGATTCCATCAATGGTGTCTCCGAAAATTTTTACACATCACTTGGGAAGACAGGCAAACTAATATCAGTGTACTCAAAGGAGCAAAGATCACCAGTGTTGAAGCAATGATTCTTCAACATCAACTTTATTGGACTGGTCATGTTGTGCGGATGCCTGATGATCATCTTCCAAAGCAACTACTCTATTCCGAACATAAAAATGGAAAGCATAATGCTAGTGGTCAACAAAAGAGGTTTAAAGACTGTCTCAAGGCAAATCTCCAGCCAAACTGAGGACACAGATGACGCCTTCCTGGAACAGATGACCAAGCAATTCAAAAGGAAGTGAGATAGTAGTAATGGGGGATTTCAACTATTCTGATATTTGTTGGATGTCAAACTCAGCCAAGAGCACAAGATCGAACAGATTCCTCACTGGCCTTGCAGACAATTTCATTGTCCAGAAAGTGGGAGAAGCAACAAGAGGATCAGCCATTTTAGATCTGGTCCTAACCAATAGAGATGACCTGGTTAGTGGGGTAGAAGTGGCAGGATCATTAGGTGGGAGTGATCATGCACTTCTGGAGTTTATTATACAGCGGAAAGGAGCAACCAAGCATACTAAGACCCAAATTCTAGACTTTAAGAAAGCCAACTTCAGAAAACTTAGGGAAATGCTGGGTGTGGCTTCCGGTCTTTGCTGCGGATCGCGTTGGGTGAGCGATTTGAGAGCTTACATCTCGAGTCGCCAGCTGTGCAGCGGGGAATCAGGTCAGGCCAGACCTAACCCCGGGAAAGCTCTGAGGGGGCAATCCCCAGAGCGAAGTGTCGGTGGTGCCTTAAAGGACTCCTGGCATCCCTCGCCCAAAAGTGGCAGAGGAGAGGGGGAGAACTAGGCACGTAGACAACTTCCATCTAGAGCTGCCAGCTAAGAGAGCCAGACGTCCACGCGACTAAGCCGGCAAGATTCCAGTTTGCTTTTTAACTTTAACGCGAACCGAAGCGCGGAGGTAAGAAGAACCCCTTAAAGTTGTACAATTTACAGCCCTCCCCACCGCTAACAACAAATGATGTAAAGTGCTGCAACTTAAGTAAAGGAGCGGCAATAAAGGAACGGCAATAAAGCGGCAATAAAGCGGCAATAAAGGGGGAGAGGAGCAGAATAGTAAAAAAGACTGAGAAAGGACTGAGAAAAGAGCGCTGTCGGTGGAAGAAAGAGAGGAGATATAAAATTGAATAAACAGGGATTATTTTTAAGACGGAGTCGTGCGTGCTATGATAAAATCGGCGAGTACTCACACTAGTTGAACCGGACTTTGCTTTTTCTTATTGTATTCTACTGTATGGAGATGACTGCTGGGGAAGGAGGAAAGTGAAAGAACGAGGGGAGGAAAGGAGGAAAAAGTGCAGGATCGAAAGGGCTGCAGGAGAGGCATAATAAGAGGTCAGAGCAGGGTCGAAAATGGCGGAAATCTGCTAGTCATGCAGTCTGAGTGAGAAAGCAGGGGAGTGGAGAAGACGGATGTGACGTTGATTGATTGTTATAAGAGGGGGAGAGCTAAATAAAGAAAGAGATAAGGAGAGGACACAGAGGACATAGATAGAAGGTAAGGAGATAACTTCGAAATTAACTGAACAGTGACCCCCCAAGGTTGGAGGACTAACCTGCAGGTCGAATTAAAGAATTAAAGAATTTAAAGAGCTACAGCGTGACAGGAGGTGAAAGAAGGCATGGCACCACAACCAGATAAAGGGAATAAGATTAAAATGAATCAAGTAGGAGGAGGCGCAGAAGAAAAAGAAAAAAGAAGGAAATCAGGAGCGGAGATGGAACTGGATCTCAAGGAACTCTTACTGGGACTAAGGAAAGACATGGGAGAAATGAGAGCAGATATGGGAGAAATTAAGCAGGAAATCTCAGAATTGAAAGGAGACATGAATGAAAGACTCAAAGGTGTGGAAGACAAGATGGAAAAAATGGAAGCAAAAATGGAGAGTGCAGAAAAAGAAAAGAAGGAACTAAAAGATCAAGTAATAAAGCTGGAGGAAAGAATAACGACCTCTGAAAAAATAATCTATGAATTACGTGGAAAAAACCAATCGCTCGAGAAAGCAATTAAAAAGCTTCCAAGGGAAAAGAAAGAGTCCAAAAAAGAATTGGAAGAAGTAAAGAAACAATTAGAGACACAGCAGATAATGAACGAAGTGGCGCAAGATGCACTCTCGATGCTACAGATGCAAATGCGGGAGAGAATCTTGAGATTCAGAAATATTACGGAAGAACAAAATGAAGATATAGGAAGGAAGATGGTGATTGAATTGGCGAGATGGCTAAAGATGGAGGAGAAGGAAGTGGAGGACAGGATTGAAAGAATATATAGAGTGAACTCCAAGAAAGCTAAACAAAATAACTGGCCATGTGACTGTCTAATAACGTTCACGACAATGTGGATGAGAAATAAAGTGCTGCAACTTAAAAGACAAGTCAAATTAATAATGGACGATGTTGAAATAGTCATCCTGAAGGAAATTCCGCCGAGGCTGGTACAGAAGAGAAAGAAATACTTCTTCCTCACTAGAGCACTACAAGCAAGGAAAATATATTTCCGTTGGGAATTTCCCGAAGGATTATCTTTCACCTTTAAGGGGAAGAGAAGAAAATTTGACAACGTAAAGGACGCTGACCGTTTTTACAGGACATACTCGCAGGAACTGGGTGGGGCAAGACCCAAAACACCAAAAGGACTACAAAACCAACCGTTGGACGATGACGAAGAAGAAGAAAGCGTCGCAGAACTAGAAGAAGGAGAAGAAGTGGAGGAGGAGCAGGAAGAATAAAAGAAAATGCAACAAATATAACCTCCACTAATAGATTAACTGTAATGAAATTGTTTCCGTCTTCTCTTTATCCTCTGCGCAGCTCAGAAATATTCTAAAGACACTTTGTTTCAGTTTTAAGAGAAATCCTTGAATTTCTTGGATTTCTTTTTTCCAACTTTAATATTTTTTTTAAAAAAATCAATAAAGAAAATGAAATTAAGAATCCTATCATGGAATGTGAATGGTTTAAATAATAAAAAGAAAAGAAATAGAATTACACATTATTTGAAAAAATATAATTATGATGTGATATGTTTACAAGAAACACATATAAACAAAAAACACCAGAGATTATTGGAAAATCAGAAATTGGGTAAAGAATTTGTAGCGGCAGAGGATAAAAAGAAAAAGGGAGTGGTAATTTATATAAAACCAAAATGGGAACCACAGATTATATGGAAGGACAGGGAAGGGAGGACGGTAATAGTCAAAATTCAAAAAGAAGGCGAACAATGGATATTGGTTGGAGTTTATGCCCCCAATGGAAGTAAAGTAGAGTATTTTAAGAAATTACAAGAGCAATTAATAGAGCATTTGGATAAAAAAATAATTATAATGGGTGACATGAATGGGGTCATAGCTCCAGAATTAGATAAATCGAAGGATGCAAAAGGAAAGAAGTACAAAAAATTACCAAAAAATTTTGTGGAATTGTCAGAGATGCTGGATATGAAGGACGCATGGAGGCATAAACATCCAATTAGTAAAGAATTTACCTACTTCTCAGAAAGACACCAGACCGCGTCGCGTATAGACGCGATCTGGATCACAAGGGACTTAATACCCTTGTTACAAAAAGTAGAAATTAGACCCAAGGTCCTGTCAGACCATAACCCGATTGAGTTATGTCTGGAGGAGGAAGAACAGCGGAAAGATAAAAGGTGGAGGTTGAATGTCTTCCTGTTAAACAATGAAAAGATAATACAAGGGGCAAACAAAACACTAAGGGACTATTTTGAATTGAACAACAGAGGCCAGACGGAAATACTACATGGGATGCGGGGAAAGCGGTAATAAGGGGCTATTTCATCCAGCAAAATTCTATATTAAGAAAGGAAAGGGAGAAGAAAAAAGAAAAATTATTAGAAGAAATAAAACGCAAAGAAAAGACCTTCTACAGAACGGGCAAAGAGGAGATTGGTAAGGAGATAAAGATCTTGAGAAGCCAGTATGAAAACACAATAGACAGGGAAATGGAACAAAAGTTGCAATTTTGGAAATATAAAAATTTCAAGTGGGCCAATAAACCAAGCAAAATGGTGGCGTGGCAGATAAAGAAAAAGCAAAACGAGAAATTAATAAATAGAATTAAAAATAAAGGCCAAATTGTAGAGAAGAAAGAGGAAATTGAGAAAGCATTTTTAGAATATTATAAATTATTATATCAAAAGGAGAAATTGAATGAGGGAAAAATGGATGATTATATAAAAAGGATGAAATGGCCCCAAATACCAGCAGAAGCGCACCAGAAGTTGCAGGAGGAGATAACAATATCAGAAATAAGGGAGGTAATAAATGAAACAAAGAGAGGTAAGGCCCCTGGCCCAGATGGCTTACCAGGGGAATATTATAAAAGAATGGACGAGTCCATAATATTACCACCACTAAAAGAATTAATGAATAGAATTCTAGAGAAAGGAGACACACCAGACACATGGAAAGAAGCTATAATTATTCTTTTGCCAAAACAGGATACAGATTTGGAAGTTATTACAAATTATAGGCCAATCTCGCTGCTAAATAGTGATTATAAATTATTTGCTAAAATAATTGCAAAAAGATTAGGAATAATACTGGATAAAATTATACATAAAGATCAGGCGGGATTTGTAAAGGGCAGGCAAGCAAAAGACAATATTAGGAATGTTATTGACATTTTTGAATGTTTAGAATCCAGAAGAGACAAACAGGCAGCAGTGGTGTCACTCGATGCAGAAAAAGCGTTTGATAACGTTTCATGGTCCTTTATGGAGAAGGTAATTAGAAGTCTGAATTTGGGAAAAAGAATGGAAACGGCGATAGGGGCAATATATAAAAATCAAAGAGCAAATTTAATAATAAATAATAAAATAACAGATGGAATACGTATAACAAAAGGAACAAGACAGGGATGTCCCCTATCGCCGATTCTATTCATAATAACATTAGAGTTACTATTAAATAACATCAGGCAAGAAAAATTAATAAAAGGAATAAGGATTGGGAAGAAATCTTACAAATGTAAGGCATTTGCCGATGATATCATCTTAACAACAGAGGACCCAATAGAGAGTGTGCCGGCTGCCATCCAGTTGATAAAGGAATATGGAACAGTTGCAGGATTAAAAATTAACTATCGGAAAACAAAGATGCTAGTGAGGAATTTAGAAAAGGAAGAGGAAAGGAATTTACAATTGGAAACAGGATTGACTATAAGCAAAAGAATGAAATATTTGGGAATAGTAATGACCAACAGGGGAATTGATCTAATACAAGAAAATTATAGCAATATATGGAAACAAATAAAGAAAAATTTGGAGATTTGGGATAAATTACAATTTTCAATGATGGGGCGAATATCAATTATAAAAATGAATGTTCCTACAAGAATGAATTATTTATTTCAAAATATACCAGTATTAGGGGGGACAAATTATTTCAGGGAATGGAAAAAAGATATTACGAAATTTATATGGGGAGGTAAGAAATCCCGAATAAAATATAAAATAATGATAGATAAACGAGAAAGGGAGGTTTCGGCATGCCCGATATGCAACTGTATCATGATGCGGCAGCACTTACCTGGATGAAAGCATGGATAGAACTTAAGGATACGGACTTGTTAGACCTTGAAGGTCATGAAATAGGGTTTGGCTGGCATTGGTATTTAGCAAAAGAAAAGGTATCAGATAAAATGTATTTATGAACAACATAATAAGAAAATCTCTGATCAAAGTATGGCAAAAGTATAAAAGGTTTTTCGAAATGAAGACACCCTGGTGGTGGTCCCCTCTAGAAATAATATCAGTAAAAAGAAGTAATATGTCTAAGACCTGGCCCACCTACAGAGAGTTATTGGAGGAGAAAGAAGGTAAATTAAAATTGAAGGATTATAATGTGATTAAACATTACTTAACTAGTTGGATGCAATATTTTCAGATATATCAGAGATTCCAGCAGGACAATAAAATAGGATTCGAGAAAGAGAATTCAAAATTATGGAAATATTGATATTGGGAAAAGACAAATATATTAAAAATTTGTACAACATATTGCTGGCATGGGAAACAGAGGAGGAAACAGTTAAAGAAGCAATGATTAAATGGTCCCAGGATTTGGGTAAAACAATAACAACGGACCAATGGGAAAAATCCTGGCAATGGAACATGGAGTTTTCCCCAAATTATGATGTCCAGGAGAATCTACTCAAAATACACCACAGGTGGTATATGACCCCAGTCCAATTGGCAAAGATAAAAAAAGGAGGGTGTAATAACTGCTGGAGATGTAAAAAGGAGCTGGGCACATTGTACCCCATGTGGTGGAATTGTAGTGAGATTAGGGGTTTTTGGAATATGTTGTACAATGAACTCAAAAAGATATTGAAATACTCATTTAAAAAATCGCCTGAACTATTTCTGTTGGGGATACTGGATACCGAAATACGACCAAATGATAGACAATTTATGATGTACGCAATAACAGCAGCAAGATTATTAGTGGCAGTAAATTGGAAAACGCAAATCATACCAAAGAAAGAGGAGTGGCACCTCAAAATAATAATAATAATAATAATAATAATAATAATAATAATAATAATAATAATTTATTATTTATACCCCGCCCATCTGGGCGGCTTTCAACAGAACATTAAAATACAGTAATATATTAAACATTAAAAGCCTCCCTAAACAGGGCTGCCTTCAGATGTCTTCTAAAGGTCTGGTAGTTGTTGTTCTCTTTGACATCTGAAGGGAGGGCGTTCCACAGGGCGGGCGCCACTACCGAGAAGGCCCTCTGCCTGGTTCCCTGTAACTTGGCTTCTCGTAGTGAGGGAACCGCCAGAAGACCCTCGGCACTGGACCCCAGAGTCCGGGCAGAACGGTGGGGGTGGAGATGCTCCTTCAGGTATACTGGACCGAAGCCATTTAGGGCTTTAAAGGTCTGCACCAACACTTTGAATTGTGCTCGGAAACGTACTGGGAGCCAGTGTAGGTCTTTCAAGACCGGTGTTATGTGGTCTCGGTGGCCACTCCCAGTCACCAGTCTAGCTGCCGCATTCTGGATTAGTTGTAGTTTCCGGGTCACCTTCAAAGGTAGCCCCACGTAGAGCGCATTGCAGTAGTCCAAGCGAGAGATAACTAGAGCATGCACCACTCTGGCGAGACAGTCCGCGGGCAGGTAGGGTCTCAACCTGCGTAAAATGCTAAATTATCACAGTTTAGCTATAAAAGAGAATGAAATTAAGGGAAATAGTGATAGCTTAAGAAGAAAGGAATGGAGAGCATTTGAGGAATATATATTTTGAAAAACTGGAGACCACCCTCTGAGCAGAACAAGTAAAAGTTTAGCTGGTAAGAAATTGGAATAATTTAAGCATCAGGAGTACAGTCACGATATGAACAACAAAAAAGTAGCATAGCACGTACTGAGAAGCATTGGGGAAAGGGGGAGGGATCGGAGGGGAGGGGAGAGCGGGAGGGATCTTTTCTGAGTAGTGTATATAATGTAATTGTATTTGTAAATATATTTTGTCCTTCTTTTTTTTGGTTACTGATTGTTTGTTTTATTGGCTCGTTTTCAAATTGTAATGCTTGAAAAGATCAATAAAGATTAATTAAAAAATTTAAAAAAAAAGGAAATGCTGGGTGTGATCCCATGGTCACTAATACTAAAAGGGAAGGGAGTTCATGATGGATGGGAGTTTGTTAAAAGGGAGATATTAAAAGCACAACTTCAAGCAGTACCAATGAGACAAAAACATGGAAGGTGCCTAAAGAAGCCAGGGTGGCTATCTAAAGAACTTTTAACTAAGTTAAGATTTAAAAGCGATATGTACAAAAAATGGAAAAAGGGGGAAATCACCAGAGAGGAATTCAAACAAATAGCCAGCACATGTAGAGACAAAGTCAGAAAAGCTAAAGCACAGAATGAACTCAGGCTTGCTAGAGAGGTTAAAAGCAATAAAAAGGGTTTTTATCGGTATGTCCGTAGCAAAAGGAAGAACAAGGAAACAGTGGGTCACTTAGAGGAGAAGATGGTGAAATGCAAACAGGGGACAGAGAAAGGGCAGAACTCCTCAATGCCTTCTTTGCCTCAGTCTTCTCCAAAAAAGAAAACAATGCCAGACCTGAAGAATATGGAGCAGATGATACAGCAGGGGAAACCCAGCCCAGAATAAGTAAGGAGGTAGTACAAGAATACTTGGCTAGTTTAGATGTATTCAAGTCTCCAGGGCCAGATGAACTACATCCAAGAGTATTAAAAGAACTGGCAGAGGTGATTTCAGAACCACTCGCAGTAATCTTTGAGAACTCCTGGAGAAAAGGCGAAGTCCCAGCAGACTGGAGGAGGGCAAATGTTGTCCCTATTTTCAAAAAGGGGGAAAGAGAGGACCCAAACAATTACCGCCCAGTCAGCCTGACATCAATACCAGGAAAGATTCTAGAGCAGATCATTAAGCAAACGGTCTGTGAGCACCTAGAAAGGAATGCTGTGATCACTAAAAGTCAGCATGGGTTTCTGAAAAATAAGTCATGTCAGACCAACCTGATCTCATTTTTTGACAGAATTACAAGCCTGGTAGATGAAGGGAATGCCGTGGATGTAGCCTATCTTGATTTCAGCAAGGCCTTTGACAAGGTGCCCCATGATATTCTTGTAAAGAAGCTGGTAAAATGCGGGCTAGACAATGCTACCATTCAGTGGATTTGTAACTGGCTGACTGACCGAACCCAAAGGGTGTTCATTAATGGATCCCCTTCATCCTGGAGAGAAGTGACTAGTGGGGTGCCACAGGGTTCTGTCTTGGGCCCAGTCTTATTCAACATCTTTATCAATGACTTGGATGATGGGCTTGAGGGCATCCTGATCAAGTTTGCAGATGACACCAAATTGGGAGGGGTGGCTAATACCCCAGAGGACAGGATCACACTTCAAAATGACCTTAACAGATTAGAAAACTGGGCCAAGGCAAACAGGATGAATTTTAACAGGGAGAAATGTAAAGTACTACACTTGGGGGGGGCGGGACGAAAGGCACAAATACAGGATGGGTGACACCTGGCTTGAGAGCAGTACATGTGAAAAGGATCTAGGAGTCTTGGTAGACCACAAACTTGACATGAGTCAACAGTGTGATGCAGCAGCTAAAAAAGCCAATGCAATTCTGGGCTGCATCAATAGGAGTATAGCATCTAGATCAAGGGAAGTAATAGTACCACTGTATTCCGCTCTGGTCAGACCCCACCTGGAATACTGTGTCCAATTCTGGGCACCACAGTTCAAGAAGGATACTGACAAGCTGGAACGTGTCCAGAAGAGGGCAACCAAAATGGTCAAAGGCTTGGAAACGATGCCTTATGAGGAACAGCTTAGGGAGCTGGGTATGTTTAGCCTGGCGAAGAGAAGGTTAAGGGGTGATATGATAGCCATGTTCAAATATATAAAAGGATGTCATATAGAGGAGGGAGAAAGGTTGTTTTCTGCTGCTCCAGAGAAGCAGACACGGAGCAATGGATTAAAACTACAAGAAAGAAGATTCCACCTAAACATTAGGAAGAACTTCCTGACAGTAAGAGCTGTTCGACAGTGGAATTTGCTGCCAAGGAGTGTGGTGGAGTCTCCTTCTTTGGAGGTCTTTAAGCAGAGGCTTGACAGCCATCTGTCAAGAATGCTTTGATGGTGTTCCTGCTTGGCAGGGGGTTGGACTGGATGGCCCTTGTGGTCTCTTCCAACTCTATGATTCTATGATTCTGAAAAAATGTAACAACTGACAACTGGGAAACACTGGCCTGTGAGTGCTCCAGTTGAAGAACAGCCTTTACCAAAGGTGTCATGGGCTTTGAAGACACTCGACCTCAGGATGCAAGGGAGAAACGTGCTAAGAGGAAGGCATGCTTGGCAAATCCACACCATGATCAACTCCCGCCCGGAAACCAATGTCCCCACTGTGGAAGGACGTGTGGCTCCAGAATTGGCCTCCACAGTCACTTACGGACTCATTGTTAAAACCGTGTTTATGGAAGACAATCTTACTCAGCTATGAGTGATCGCCAAAAAAGAAGAAGAATCAGTGTATGCTGATTCGTGGGTGTAAGAAGACTGCTTTATGATGATGCAGGACTGCAACTGGAAGAAAGCTGTAATTAAAATACAGCTTGACTCCTGAGTGCTTCATGTGGGCTTTTGGACATTGCAACAAGTTGTGCTCAGAGTAGACCTCTTGAAATCACAGGACTTTCAGTGTTCTTCAAGGCCATAACAAAGTGGTGAGCTTAAATGATTTCTTGGGGGGGGGGCAGTCTTTCCTTCTGTCACAATGCCCTTATTGGCCATTTGCAGCCATCTGCCTTTTTCATTATTATTCCTTAATGTTCCTCATCGCTTTCTTCTACAAACCCAACAGTGACTATCGATTTTTATGAAAAAATTATGAAAAAGTAGTTTTTTCATTGTTTATGCTCGGTCCTGTATACCTGAAGGAGCGTCTCCACCCCCACCGTTCAGCCCGGACACTGAGATCCAGCGCCGAGGGCCTTCTAGCAGTTCCCTCACTGCGAGAAGCAAAGCTACAGGGAACCAGGCAGAGGGCTTTCTCGGTAGTGGCGCCCGCCCTGTGGAACGCCCTCCCAGCAGAGGTTAAGGAGATGAACAACTATCTGACATTCAGAAGATACCTCAAGGCAGCCCTATTTAGGGAAGTTTTTAACCTGTGATTTTAATGTATTTTTATATCTGTTGGAGGCCGCCCAGAGTGGCTGGGGAGACCCGGCCAGATGGGCGGGGTACAAATAAAAGAATTATTATTATTATTATTATATATGGCTAGAACAACTGTTTGTTCAGACCATAACACTGTGTATACTTTGCTTTCCCCCCTCTAAGCCCAAAAACTCATGTTATATTCCTCTCATTTTCTTCCAAAGAATGTGCATTTGTTCTCTCTGCAAATTCGCCGGTGATGAAGGGCTCTCTTATGCATGCTTCACCGATCTAAGTAGAATAAACTGGTCTGCTCTGATTTATTGCGACACTTTTTAACAACACCCACTAATTTCTTTCTTTTACGAAGCTGAAAGCACTTTATTATATAGGACAAGAGAGAACTTTAAGGAAGGGCAAACACCACCAAAAGGAAGAGAGAGGGCTGGTTTGCTCCAGGATCACACTTGCCAACAAGTGTTAATTTGCTCATTTCTGGATTTGTCTCTGGGAGTTTTCCTTCCAACTTTGATGACAGAAGATTTGACAGATGTGAAAAAGTAAACATGTTTTCCAGCAGTTGTGACCTCTTTGTGGGGCAAGGGAGGTGTGATTGAATGAGTGTGTGGCAAGTCCCTGATGGGGGAGGGAGTCAGTCAATATTGCCAGCAGTCTGCGACCAAAAGGACTTAAATCCATGAAAATCCATTTGACTACACTGAGGCAAATGCATGCATGGAATAATTCACGTTAGGCTGTTGTGAACATACTTGATATAAGAGGGTTGGGGTGTGTGGCTGGGAAGAGAGGACAGAAAGTGATTATTTAAGAACAAGAGCTGATGCAAAAAGGACCTGGTCTGCACATGCAGAAGGATAATAAAATAAAATAAAATAAAATAAAATAAAATAAAATAAAATAAAATAAAATAAAATAAAATAAAATAAAATAAAATAAAATAAAATAAAATAATAATATATTATTATTTATACCCTGCCCATCTGGCTGGGTTTCCCCAGCCAATCTGGGCAGCCTCCAACAGAATATTAAAATACAATATATTAAACATTAAAAGCTTCCCTAAACAGGGCCGCATCCAGATGTCTTCTAAAAGTCTGGTAGTTGTTTTTCTCTTTGACATCTGGTGGGAGAGCGTTCCATAGGGCAGGCACCACTACCGAGAAGGCCCTCTGCCTGGTTTCCTGTAACTTGGCTTCTCACAGTGAGGGAACCACCAGAAGGCCCCCAGTGCTGGACCTCGGTGTCCGGGCAGAACGATGGGGGAGGAGACGCTCCTTCAGGTATACTGGGCTGAGGCCGTTTAGGGCTTTAAAGGTCAGCACCAACACTTTGAATTGTGCCTGGAAACGTACTGGGAGCCAATGTAGGCGGTCAAATGCTGAGGTGGTAGGAAAGCTGCCATATTTGAAGGTTTTTATTTCCAGTTTCAGGTATGTTTTGTTAGTTTATATAGAGTAATATTTTTAAAATGCCATTACCCACCAGTAGTCTGAATAGTGCAGGGAAAGCGGGTGGCGCTGTGGTCTAAACCACTGAGCCTCTTGGGCATGCCAATCAGAAGGTGGGTGGTTCGAATCTGCACAATGGGGTGAACTCCCCATTGCTTTGTCCCTGCTCCTGCCAACCTAGCAGTTTGAAAGCACACCAGTGCAGTCTTCCGGTCGGCGCGCCGGAGATGGCGGTCGGGGGGACAAGTCGCTCCTGACTTTCCCCCGCCAGACCGGGCAAAGGGGTGCTCGCGCCAGCGCCGCGACCCCCAAAACCCCCGGGAAGGGCGTCCCGGGACCTGGAGGACCCGCAAGAGCGGAGCTCTCGGGCGATCGGACGGCGGAGCTCCAGGGTCCGCTTACAGCCCCGTCTGGCGAAGCTGCAAGACTGCCACAGCCGAGCGCGCTGATTCCTCCTAATTCTAATTCGGAACTGTAAGTAACCTACAAGAAAGAATTTTTAAATTTTTGCTTCATTTGGAACCTGGCTTGAGGGCGAAATTACGGAGGTCCGTCCCTTGCCATTGTGTAACAACGACAGGGCATTGTTGCACAGATTGAGAAGTTATGCCTGGAATTTGACACTTTGTTTCGGAGATTTAACCCTTGCGATCCCCCCCCGGTCCTAGGGGGCAGACGGAGTAAATTTAATTGCTAAGAGTAAGAGAAGCATTTTGGAGCTTTGGAACTTTTGAAAAATTTCTAAAAGTTTGGAAAAGTCAGAAAAATTAGAAAAGAACTGTTTGCTAAAGATGGCGGTGAAACAGGATGTGGATTTGAAAACATTGCTGGAGAAACTGAAAGAACTCAGACTGGATTACAAAGCTGGAGTGAAAGTACTGAGAGCTGAACTGGCTGCTGCTGGGAACAGCACTGTGACTGAGATAAAGCAAAATATAAACAATGGTCTGACTGGTCAGGACTTACAATTCAACTCTGTGAACAGTGTATTTGATGTGCCCAAACAAAGGAAGCCTACCCAGAAGACAACCAGCTGCAAAGGACGCAAAAGACGCATACATTTCAAGCCAAGAGCTGTCACCATCATCAGGAAAAAGAGAATTACTAGGAGAATGGACAACAAACTACAGCTCAGTGAAAAGCAGCGGAGAGGAAGTCGTGACAACTTGGACCAAAAGTGGAAGGGAAGGCCAAAAATCTTTATGGACACTGTTTTGGATGTCACCCTGCAGCAAAGACATTGGGTTCCAAAGTGGGATCCTGCTGGAATAGGATGAACATTTATACAAAGTAATTGTTTTGTGGATTACTGGTTTTTGAATCTGGATTGGAGGATATGATTATAGTATGATTTTAGAAAAATAATGATATAAGATTGATAATGAACATAGTGATATAAGATTGATAATGATATAAGAGTGAAAATGAAGATTGATAATAAGGATTTAACATTGATAGGTATTTTGCATGATAAGTTGTGATAAGTAATTTTGATGCTGAAATAGTCTGCGCCGGGGACTGGGGGGGGGAGCAGGAATATGTTTAAAGTAAAAGATAAGATTATAAAAGATGTGAGTGGTTGGTAAGCGGTTTGGAATTAATGAACTATGGAAATGTTAAAGATATGGAAGTAGAAACCTGGTAAGAATGTGAATAATGATAAATGAAAACAATGAGGGGGGGCGTGAGGAAGTCATCAGAGAATGTATAAAATGTATGTGATCCGGCCTGAATCGGGGCTGGACAAAAATTGGAAAATCTAATAAAAATTATTTAAAAAAAAAAAAAAGAAAGCACACCAGTGCAAGTAGATAAATTGGTACCACTGTGGTGGTAAGGTAAACAGTGGTTCCATGCGCTCTGGCACTCGTCATCGTGTCCCATTGCTCCAGAAGCAATTTAGTCATGCTGGCCACATGACCTGGAAAGCTGTCTGTGGACAAATGCCAGTTTCCTTGGTCTGAAAAGCAAGATGAGCAAGATAGTTGCCTTATGGGGACGTAACAGTCCAGGTATCCTTTACCTTTACCTTTTACCTGAATAGTGCAATCCATTCTACCACTGCCAGCTCCTTCTCATGCATGTGTTGACCAGCCTAGGTGAGTGCCTAGGTGTTGCCACCTGCTCTGCCATTGGTGAATGATAAACTAAGGGCTCTGCAAAGCTCCCCTTCCCCTGAATAATGTTGCTAATCTTATAACTCATTTTTATTCCTTCAGAATGCCTTGTTAGTCTCTCCAGAGCAGGAATCTCCAAATTCACCTTGAATTGTCACTTGAAACAAAAATTGGAAAATGCACTTGTACAGATTTAAGCATTGATTTAAGCATTGCACACCCACACCCAAAGCACATTCACTTAGAAGTAAGTCTGACTGTGTTGTCAGTGGGGCTCCAAGATAATTATGCATAGCATTTTCTTGGTGTCAGCCCCATTGGGATTTGCTCTTGAGGAAAGAGATCTAGATTTAACTTAGACCCATTTCAGTCTAGGCATAGCTCTGGCCTTTCCAGGTCTGTCTGAGTGGATTTTTGCTGTTGTCCCAGCGCTTTTCCTGGTAAAACCCATGTTCTACTGCTGCAATGGAACCAACAGAAATGGAGGCAAGGATTGCTGTTTGCTCTGATTCAGTGGTAAAACATGGGTTTACTGTGCCTAAAAATGTGACACAAAAGGAAGTGTGGATGAGCCCCTGGTTTGGGGACTGAATTGGCCTTGGTCACCCTGATGGATTATCTTTATCCAAAGGGGGAGTTTGATCCTATTAGTCTTACCCTATCTCTTAGCAATATTTGATACCGACATCAAACATCGTATCTTCCTGGACTGCATCTGCAAGATGGGAACTGTGAGAAGAAGAAGAGTTTGGATTTGATATCCCGCTTTATCACTACCCGAAGGAGTCTCCAAGCGGCTCACATTCTCCTTTCCCTTCCTCCCCCACAACAAACACTCTGTAAGGTGAGTGGGGCTGAGAGACTTCAGAGAAGTGTGACTAGCCCAAGGTCACCCAGCAGCTGCATGTGGAGGAGCGGAGACGCGAACCCGGTTCCCCAGATTATGAGTCTACCACTCTTAGCAGTTCTTTTCCTGCCTGCAGGGTCTGTTTCAGAGAGCAGCATTGGCAGACTGCTTGTCATCCTCTGGGCAAGTATGCTGTGGTAACATCTTACCCTCCATGCTGTTTATCATGAATATGAAGCTGTAAGGTAAAGATAAGGTAAAGGTAAAGGACCCCTGGATGGTTAAATCCAGTCAAAGGTGACTATGGGGTTGCTTATCTCTGCTTTCAGGCTGAGGGAGCCACCGTTTGTCCACAGACAGCTTTCTGGGTCATGTGGCCAGCAGGACTAAACCACTACTGGTGCACAGAGGATCTTGACAAGTGCCAAAGCACATGGAAATGCCATTTACCTTCCTGCTGCAGTGGTACCTATTTATCTACTTGCACGGGTGTGCTTTCGAACTGTTAGGTTGGTAGGAGCTGGGACAGAGCAACGGGATCCCATCGCAAGGATTCGAACTGCCCACCTTCTGATTGGCAAGCCCAAGAGGCTTGGTGGTTTAGACCACAGCGCCACCTGCATTCCTCTGCAACAACTGTGTCAGGTGTGGCTGTGCAAGCCCAGAGGCAGCACCTGGATGCAGTTGTGGGCTGGATGGAAGACAACTGTGGATGAATCCCTGGGAAGATGCATGCCCTGCAGTTGAGTCACTCTGCTGTTCAGCATGTGTAATTCCATCCATCTGTTCTGGATGGGGTTACACCCTTTAAAGGAACAGGGAACTAGTTTGGGAGTCTTCCTTGATTCATCCTTGCCACTGGAGGTTCCTTGGCAGGGATACTTGGCTGCAAATGTACCAGATAATGAGGTGAGCAAGAGGTAGAGATCTAGTAGGGACAGTGGAATGAGGAAACAGCCACAGCTCTTTTGTGATTTGGACAGGTCACATTTCCAGGGCTGGTTTAAACTTTTTGTGTGCTCTGATTGGCTTTTGCTGCCGTGGAAAGCTTTCATATGTGGCTTCTGGGAGTGGGAGTTGGGTGGGGGTGGATGCAGGCACTTGGGATAGATGCAGCAGTAGGTGACTTGGGCTCCCCTGTGTGACCAGTTTCATCACCCTTCCACCCAGTTCCTTTGTCATGGGCAGCAGCAGCTGGATTTAGGAAGCTTGAGTGAAAAATTAGTAGATTTAATCCGTAGTAAATTATAACCGTAGTAAATTATAAGACAGCAATCCAGGTAATCTGCTGTTTCAACTGATACTTCGTCAGTTATATAACTACAATAAATCAAACAAATGTAAGTCAATAATCATATTTTACCCTCCCACTGATTTCTTGCTGGATTTATTGGATGTAGTATTTGAGAAAAACTATTTCCGTTTTCAGTACATATTCTATTTCCAGATCCAAGGGGTAGCGATGGGGTCTCCTATAGCGCCATCTGTAGCCAACATTTTCATGGGGGCTTTTGAAAAATCATTTATTCTCAGTAACAATCCTTTTGCCAAGGCATTGTTGTTTTATTGCAGATTTATTGATGACCTGTTTTTCCTGTTTGAAAATGAGACTGAGTTCATAAGCTTTACCAATTGGTTGAATTCGTTGCATTCCTCTTTATCTTTTTCTGGACACCACAGCACTGAATCATGTGTGTTTTTGGATGTGGAGGTCTTTAAACATAATCAACAATTAGCGGTGAGGCCCCACAAAAAACCTACTGACTGCAATTCTCTGTAATTCTGAACTTGATTTGAGTTGCTTTATTTAATCAGATTACTTTTAGGATCTTGGGATGCATGTCACTTTAAGTTTTCATTAAACCCCGGTCAACTAGGGCGTGACCTGTGGGGCTAGTGTATATTAAGTTTCTTGTTCTCTGCAACTGGCTGCAGGGATTACATATGATTATGATCCTTGCTCCACAGTATATTCACAAATATTAGGTATGTTGCATTTTATTTTCATGGTTCTTCATTATTGTATGTTTGTTTCATTACTGTATCTTCCTGTATTTCTGTATTATGCAAGCAATATGATCTGGTAGTTGTACATTTGTGCCGTCTATTTACCTGGTTATATTTAGCAACATATTGAAATATGATTATTGACTTACATTTGTTTGATTTATTGTAGTTATATAACTGACGAAGTATCAGTCGAAACAGCAGATTACCTGGATTGCTGTCTTATAATTTACTACAGTTATAATTTACTACAGATTAAATCTACTAATTTTTCACTCAAGATTGGCCAACGTGTTGCCTCCTTTTTCAGTGTTTGGATTTAGGAAGCTGCCTGCTGTGCTGCTCCCAAGGGTTACCCAAGAGATGAAGTCCTAGTCTGGTCTGTGGTCCGCAGGTTCAGGGTAGAGACAGTCCAAAGTAGCCGAAGAAGGGAGCAGGGCAGGGCATCAGGTGAGATCAGGTACGCAGGCAGGAAACCAGGGCAGGTCAGGAACACAGGCAGGAAAGCAAGGCAGGTCAAAGGCAGGACCACTAGCAGGATCTAGCAACCAACAATGTTGCTCCCACAACTTGGGGCTGGGGCTGGCCGGCTTTTATCTGCCCTGAGGCATAGGGCGGCCCTGATCCTCTGGTGACTCGCCTCTCCTGGCCTGGAGGTGAACACTCCTCCTGCAGGAACTTAGTTCTCTTTGCCACTCTACCCTGGGCCTCTGCAGCTCAGGAGAGGTTGGAGGGTTACCGGACCCAGAGGCAACCTCAGCTTCCCCTGACAGGGCTGATAGTGCAGCACCTGCAGGCAATGGGTCCTCCATCCCATCAGGAGCCAGAGCAGACTCAGCCGATGCCTGCACCTAAGGACCCTTCAGACTCAAGCCCTAGCCCTGGCTCTGCTGGTTCTGGAGGTGGGGAATCCTGTGCAGGCTGGGATCCCTCAGGTTTAGCATCTGAGTCTGAATCCCAGGCCATCACACCCGCTGTTTTGTAACATTGCTCCCAAGCATTGTGTGAAAGTTAAAATGGCAGGCAACTTCTCAGACTCAGATCTCCAATGGCATTTTGCTGCACGTTCCTCTAAACTGGAGCCAGCAGGGTCTGCTTGTGAAGAGTGGTAGCAGGACTCAGGTCCATGCAGAGCTTGTCTGAGGCCCAGGGCAGGACTCCTCAGTTGACATGATAGCTTGAGTCTAGCCGGCCTCCTGGTGGGGCTCCCATCCAGCTTAGACCTCTGAGTCTCAAGGCAAGGGGACCCGACTGCCCCCCACTCTCCACAGGTCAGACCTCGGGCTCTTGAGGGCATGACTGGTTTTATACAATCTGGTTTTATACAATACAGGTAGAATCCCTGAAGCCAGAATGATCAAACATGTGAACATCATGAATGTGGGCATGTGAGGAATTGACATAGGCAGAAGGAAACAACTGGCTGCACATCCAATGGAAAATAACCCTTATATGGACTTCAGGTCTGATTGTGGAGCGGAATGGCGATGCGAAACAGATCACTGCAATAAGGGCCTGTAGGGGAAGCGCCTAGGCTACGTGCTCCCCTGAAAAAGCCCCACGGAAGAGTGGGGTCTCGAGGGTACCAGCTGAAGTGGGGGGGAACTCGCCGCAGGCTCCCGGATCCAGGGAGACTAAAGCTATTTAATAGCCAAATTCCTCTTCCTTTTTCTATTTTTCCTTTTTGCTTGCTTCTTTCCTGGGTGAGATATTTCTAACTTTGTGCATATATAGTTTTTGAATTGTTTTGTGTATAAACTGTGTAAATTTTGGGAGTTAGTGAGACACGGCTGGTGGGCCTGGAAGTGGAATTTTCCAGTACCGAGCTCTCCAGAGGGAAAGAGATAAGAGTTGGGAGCTCTGACCTTGAAGTTGGTTGAACTGAAGTAATTGTTTTGAGAACAGTCATGGCAGAAAAAAACAAACAGGAACAAATTATAGTAACAAGACTGAAACCGGTAGAGAAGAGAAGAGCCTCTGCTCAGGAAGAAGCAGAAAAAATAGCTAAATCAGATCTGTCAGAACTTATGGCTTTACTTGCAGAATTTAAAAAGGGGATGGACCAGCCTATGGAGAAACTAACTAGGAGAACTAACTATGGAGAAACTAACTAAGACATCTGAAGGCAGCCCTGTTTAGGGAAGTTTTTAATATTTAATGCTGTATTGTTTAATATTTGATTGGAAGCCGCCCAGAGTGGCTGGGGAAACTTGGCCAGATGGGCAGGGTACAAATAATAAATTATTATTATTATTAGGGAAATAAAAGTTGACATTGAGAATAGTCCTGAAGTACTTTCACAGAAATTTGATAAATTAGATGAAAAAGTGAACTCACTGGAATCATAGAATCATAGAATCATAGAGTTGGAAGAGACCACAAGGGCCATCCAGTCCAACCCCCTGCCAAGCAGGAAACACTATCAAAGCATTCCTGACAGGTGGCTGTCAAGCCTCTGCTTAAAACCTCCAAAGAAGGAGACTCCACCACACTCCTTGGCAGCAAATTCCACTGTCGAACAGCTCTTACTGAATCAAAGATTGAAAAATTGGAAGAGTCAGCTGGAGAGGTAGAAGCACTTAAGACAGAACAAGGGGCAATGGCGGGGGCGATGGGGGATCTCACCATGAGACAGAATGATCTCCTAGATCAGTTTCTCCTTCTCCAATTACGGCAGAACACGAACACTGTTCGAATAAGGGGGTTACCAGAAAATGAAAAAGAACAAGGCCTGGCTACATACTTAAGTAAGATTTTAGCAGATTGGATGGGGGAAGGCCAAGCTGGGATGGAGGAACTGTTTGAAAACAAGAGCCTCAGAAAGGAAACAACCTGCAGACATCTTGGAAACTTTTGTTACAAAAAGATTGAAGGATGCAATCCTTCAAAAGAGTTTTGAAGAGTGTCTGCAGGCTGAGGGTAACAAGGTGTACTTTTTCCAGGAAATTCCCTTTAAATTAAGAATCAGAAGACAGAGGTACAATAATTTGACAATAGCTCTCAGGAGAGCAGATATAAAATATAAATGGCAAGTTCCTGGAAGGAGTTTCCTTCACATACAGAAAGAAAAGATATAGACTGGTGACGGAAAGTCAGGCACAGGAATTTTTGGAAAAATATGACAGAGACTGAGTTTAGAGATGAGGCTAAGGGAATGAAAAGCTCGCTAAGACAGCAAGAAGAGGCACTGGAACAACTGGAAGGAGCAGTGGGAGGAGAGATAGATTTTTTTAAATAAGTGTGATAATGGGAAACTTTAAAGTACTTAGCTGGAATGTGAATGGATAGAACAATAAAGCAAAAAGAAATAGGATTGAACATGCAATTCTTAAACAAAATTTAGATTTAATTTGCTTACAGGAAACACATGTGGCAAAAAATAATAATAAAAGAATTCTGATCAACAAAAGATTAGGGATGGATTTTATTTTGGCAGACAATGCTAAAAGACGCGGAGTTGTGTTTTATATTAAACCTGCACTTGAACCCAAACTGATTCAAAAAGATAAAGGGAGAGTTTTAGTGGTACAAATTCAGGTCCAGGGAGAAAAGATAATATTGGTAGGCGTATATGCACCAAATGAAAACAAATCAAAATTCTTTCAGAATTAGAAACAAAGCTTTTGGAATTTGCAGATGAGAAGGTAGTATTAATGGGAGACTTAAACTGAGTACCATCATTAGAGATGGGCAGAACAATCAGAAAAAAGATACCAAAGAAGGTAGGCTACCCAAAAGCTTTTTTGAGATGACAAAGACACTGAATTTAATAGATATTTGGCAAGAAAAACATTTGTTTGATCAACAGTTCACTTTTTTCTCATGTACATGGCAGTAGTCCTTGATTGGATGCAGTCTGGATTTCAAAAGAATTAGAATAATTTTTTTTTTTTTTAAAATCGAGCTAGACCCCAGAACATTGTCGGACCATAATCCTATAATAATGGAGATACGGAAAGCAACTCAAGCTACTTTTAGATGGAGATTGAATGAAGAATTATTAGATGACAAAATTCTTTTAGGGAAAAAAAAGATTCTGGAAGACTATTTTGAACTGCTAGCAAAGCAGTTATGAGAGGACTGTTTATCCAACAAAACTCAACCTTTTGAAAATAAGGGAAAAGAAAAAGAGAGCAATTTTGGATGAATTATCAGAAAAAGAGAAAGAATTAATAAAGAAACCCAATAAAGAGACAACCAAACAGGCAATTAAATTATTACAATCCCAATATTCAATGTTAATTGTCAGGCTGCGTGGGGTCCCTTCCCCAGCTGGCCGTTCAAAGAAAGACTCTGAGCCATTAAGCTATTAAGCTTTAATCTGGGCTAATTACTTTACAATGCGGAGTACATCATAAACACATCTCGTCAGTCACTCTCAGATTCCGGAAGTGGCCCTTTGCGATTCTCCCGCCAGGAAGCCCATCTTGGAAAACGAAAGCACCTTGTCTGTCTCTTCTTTCCTCCCCCTGGTACGTTGCGAGGGCTCTGCCTGGCTGGCTGGAGCCCTCCCACCGCTTCCCCTTCTCCAGAGCTCTCCCCAGAAGGGGATGAAGAATCTGTCTTCAAGATCATGGGCTGTTCCCGGTACTCACTCAAAGCCGCCAACCCCCCCTCCTCCGGTGAGGTGGGTGACTCCTGTTCTGAGGAAAGATCTCCCTCCCGATCTCTGTCTTTTCCCCATTTGCCCCCCCGCAACCTCTTCAGGGGAGGAGAGAGAACCTAGAAAGTCCGTGTTTTCATCCTCCTGAGAAGCAAATACAGCTTCCCACCCCTCAGATCCTCCCGACGGCGATGAGGGCTGCCTTTCCCCCCAACTCTTCCTGGGGGGAATCTGGGGTCCCGCTCCCTTCCCCCTCTGCGTTGGACCTGAAACCCCAGAACTCTTCCTCATCGTCTTCTGTGGTTGCACACACATCCCTCAAAAAGAAATCTGGTGGCACTGGCTTATGCGGGAACAGGGAATGAAACTCAGCCATGAGGTACTCCTCAGTGATCTGGTCGGAGGGCATCCACATGTTGTCCTCTGGCGCTGCCCCCTCCCATGCCACCAAGTACTCCACCCTGTCCCCATTCCATCTGGAGTCCAGAATCTCTGTGGCCTCATTGCAGACTTCCCTCTCCTCTACAGTGGGAGGTGTGGGGGCGTCCCACCCTCCCCGTGGAAACGGTGCCCCTCCCTGTATGGTGAAAGCAGTGACCTGTGAAAGACAGGGTGAATCCTCATGGTGTCTGGTAGCAACAGCTTAAATGCTACCGGATTGACCTGCTCGATGACCTCAAAGGGTCCCAGCTTGCGATGCTCTAACTTCCTACAACTCCCTCTGATTGGCAGGCCCCTGGACGACAACCACACCTTATCCCCCACCTGAATGACCTTGCCTTCCCTGCGATGTGCATCTGCCGCCCTCTTGTACGCCTCTTTGGCCCTTTCCAGATTGCTCTTGAACTGCTTGTGCACCGTTTGCATCTCCTCTGCAAAACTCTCTGCTATGGGTACACTGGGCTCCCCCCCCCCCCCGGGGAAAGCTCTGGGGTGGCGACCATAGTTAGCCAAAAAAGGGGTCATTCCTGTGGACACGTGGACAGAGTTATTAAAGGCAAACTCTGCCAGACTTAAAAATTGCACCCAATCATTCTGCCTCTGGTTGACACAGCAACGCAAATACTGCTGCAGAATGGCATTGGCTCTCTCTGCTTGCCCATTGGTCTGCGGGTGTCTGGCCGTGGAGAAGCTCAGCTCCACCTGCAATAAGCTCATGAGCTTGCGCCAGAACCGCGAGGCAAATTGTCGACCCCTGTCACTCAGAACCCTCGAAGGCACTCCGTGCAGGCGAAACACATGATCTACAAAGAGTTTGGCCATTTCCTCTGCAGACAACACCTTGGGAGCAGGCTACGAAATGGCACATCTTGGTGAGCATGTCCACCACCACCAGCACTGCTGTCTTCCCCCTGGACATGGGCAGGTCGGTGATGAAGTCAATGCTCACCATTTCCCAGGGGCTGCTGGGGGTGGGCAGGGGCTGCAGTAGACCTGCCGGTGGCCTATTATCTCCCTTGGCCCTTTGACAGGTGTCACACGCCCTCACGTAGTCCTTGACATCGTCTCGCACCCCTGGCCACCAAAAATCTCTGGTGACTAGGAGAAGGGTCCTCTGTTGTCCGAAATGTCCTGCAGAAGGGTTGTCGTGGAGTTGTTTGAGAACCTTGGCTCTCAGCTGGTCCCCCGGGATGTACAGTGTGTGCATGTGTGGCTTTTTTTTGGTGTGTGTGTGTTTTGTGCTGTTTTTTTCTTTTTCTTTCTGGTTTTTATGGGATGGCATGCAATCTCGTTGCACTTGTATAGCATTGTGCTTGTATTTGTGCAATGACAATAAATAAATTATCTTATCTTATGTCGCCTGCCACTATCACTGAGGCGACAGGGAATTGATTCATCAGTTTGTCAATGTACGATTCCAGCCTGGACCAGATGTTTTTTATCAACTTTGAGGGGGAAGATACACATTAATCAGTAACAGGCTATAGCATCTACATCTCACTAGCAGGGCTATGGCCAGGTGGTTCAGTGGCTCCAACTTTACTAGGGTCGCCCTCAGCCTTGTTGATACTAAAATACCCAGGCCACCTTTAACTCGCCCCCCTTTATTGCTTGGTGATTCTGAGAGGCAGAATAAGGAAAAACCGTTGACATCTATTTCACTTGTACTCCATGTCTCCTGTAAAAATACGATGTCATAACCTTGAATGAATTTAACAAAGGATGGGTCAGATGCCTTTTCAGGCCAGCCAGCAATATTCCATGTTAGAAGGCTAAAATTGGCTTTGGCTTTGCTGAAGTCTAGTCTCTGTCAGTTGTCTTCCAAATAACTTTTGGAGTTTGCCAATTTTTGTGGCAACTGGCTGTCATTTATTCTGGTGGTATCCTTACACGGGGAGTCACCCAGGTGTTCAATGATTTCGGATGGTGGTTAGTAGTCATAGGGCCTTTGTTTTGCGAAGCCTCCTCCGGAGGGTGTTCTGTCTGATTGAAACCTAGTTCCTCATCTAGATATCTCATTTTAGTCCAAAAGCCCGCGAGATCTCCTTGGGGGTGGTTTTCCTTTTAGGGGGCGATATACTGCCCTCCCTTATGTGTTGTGCTTTCATAATTAAAGGCAGGTTTATCTCTCCCTTTACCTGGAGGTTATGTGGGCGACAGTCTGCTGAATTATATTCCTGTGTAGGAGTCATTTTGGAGGAGATCTGGCCCTTTTTTAGGTCATCCTCATTGGTATCTTTATATGCGTCTTTCCCAGCCAGTCTGTGTCTTAATGTTTCCAATCTTTCTAAAATTTCATCTTGGATTGAGGACGGGAATGACCAGAATTGACTTATTAGAGTGTTTTCTTCTATAGAGAAATTGTCCTTTCACTCACTCACAGGGCATTGCAAGTCATGTAAGGGTGTGCTTTTCCTTTTTAATTTTGGGGTCTCTTGTTTATGATGATCAGGCCAGACCTTTTGGGGTGAGTTCTCCTTTTTGGATGGAACGGAAGGAATCTCCTTTTTGGATGGAACTTTTACAGTTATCATAATGCCATTATACAAATCTATGATGTGACTGCATTTGGAATACTGTGGACAGTTCTTGCCTCCTCATCTGGAATATTTCAGGATTGGAAATGGTCCACAAAAGGGTAACCAAATGATCTAAGGGATGGAGCAACTTCCCTGTGAGGAAAAGGGTGCAGCATTTGGGACTTTTTAATTTGGAAGAGAGTAAGTGATTGCGTGATAGTTTATAAAATTGCCCATGGCATGGAGAAGGTGGATATGGACCCCACCCACCCACAACACAAGAACTTGTGGGCTTCTAATGAAACTGAATATTGGAAGATCCAGGACAGAAGAAGCAAGGACATCTTTATGTCCTTTATCTTGCTAAACTATGGAACTGGCTCCTACAGGAGGTTGAGAGAGCCAGCACCTTGGAAAGATTTAAAAGAGGACTAGACCAATTGATTGAAGATCAGGCTATCGATGGCTCCCAGCCCTGGTGTCTTGTGTTCTGCTTCCACCATCGGGAGCAACAAGCCTCTAAATGCCCGTTGCTGGGAATCCCAAGTGGGGGAAGAGTGTTGTGCTTGTGTCTTTGCAGGCTTCCCATAAGCACCTGGTTGTCCTCTGTGAGAACAGAGTGCTGGACTAGATGGGTCTTTGGCCTGATCCAGCGGGGCTCTTTGTATGTCTGGGCCCCAGCAAGTAACCAACTCTGGCAACCTTTTCCAGAAGTCATGGGGTTCATTTTCTTGCTAATGAATCTGTGTTACCGCATTCACCTAAGACCAGTTAAATGTTTATCACATCTAACTCTCTTCTCTGTGCTTTGCCCAGGGGTATAGCAAGATGGGGGGGGGCTTCCCTGGAGATGCAGCCAATCTCTCATGAAAGAGGGATGTGTCTGCACTCTGACAGCCAGAGTGCTGGGAGGCAGAGGGTTGGTAGCTCAGCACATGACTGGGGAGCGGGTGAGGTGGGATGACTCACAGCCCAGGAAGCCCTTTCTGAAGAGCTCTTGAATGCAGACCCTTCAGTTGCACCCCCACCTCTCCACATTGAAAGCAAAGTACCCTGCATTTACTTTTACTCTGAGAAAGGGGGGGATTGGAAAGAGCAAGAGAAGGAACAGAGAAAGCATATGTCAGGAGGGACAAAACCCCAGCTATCAATCAGCAGGGGAGCTAGGCAGAAGCAGTGTGTGTTACGTATTACAGAGCTCAAAAGTTCCCTTTTCCTATTCAGATACTATTAATGCAATGGGAAAGAGCCATTTCACAAGCTTTCCTCCCCATATAAGCTACAGCATGAAAGAAACTTCAGGCAGCCTCCTACCCCCCCACCCCCATACAATCTTAATTGTGTATCTTGTCACTGCAAACCTTTGAGACCTGTGATTATTCCAGCCAATTTGAAATGATTCCTGCCAGAGGTTTGCTGAGCTGTCTCAGGGGCTTTAGAAAACGCCAGACACTAAATACCATATTTATGATGTGCATTTAGCCTTTTAAAGGCACTGTTCAAAAGCTCCATAGAGGAAGGTTCAAGAGGGCTATTCATTTTTGGAAAAAGTCTTGGGATTAAGTCCCCTTTCCCCAAGAAAGGGCCTTTAAATTCTTCCTAGAAAATAATAATAAGCATTAACATAACACTTTTGTCGAATGCTTCTTTCTTTCCTCAGAAACAGGCCAAGCCCTACCAAGGCTGCTTCAATTTTAGTAAAGGTCCATTTAGTTTACCTGAACAGTTTTGGATTCAGATACAAAATGTGCTCTGAATCTACAGATTCTTATGAATGTGAACTAGAACATCTGAAGTCAAGAAAGTTGTTGAAGCAACAGGTATGCTAATACAGTGGTACCTCTGGTTAAGTACTTAATTTGTTCCGGAGGTCCGTTCTTAACCTGACACTGTTCTTAACCTGAAGCACCACTTGAGCTAATGGGGCCTCCCCCTGCCGCTGGGCCGCCACTGCCCGATTTCTGTTCTCATCCTGAAGCAAAGTTCTTAACCTGAAGCATTATTTCTGGGTTAGCAGAGTTCTTAACCTGAAGTGTATGTAACCTGAAGCATATGTAACCTGAGGTACAACTGTATGCACCTTCTGATTGGTTGGTGTTGTCAAATAATGAAGCAACATGATGCCTTTCTGCATATTACTTAGCCTAAGAACAGCCCCAAAACAGGGTAAACGGGAAATTTGCATTGTATCAAGTCTGACTGATTTTCATATTACTGGGATTAGTAATTACGAGGATTCCAGTAAGTTTCATTTCTTGCCTATGTAGTCAGGCAAATATTTCCAATGACTATTGTTGTAGCGTGGGCTAATGATTTCAGCTAGTGATTTCAGCTCTCTGACATTGCAGGCAAGGAGACAGCGTCTTCATGTAACAACTCTTTATTCAGGCAACAAGACAAGACTGAGGGAAGGAGGGAGGGGGGCTACATTTATAGGGACAGAGACATGGCAAGGAAAAGATACATTTTGGAGGGAACAATCTCAAGCAATCACACAGCAGCTTTTTGGTGGGAACCAATAAAGCTGAGGATCCAAATACAGCAGCTTGAATAAACCAATAGAAGCTGTTCCTTCTGGAACAGGAATGCAGTTACTTTACAGACAATAGTAATACAGAGATAACCTTTGAATCAATACACAACACCCCTTCCCCCCTAGTGAGCACAACACACGTAATCCCTTAGATACTGTGGGGTGCTGCGACTTCTTCTTGACCTCCTGACAACAGGTGTGGCAGGTACAGGATTAGGTATTACCTGCGGTGGAGGGGCTATTGTAGTCGTTGTGTCAGGAACAGAGGGAGTCTCAGACAGCTCAGAGTCCCCTACCTGTTCCTCATCCTCATGAGGACTAGCAGGACCAGGTTCATTTGCTGAAACCTCTGGTGCCTGCATCTCTGGGCCATTTCCACTCTGGCCTTGCAGCTGTGTGTCATTAGCAGGGGGAGGAGTATCCTCAGTCTGTACATTCTCCGCATCTGACTCCTCCCTGCTGGGCGCCCGGCGCCTCAGCTGATCTATATGTCTCCTCCAAACCTGCCCATTTTCCAAAGTTACGTAATAGGACACAGGTCCACTAGCCCGGGTGATCACACCTGCCACCCACCGTGGACCTCGTGCATAGTTTCTCACCCAGACCAGATCTTCAGGGGCGAGATACCTTGTTGTGTCACTCTCGGCCTGTGGGGGTGCTCTTGAATTGTGGTTTGGCACCTTGTCTGGGTGGACATAATCCAGCACCGTTACCAGCCTTCTACCTAGGAGCAGCTCCGCTGGCGACTTGCCCGTAGCAGTACACGGCGTCGCATGCTGCAAAAACAACATTCGGGCAATGCGAGCCGACCAGTCACCCTCCATTAAACGCGCAATGGATCCTTTGGCTGTTCGTACCATGCGCTCAGCCTGCCCATTGGAGGATGGGTGAAAGGGAGCTGATGTGACCCCTCTTATGAAGTTATCTGCCAAGAATGCCCTGAATTCTTGAGATACAAAAGCTGCTCCATTATCTGACACGATGGTCTCGGGCAACCCGTGGGTCGCAAACAGCCGTCTCAACACTTTGATCACTGCGGCGGATGACATGCTGGGCACCATAGCTACTTCTAACCATTTGGAATACGCATCAACTATAACCAAAAAAACCTTCCCTTGGAATGGCCCAGCAAAATCTATGTGCAGCCGGCTCCAGGGAGTCCTGGACTGCTCCCACCAGTGGACCGGTGCTCTGGCCACTTCTGGGCGCACCTCTTGGCATGCCTTGCATGTCCATACCCACTGTTCAACCTCATGGTCCATTCCCGGCCACCACACATAACATCGGGCTAGAGACTTCATCCTGACCATTCCCGGATGTCCCATGTGAAGCGTCTCTAGAACCCTGTTTCTCAGTGGTGCTGGGATGATCACCCTGTCTCCCCACAGGAGACAACCCTTGTGCAAGGATAACTCATGCTGCCTTGTTGCATAAGGCCTGAATTTTTCTTCATGCGGGCCACGTGGCCACCCCCTCCCCACCCAAGTGAGCACACGGGAGAGAACGGCATCTTTCCTTGTTCTCTCAGCTATTTCAGTAGCAGTTACAGGGGCCCCCGAAAGCGTTTCTAGCATCATGATGCGTTCCGCTGGGGCAGGATCCGCATCGCTCCCACCAGGAAGGGGCAATCGACTCAATGCATCAGCGTGGCCCAACCTTTTTCCCGGCACATGGGTCAGGGTGTACTGGAACCCATTCAGGAATATAGACCAGCGCAACATTCTGGGGGAGAGGATTTGCGGCGTTTGTTTGTTTGGGTTGAACAACCCTAACAGTGGTTTGTGGTCCGTTTCAATGGAGAAATGGCGACCATACACATAGTCATGGAACTTTTTGATCCCTGCCACAATTGCCAGTGCTTCTTTGTCAATTTGAGCATAGTTGCGCTCCGTGGGCGACAACGTACGGGAATAGAAAGAGATGGGCTTTTCCGACCCATCCGGTTCCCTATGGCTCAGCACAGCCCCCAGCCCATATTGAGAGGCATCACATGCCAGGACCAGTGGCTTCGACTCATCATAATGAGCAAGGACGCTCCTGCTAGTCAGCATTCCTCGCAAGGAGTCAAAAGCCTTCTGCTGTGCCTGACCCCAACGCCACACATTCTTTTTCTGCAATAATCTATGCAACGGTTCAGCTACCGAAGCTTTCTGGGGTAAGAATGAGTGATAAAAGTTAATAAGTCCCAGGAATGACTGCAACTCCGTCTTGTTCTGTGGGCGTGGTGCTTCAGTGATGGCCTTAATTTTAGCCTCCGTGGGGTGGATGCCTGCTGCGTCAATTTTAAAACCCAAGAAGTCCACAGTTGGCACCCCAAAACTGCATTTTTCCTTTTTCAGTTGCAGCCCCACCTCCTTGAACTTGAGTAACACTGCACGGACACGCTCAGTCAGTTCCTGGGGGTCTTTTCCAGCAATCAGAACGTCATCAAAAAATGGCAAGACCCCCGGCAGACCCCTTAACAGGCGCTCCATTAGCCCTTGAAAAATCCCTGGTGCCACACAAACTCCAAACTGTAATCTGTTAACTCTGAACGCCCCTTTCTGAGTTACGATAGTCTGTGCTTCTGCTGATTGTGGGGTTACTGGCAGCTGTTGGTAAGCTTGTGCTAGGTCAATTTTGGCGAAAACCTTGCCCCCAGCCAGTTTTGCCAACAGCTGTGAGACGACTGGAATGGGGTATGAGTTTCCCCTGAGTGCCTTATTGATAGTACATTTGTAATCTGCACAGATCCTAACTTCCCCATTAGCTTTAAGGGGTGTAACTATTGGAGTTTCCCACTTGGCAGAGTCCACGGGTGAGAGAACTCCCTGCTTGACCAATTTATCCAGTTCTGCCTCAATCTTGGGTTGCAGTGCAAACGGCACTCGCCTTGGTTTGAGTCGGATTGGGGCCACCCCGGGGTCCAGCTCAAAGTCAATTGGGGGCCCTTTATAACAACCCAGTTTCCCATTAAAGAGTTCAGCAAATTCCTTGCATAACGCCTCGCCCATCTCAGGGAAGGTTTGGATTGAATTAAGCCCTGATATACTCAGTCCCAGGGTGGGGAACCAGTCAGTGCCCAGGAGACTTGGGCGACTCCCCTCTGCAATCACCAGTTTGAGCACAGCCTGTTTGTCCCGGAACTGTACTTTCACGGCACACATTCCCAAAATGTGGATGCGGCCCGCTGAGTATGATTGCAAGGTTGTCGGGAAGGGCTCCAGAGAGGGAAACTTACCCCCAGGGAAAAACGTCCTCGCGGTCTGGTCCGAAACGATGGTGAATCCAGATCCGGAGTCCACCTCCATGTTGCACGGCTGACCCTCAATCTTCACCTTCACATGTGTCTTGCCTTGCGCTGGGAACTGCACGGTCTTCCCATTGATTTCCGTGAGGTAGTTGCAGTCCTCTAGGAGATGAGTTGCGGTGGATGGTCTGCGAAACGCCGATCTAGGTGATCCAGTTGCTCCTGACGTCGCTGATCTACAGACCCTGGCGATGTGTCCAGTCTTCCTGCATGTTCTACACATAGCATAACGGAAACGGCAATCCTTCCGCTCATGGTTCCCGCCACAGCATGGGCAAGCGCTTCGGCAATCCTTGTGCGCTGTGCCGGCCTGACGCACTGACTTGACTCCGCGGACTGGGCTCGGACTCGGACTGACCACTAGCTCATCCATGGCATGCGCAGCTTCTTTCTGCGGCTTGGTGACCTTGCAACTGGCCTCACGCTCCTCTCTTTCATAATTCTCCGTAGCGGTGGCCTCCTTCAAGGCGGAAGCAAGGGTAACCTCTTCTTTGGCCACAATGCGTCTTCGGGCCTTTTTGCTGCTCAAGCCCCCTACCAATCGATCCAGGAGAGTCTCTTCCAGATTTTGAAAGCCACAGTGCTGAGCAAGCTTCCGGAGTTCAGCTAGAAATGCGGCCACAGACTCTCCAGTGCGCTGCTGCCTCTTATGGAACTCCATCCGCCGGGCCATCTTGGTCTCGGTAGGCGCCAGGTGGCTTGTTAGGCAGGCAAGAATATCCTTGAGAGATGTCTCACGCAGCTTCGCTGGGGCGAGCAATGCCTTGGCCAGCTTGAAGGTCTCAGGCCCACAGCAACTCAGGAACGTGGCCCTTCTTTTGCCGGCATCAGTGATTCCTTGAGCCGCCGCGAAGAACTCGAAGCGTTCAACGTAGTCTTCCCATAGGTGGGGCTCTGATGGCTGGAAGGGCTCCCATACCCTTGGACTCTCCATTCTCCAAGCGGTGGGGTCGTCTTCTCAGCTGGCCAGTGAGTCTTGTCCTGTGCTGCAATCCGGACCCTGAGGCAGGCTGCGTTTAACTGCTCCTCAGCATTCCGGATCCCATCCTCGTCGCCAGTTGTTGTAGCGTGGGCTAATGATTTCAGCTAGTGATTTCAGCTCTCTGACATTGCAGGCAAGGAGACAGCGTCTTCATGTAACAACTCTTTATTCAGGCAACAAGACAAGACTGAGGGAAGGAGGGAGGGGGGCTACATTTATAGGGACAGAGACATGGCAAGGAAAAGATACATTTTGGAGGGAACAATCTCAAGCAATCACACAGCAGCTTTTTGGTGGGAACCAATAAAGCTGAGGATCCAAATACAGCAGCTTGAATAAACCAATAGAAGCTGTTCCTTCTGGAACAGGAATGCAGTTACTTTACAGACAATAGTAATACAGAGATAACCTTTGAATCAATACACAACAACTATGATGAGCTTTCTGTAGTTTGCTGCAGACAAAGATGAGGGTAGGATCCAGGGCCGGATTTAGGTTTGATGAGGCCCTAAGCTACTGAAGGTAATGGGGCCCTTTCTATGTCCAGCTGTCCTTTGTCAACAACAAATTGTCTGGTTTTTGTGTTGAATATATGCTAATAGGTATCTAAAGCTATTTGCACATAACAAATTGGAGCCCACACAACACATCACACTGTTGCTGTATGTAGGTTTTATTTTATTTGTTTTTTATCTTATATTTTGGAAATGTACATCCAGGTTTTTTTTTCCTTTAATTTTTTTTGGGGCCCCCAGGAGAGTGGGGCCCTAAGCTATAGCTTGTTTAGCTTATATGTAAATCCGGCACTGGTATGGTAGGAACACAGGCTGTTTCATCAGAAGCCATGAAGGGAATGGCTCTGCTACGTCTTCTAAGGCTGCTCCTTCCACAAACGTTTAGTTATTGATGCTCCTACTCCATGACAGAAGAAGTCCCACTTGGTACAGAGGTGCTGAGGCTGCCTGGATTCCTTTTCTGGTTAGCATAAAAGGGAAGGAATAAATCATCTACCAATGATAAGAGGATGTGGTCATGCCGGGAGAACCCTGTGTAATTGGTTTCTCAGCTTGACTGCGTGGTGCTGCAGTTCAGGAATCTTTGCTGCTATGTTAATTGCCGTGGGTTTGTGCAGTGCTGCTTTTGTTAAGACCTCTCCTCCTTGCCAGAGGGGAGGAGTTGTGGGCGGAATCCGTTCCCGCGCTTGCCTTAGCCCCTCCTGCCTGCCGCCCCAAGCCCTATAGCCAGCCAATAGGGCTGGCTGGGGGCGGGGGCTGGCTGCATTCAAGTAGCCGGCGGCACCATTTTCCTCCATTTTGCTCCCTCCTCGCATCGGATCTGGATCGTCTGGATCGTCCCTTTTCCTTTTTAGCTTCCTTTAAAGCTTTTTAGCTTTAGAGCTCTGAAATCGCTCCTTCTAGGTGTTAGTCCTCCCTTAAACAACCACGTGCTACCTTTTACTACATCAGAAGAACAGCTGTTCAGCCCAGGAGTGGAGATTTGAGATAATGCTGAGGTTTGGAGGCTGATTGTGGGGAGGGGGGGGGGGTGGACACAGAGACTGCTTCCAGGAAAATCGTAAATCGTGTGGTTGCCCGCAAATTGCGTTATTTGAATGGCCGTGTGATTGAGCACGCTGACATCTGTTTCGCGATGATGGTGTTCATCTTTCTGATCAAGGAAATGACGTGTGGTTGGCAGACATCACAAAGTGCATTAGGGATTGGTTGCAGCTGTGAGGGTATTGACAGCGAGCCTCTTTGGGCTCGGGTGGCGGTTAGGCATTGGAATATTCAATAGGTGATGTAATATGTGTTGTGTGTTGAAGGTCAGGTTGCGGCCATCACCTACCTCCTAGGGGTATCCCTTTAAAGGGATCCAGCGGTCGTGGATCCTGTCCGATGCCCTGCTAGTGGCTAGGGCCATGTCACAACCCCCGGTGACATCAGGGGAAGCTTCCAATTGTATTTGCATCAACAAGCTCCTCCCACTGGCTGTTAACCCTAAAGTGACTCCCCCCCCCGCGGGGTGGAGTCTAGTGTTGCGCTCGTGTCCAATGCCTAAGCCAATACTACTCACATGCCGTAACCAATAAAATTGTGGCCTTATTTCACCCATTAACCTAAAATCATGTGTCCATGTGTTTTATTTACTCCACACGGGTGGCAAGTCATCGACTCACAACTGCTCCTGAGGGCCAAAGGAGTTGTGACAAAAAAAGTTAAATTTGTTCTTCATGAGTTAGCTGAATTCGATTTATATACTTGTTATATTCCACTGCCTTTGACACAATGTAAAGGTAAAGGTAAAGAGACCCCTGACCATTAGGTCCAGTCGTGACTGACTCTGGGGTTGCGGCGCTCATCTCGCATTATTGGCCGAGGGAGCTGCCGTACAACTTCCAGGTCTTGTGGTCAGCATGACTAAGCTGCTTCTGGCGAACCAGAGCAGCGCACAGGAACGCCGTTTACCTTCCCGCTGCAGCGGTACCTATTTATCTACTTGCACTTTGATGTGCTTTCGAACTGCTAGGTTGGCAGGAGCAGGGACCGAACAACGGGAGCTCACCCCGTTGCGGGGATTCGACCTGCCGACCTTCTGATCGGCAAGCCCTAGGCTCTGTGGTTTAACCCACAGCGCCACCCACGTCCCTTGACACAATGTAGGTAAAACTAAATTGGACAAACTGTAATGCGAAACAGAAATTGTACCACATAGACCACTGTATGATATGCGTCAGAGGTAGCATCCTGGTTCAAGCCTGGTCTCAGATGGTAGGGAAGTTAAAGACCCATGCCTTTAACTTGGGGGAGGATCTTTGTCAGGCTGTTTTTCCAAGTAACAGTGCACTGCTAGTCTGAACAGAGGGAGATATTTCCATGTTTTGGTCCTCTAGTGATGATGAGACACTGCTATTCTGTAATTGATTGGAAGTGGAGTTAAACAGAGATTCCATACAACATTTAATCTAATGTCAGGGGTATATTATCAAGGGGTGGAGTCTGCTGGGCAGACTGCTGCCTGTTTCCACCTATGAAAGAATTTGTTTGTTTGTGAGCCCAAGTGAGAGAGTGAAAGGGATTTGTGCTTGAATGCATGCATGTTTGTCTGGAAGGGATGGGTGTGTGTTTTCTGTGTGTTTGTGAAAAAAAGAGATAGAAAGAGGGTGTGGGTCTGCCTGTGTGTTGTGTGTGTGTGTGAAGGGAGATAAAAAGTTAAAGGGAAGAAGTGTACTAAAAGCAAGTTTCTTGAATGGGTGGAGGAAAGTTGAATGTGCTACATTAGATCAGAACAATGGAATACAGTGGTACCTCGGTTTATGAACTTAATCCGTTCTGGAGGTCTGTTCTTAAACCAAAGACGTTCTTAAACTGAGGCGCACTTTCCCATATGAGGCCCCCCGCCAGCAGTGCTCTTCCACTGTTCGGCTTCTGTTCGTAGACCGAGGTAAAGTTCACTAACCGGAACACTACTTCCGGTTTTGTGGGGTTCGTAAACCGAATAGTTCATAAGCAGGACTGTTCTTAAACCAAGGTAACACTGTATTGGGATTTATGATAGGAGGTGGGAAATGGCGTTTACCAGAAAGGGAGGGAGGAGGAGGCTAAAAGGGAAAGTGGGGTGTCCCAAGGATAGGCAAGTACCATAGGGCGAAAGAGGGGGAGAAAAATGCCAAACAGGGAAGTGGGAGTAGCGAGCATGTCAAAGAGGGAATATCCAGGGTTGGGGAGAGAAAGAGAAAAAGACGATGCAATGAACTATGGAGATTAGTCATTTGGTGGAGGAGGAAAAGTCATTTTGCACATGTTCAGAGGAGCTTCTTTTGCAAGGTGTCTTGGGCAGGGGATTGCCAGAAAAGGAGCAGGGAGGAAGAGGCATGGGAATGGGGAAAGGTGACAAAGCAGTTACAAAGAAGGCTGCAAAACAGGAGGGAATGGGTGCTTCAGAATTGGATCTGTGTGCAACGAGGGCTCAGTTGAGTGGGGAAGAAGACCCAGGAGGTGGCCTGAATGCCATTTAAGTGCAAGGAGGGAGGCTACAGAAAAGGAGTTGGGAAGAAGCACAAACATGGAAGTGAGTGTGAAAATAGCAGGACTGCAGAATAGAAAAAGGGAGCCACTTCATAAACAGGGTAGGGAAGGGGGCTTAGTACTTATGTGGGGTGGGAAAGGGAAGCTCATAGAGCAGGGGTAATCAGCCTTTTTATACCTACCGCCCACTAATGCATCTTTCTTGATGGCAAAAATTTCTTACTGCCCACCAGTGCTTGATGGAAAGAGGATTCAGCTTGTGCCATAGAACTCCCTACCGCCCACCTAGAATCCTGAAAAGCCCACTAGTGGGCGGTAGGGACCAGGTTGACAACCCCTGATCTAGAATCATAGAATCATAGAATCATAGAGTTGGAAGAGGCCACAAGGGCCATCCAGTCCAACCCCCTGCCAAGCAGGAAACACCATCAAAGCATTCTTGACAGATGGCTGTCAAGCCTCTGCTTAAAGACCTCCAAAGAAGGAGACTCCACCACACTCCTTGGCAGCAAATTCCACTGTCGAACAGCTCTTACTGTCAGGAAGTTCTTCCTAATGTTTAGGTGGAATCTTCTTTCTTGTAGTTTTAATCCATTGCTCCGTGTCTGCTTCTCTGGAGCAGCAGAAAACAACCTTTCTCCCTCCTCTATATGACATCCTTTTATATATTTGAACATGGCTATCATATCACCCCTTAACCTTCTCTTCTCCAGGCTAAACATACCCAGCTCCCTAAGCCGTTCCTCATAAGGCATCGTTTCCAAGCCTTTGACCATTTTGGTTGCCCTCTTCTGGACACGTTCCAGCTTGTCAGTATCCTTCTTGAACTGTGGTGCCCAGAATTGGACACAGTATTCCAGGTGGGGTCTGACCAGAGCGGAATACAGTGGTACTATTACTTCCCTTGATCTAGATGCTATACTATTGATGCAGCCCAGAATTGCATTGGCTTTTTTAGCTGCTGCATCACACTGTTGACTCATGTTAAGTTTGTGGTCTACCAAGACTCCTAGATCCTTTTCACATGTACTGCTCTCAAGTCAGGTGTCACCCATCCTGTATTTGTGCCTTTCATTTTTTTTGGCCAAGTGTACTACTTTACAAATTCGTAAGTCAAAAAAATCCTATTCAAAATTCGTAAGTCGAAAAAATCCTATTCAAAGTGGCTGCGACTTCCATTCATAAGTCGAAAAATTCGGTTGCGGCGGCCATTTTGTTTCTCCCGGAAGTCATTCGTAAGTCGAAAAACACGTAAGTCGAATCGCTCGTAAGTCGAGGTCCCACTGTATATGATGCGATTTTTATGATTGGAAAATCTAATAAAAATGATTTGGCAAAAAAAAGAAGAAGAAGAGGAGCCATTGATGAGCACCATTTGGGTTCGGTCAGTCAGCCAGTTACAAATCCACTGAATGGTAGCATTATCTAGCCCACATTTTACCAGCTTCTTTACAAGAATATCATGGGGCACCTTGTCAAAGGCCTTACTGAAATCAATATAGGTTACATCCATGGCGTTCCCTTCATCTACCAGGCTTGTAATTCTGTCAAAAAATGAGATCAGATTAGTCTGACATGACTTATTTTTCAGAAGCCCATGCTGACTTTTAGTGATCACAGTGTTCCTTACTAGGTGCTCACAGACCATTTGCTTAATGATCTGCTCTAGAATCTTTCCTGGTATTGATATCAGGCTGACTGGGCGGTAATTGTTTGGGTCCTCTCCTCCAGTCTGCTGGGACTTTGCCTGTTCTCCAGGAATTCTCAAAGATTACTGCCAGTGGTTCTGAAATCACCTCTGCCAGTTCTTTTAATACTCTTGGATGTAGTTCATCTGGCCCTGGAGACTTGAATACATCTAAACTAGCCAAGTATTCTTGTACTACCTCCTTACTTATTCTGGGCTGGGTTTCCCCTGCTGTATCATCTGCTCCATATTCTTCAGGTCTGGCATTGTTTTCTTTTTTGGAGAAGACTGAGGCAAAGAAGGCATTGAGGAGTTCTGCCCTTTCTCTGTCCCCTGTTTGCATTTCACCATCTTCTCCTCTAAGTGACCCACTGTTTCCTTGTTCTTCCTTTTGCTACGGACATACCGATAAAAACCCTTTTTATTGCTTTTAACCTCTCTAGCAAGCCTGAGTTCATTCTGTGCTTTAGCTTTTCTGACTTTGTCTCTACATGTGCTGGCTATTTGTTTGAATTCCTCTCTGGTGATTTCCCCCTTTTTCCATTTTTTGTACATATCGCTTTTAAATCTTAACTCAGTTAAAAGTTCTTTAGATAGCCACCCTGGCTTCTTTAGGCACCTTCCATGTTTTTGTCTCATTGGTACTGCTTGATGTTGTGCTTTTAATATCTCCCTTTTAACAATCTCCCTTCCTTCATGAACTCCCTTCCCTTTTAGTATTAGTGACCATGGGATCACACCCAGCATTTCCCTAAGTTTTCTGAAGTCGGCTTTCTTAAAGTCTAGAATTTGGGTCTTAGTATGCTTGGTTGCTCCTTTCTGCTGTATAATAAACTCCAGAAGAGCATGATCACTCCCACCTAATGATCCTGCCACTTCTACCCCACTAACCAGGTCATCTCTATTGGTTAGGACCAGATCTAAAATGGCTGATCCTCTTGTTGCTTCTCCCATTTTCTGGACAATGAAATTGTCTGCAAGGCCAGTGAGGAATCTGTTCGACCTTGTGCTCTTGGCTGAGTTTGACATCCAACAAATATCAGGATAGTTGAAATCCCCCATTACTACTATCTCACTTCCTTTTGAATGCTTGGTCATCTGTTCCAGGAAGGCGTCATCTGTGTCCTCAGTTTGGCTGGGGGGTCTATAGTAAACTCCCACAATGAGATCACTGTTATTTTTCTCTCCCTTAATTTTGACCCAGATACTCTCAATTTGGCTTTGAAGTTTTAAATCATGGATCTCTTCACAGGTATACACATCCCTGACATATAACGCCACTCCTCCTCCTTTCCTGTTTGGTCTATTTCTCTGAAATAGATTGTATCCCTCTATTACTACATTCCAATCATGAGACTCATCCCACCAGGTTTCAGTGATGCCTATTATGTCGTATTTAGTTTCCTGTACCAAGAGCTCAAGTTCATCCCTCCCCCACATAAGTCAGTTTAAAGCCCTCCTGATGAGGTTTTTGAGATTATTGGCAAAAACATTCCTCCCAACCCTTGTGAGGTGCAGCCCATCACTTGCCAGAAGTCCATCTTCAACAAACTGCAGACCGTGATCTAAGAATCCAAACCGTTCCTGCTGGCAGCATTTCCGAAGCCAGTTGTTCACTTCCCCTATTTTCCCCTCTCTCACTGGGCCACGACATTCAACTGGGAGGACCGATGAGATGACAATTTGTGCATTTAATTCCTTCAACTTCCTGCCCAGAGCCTCATAATCACGTTTGATCTTCTGGAGGCTATGGCTTGCAGTGTCATTGGTTCCCACATGGACCAAAAGGAAGGGGTATTTGTCAGTGGGTTTTATGATTCCTTGCAGCCATTCTGTTACATCTTGGATCTTGGCCCCGGGGAGACAGCACACCTCTCGTGACATCTTGTCAGGCCCACAGATCACTGCTTCTGTACCCCTCAGTAGGGAATCCCCTATCACCACTACACGCCTCCTCATAGGCTTGGTTGGGATTCTTCCATGTGCTGTCTCTTCCAAGGTCACCTGCACATTCCCAGAGGACTGACTTTGCTGCTCGTCTTCATATTCCTCATCAACTGTGATGAGGGAGAGATCTTCAAATGGAGTCTGATCTAGAGGTTTACCGGTACCATGGGGAGAGCAACAGCAATGAGTTGCTGAAGTGCAGATTTAATGGGGAGGAGATTGGTCAGGTGGAAAGGGTGGGGTGTGTGGCAGGCAGGTGGGGTTCGTATGAGAAGCACAGCAACACCTGGTATGTATAACCAGATAGATAGATAGATAGATAGATAGATAGATAGATAGATAGATAGATGGATAGATGGATAGATGGATAGATGGATAGATAGATTATATATTGCATAATGCCTGCTCACCTAGTATTCATTCTGAATTCATTGCCCCTATAGACTTGGAAGTTTTACTTTGAATTTACTTGTGCTCAGGGCCGGTGCTGCCATTTAGGTGAACTAGGCAACTGCCTAGGGCGCCAAAATGGAGGGGGCGCTGGCCAGCCTGCCCCCACCCACCCACCCCGCCGCCCCAACCAGCGGCGGAGTGAGCAGGTTGGGGCCAAAACCGCGGCGGGAGCGCCAAAATGGAGGGGGTTTGTGGTGTGGTTTATTCTCACAGTTTGTGGTGTGGTTTATTCCTTTCTCCTCTTCCTGAAGCTCTGCATCCTGTACATCTGGCATGATGCAATCCTTGTTTTGGAAGCTGTTTATTCTCTGATTGGTTAGCCTGAGTGAGTCACTCATTTCATGTAGTAAGATTATTATTTTTCTCATGTCTTCCTCACTCAGATCCGTAGCCATATCAAGTTCAAAAAAACAGCTTGTCCAGCCACAACAGTCCAATGTTATATTCCAACAGTTCTTAAAGTGTTTTTCCTCGCTAAAATCCCCAAAGACCACGGGAAAAGGAGTAACTTTCTCTTACATTCAATAGTTGTTGCAATTGTTCCTCCTATGTATTGTTACAGAAGTTTCCTTTTTAACTTCCTCTTTCACTTAGCCTCGGTAATCAAATTCCCTGTTTCTTTGTTTCAACGTCAAGGGACCGACCTCCGTTTTTGAAGTCCCTTGCGGCTTACGAATTAAGTCCAATTGTCCTTTTACTCACTATTTGAAGTTCAAATTCTTTCTTTTGGAGGAATTGAGATGCTCCGAACGGCCGGTCATGCAGCTTCGCCCGGCAGGAGTAGTGGTGGATCCGATGGGCTCCATCTCGACCCCGCTCTCTCTCGGCAGCTCTTATTAGAGCTTACCGGGGAGCAGGGGAAATGTTCCGAGCCCTGCCAGATCGCCAGGTCCCGGGACGCCCTTCCCGGGATTTAACGGGGGCCGTAGCGCTGTTGCGAGCTCCCCTTCCCCCCTGACGAGCTGGGGAATCTCAGAGCGAGCTTTCCCCCGACCGACCACTCCGGCATTCCATAATCATACAATTATCTACTTAATCCTAATTCTATTCTATAGACTGATAGTTCTTCCAGCTTTTTTCTAATTTTCAATCTTACAATAATTTTTTATATAAACTTTAAATTTCTTCCAGTCTTTTTCCACCGTCTCCTCCCTCTGGTCCTGGAGTTTCCCAGTCAGTTCAGCGAGTTCCATATAGTCCATCATTTTCATCTGCCATTCTTCTAACGTTGGTAAATCCTGTGTCTTCCAGTATTTTGCAATCAAAATCCTCGCTGCTGTTGTGGCATACATAAAAAAGGTGTGATCTTCCTTCGGAATTTCTTGGTTGACCATTCCAAGTAGAAAGGCCTCTGGTTTTTTAGTAAACGTGTTTTTCAACACTCTTTTAATTTCATTGTATATCTTTTTCCAGAAGGCCTTAATCCTTAGGCAGGTCCACCACATATGATAAAACGTCCCTTCTACATTCTCACACTTCCAACATTTGTTGTCCTGCAAATGATAGATTTTAGCAAGTTTGACTGGGGTCAAGTACCATCTATAAATCATTTTCATAATGTTTTCTCTTAGCATATTACATGCAGTAAATTTTATTCCTTTCTTCCAAAGTCTCTCCCAGTCAGCCATCATAATATTATGCCCTACATCTTTAGCCCAGTCTATCATTGCAGATTTAACCAGTTCATCTTGTGTATGCTACTCTAGCAGTAAATTGTACATTCTGGATAATTTTTTTGTTTTCGGCTCTAACAATTCCGTTTCCAACTTAGACTTCTCAGTTTGAAAACCAAGTTTTTTGTCCATTTTAAAGGCTTCATTCATTTGATGATAATGTAACCAGTCCTGTACTTCCCCTTTCAATTGTTCATAGGGTTTCAACCTGACACTGTCTCCTTCTTGTATCAAAATGTCACTGTATTTTGGCCACCTACTTTCCATATTCAACTTCTTTGGGGCTTTTGCTTCTAGTGGTGAAATCTATCTGGGTGTTTTCCTCTCTAACAAGTCTTTATATTTCATCCAAACCCTGAACAGTACTTTCCTAATTATGTGTGTTTTGAAACCCCTGTGGGCCTTGATTTTGTCATACCATAAATATGCATGCCATCCAAATACATTATCATAGCCTTCCAAGTCTAATACATCAGTATTTTCCAACATAAACCAATCCTTCAACCAGCAGAAGGCCGCAGCCTCAAAGTAGATACTCAAGTCTGGCAGGGAAAAGCCCCCTCTTTCCTTGGAGTCCGTTAGAATCTTATATTTAATTCTGGGTTTTTTCCCCTGCCAGACAAATTTTTTTTTTTTTTTTAAAATAATAATTTTTATTAAATTTTTCAATTTTACATTTCAAAATAAACATTTTACAAACTTTAAAATAACCAATAACTGCCCTTCTTCTCCTTCATGTTACATATCATTCCCGCATATTTTCTATGCAAATCAGTTTTCCACTTTTACAGCCATCAAAAATTATTTACTCTGTTGAAATTATCATGGTGCTGCCAGTGTTTTCAGCTTTATAGTTATCTTCCATATATTCATTCATTCATTCATTCATTTATTTTTTAAATTAAGGATATTCTTGATTTGTAAAGGTATATGCATTGTTTCTTTCTTGTTCTTTCCATGTAACATTTTTATACAGCAGTTTCATTTGTTGAGACATTAGGGAGAGAAGGGGGAGAGGTGTGGGTAGGATGGGGAGATGGGTAGGATGGGGTGGCGGTATTTCTATTTTACTTAATATATGCAGAGTTGAGTGTCAGCGTCTTTTGTGTAGGTTCTCTGTTGTTTGCTTGTGCTCTTTTAGTGGTGAGAGAGGTCAGGGTTGGTGTAGGGTGTGATTGTTCATTTGTGGTAGGCTGTGGTGATCTTTGGTTTCCTGTGTGAGAGGGGTGGGTGAGTGTTTTTGGTTAGGTTAGCCAAATTGATTTGTATACTGCCGGTAGATTTCTGTCATTGTCTATTTGGGCTGTGTATGTGATGAAGGGGAGCCATACCGGGATGAAGGTGTCTTCTTCTGTTTGTCCCCGTGTCAGTTTCAGCTTATTGGTTAGTTTTTCTAGAAGGGCTGTTTCCCATACTACTTGGTACCATTGGTCCATGTTTGCTCCTGACAGGTCTTTCCAGTGCCTGGTAATGATGTTTCTGGCTGCTGAGAGTAGATGGGTGATGAGTTCTTTGTGTTGTGAGTGGGTGTTGTTGTCTTGGAAGATGTTTAGCAAGACCAATTCGGGGGTGATTTCTAGAACTTGTTTGGTTATTTTAGCTATTTCTTGCATGATTGTTGTCCAGAATCGTTGAATTTCGGGGCATTCCCACCACATATGGAGGTATGTACCTGTGGAGATGCATCCTCTCCAACATTTTGGTGAGGTTCCTGGGCATATCAACGCTAATTTTCTTGGTGTCAGGTACCATCTGTAGGTTAGTTTTAGGGCGAGTTCTTTTCTTTTCGTTGATATGGATTTAAAGGGTGGTTTAAACCACATTCTGGTCCATTGGGTGGGGTTGATTTCATAGCCTATGTCGGCCTCCCATTGTTTTTTGATTGCTTCTAGGGAGTTTGTGGGATCTTTGCGCAGTATTTTATATATTGCGGATACCATTCCTTTGCCTTGTCCCTTTGTCGTTAGGATGAGATTTTCGAGGGCCATCAGAGGTCTAGTTGCTGCTGATTTTACTGCTGGATTGTTTAAGAAGGCGTGTATTTGGTGTTGTGCTAACCAGGGCATTTGGGTGTCTTCTAATTTGTCCTGTATTTCCTGTATTGACAAGGGTTTATTATTTTTGTAGAAGTCTGTTAAGCGATATAGGCCTTTTGTTTGCCAGGTTTTTATTTGGAGGTTCTGTGCTGCATGGTAGAATAATGGGTGATGGACTAGGGGAATTAGTGGGGATGGGGTTGAGGGTAGTTTGCTTGTTTCTGTTTTCCACGTTTTGAACATGGTTTGTGTGTACCTACTAAGTGTTGTGGGGATTTTTCTTAGTTTGTTTGGGAGGAGTGGGTATGCTGTAGTACAGATATTATCAATTGTGTCCCTCTCCAAGTGTATCCACTGTTTTGTCTCATCTTCTAGTATGTATGGTATTATATGGCGTATTTGGTTGGCATTGTAGTACGTTTCTATGTTGGGGATTCCCCATCCTCCTTCTGAGGTGGGGAGGTGTAGGTATTTGATGCTTATTCTTGGTTTTTTGTGTGAAAAGATAAAAGAGTGTAGCCTTCTCTGCCACTTGCGGAGTTGGGTTGGAGGAATCCAGATTGGGAGGGTTTGGAAGAGATAGGTTAGTTTAGGAAGGGTGATCATTTTGATCATGGCTATTTTGTCCGAGAGAGTGAAATTCATGTTGTTCCATCTTTTTAAGTCTTTGTTTATTTGTTGCCACAGGGGCTTGTAGTTGTGGAGGTATAATTTATTGAGGTTTTTGGTTATTTGTACCCCTAGATATCTGAATTTAGTATGACAGAGTTTTATCTTGGTGATGTTAGTGAGTTCTCTTTGAATATGAGGAGGGGTGTGGAAGCACATGGCTTCTGATTTTGCAAAATTTACTTGTAGGCCCGACACCGTTGCAAGTGTGTTGAGTTCTCTAATTAGAAAGGGTGCTGTGTTTAAGGGATCAGGTGTCGTGATCATTAGATCATCTGCAAAAAGCCCTAATTTATAGGTTTTACCTTTTATTTCCACTCCTTTGATGCTTGTGGTTGCTCGGATTCGGATTGCTAGGGGTTCCAGAGCCAGGATAAATAAGAAAGGAGACAGTGGGCATCCTTGTTTCGTGCCTCTTTGGATTGCTATGGTATTTGAGTCCAGATTATTGATTCTGCATTTTGCTGAGGATTGGGAGTATATTTGTTTGAGGATTTGTAGGAAGTTGGGGCCAAATTTCATGCTGGTTAGTACTGCTAATAGATATTTCCACTCTAAGCAATCAAAAGCTTTGAGGATGTCTAGGGACATAATTGTCAATGGGAGCTTAGTTGTCTTACTGTGTTCAATTAAGTTCAGTAGTTTCCTGATGGGGTCTGTTATATTACGGCCAGGGACGAAGCCAGTCTGATCTGGGGCAATTAATTTGGACAAGAATATTTTCAGGCGGTTGGCCAAGATTGATGTGAATATCTTATAGTCCTGGTTTATTAATGAGATCGGACGGTATGATTCTACTTTGAGACCGTCTTTCAGTGGTTTCGGGATGCAGACTATTTTGGAGAGGGTCCAGGTTCCGGGAATGGGCCCTCCTTTCATGATGTCATTGAATAGACGTGTCATGTAGGGTATCAGGGGTTCTTTGAACTTCTTGTAGAATTCCGCTGTAAAGCCGTCTGGGCCTGGGGCTTTGTGTGGTTTCAAGTTTTTGAGGACCGTGTCTATTTCTTCTGGGGTGATAGGACTGTCCATAAATTCCCGTTCCTCATCAGTCAGCGTAGGCATGGTCAGTCCTGTTAGGAATTCTCTGATTTCCTTTTCAGGTGGATTGCGGGAGGTGTATAGGTTGGAATAGAAATCTGCAAATTCTGAAGAAATTTCCTCGGGGGAGAATGTTGTGCTGCCATCTTTTTTGGTGATGCAGTGCACTCTTGCTTTGAGTGCCTTCTTCCTACATCTATTTGCCAGTAGTCTGGAGTTTTTCCCTCCGTATTCATAGAAACGCTGTTTAGAGTATAAAATGTTGATCATTGTTTTGTTGATTTCTAGGGAGTCTATTTCTCTTCTTTTTTGTTCCATGAGTTGAAGGAGTTTTTTAGATCCTGTTTGTTTGTACCGTGACGAGAGGGCGGTGATGTCTTGTTCTAATTCGTTAATTTTAGAGGAGGTTTGTTTTTTAAGGAGTGTTTTCTCTTTTATGCATGCTCCTCTGGTAACCGCTTTCATTGCGTCCCATAAGAGGGGGGTTATTATATTGTCTACGTCGTTTTCTTTGAAGTAGTTTTGGAGAGTTTTGGTGAGACTTTCTCGAATTTGTTTATTAGTAGTTAAGATGGGACTGAAGGACCATGATGGGGTGGTTTGTGTTCCTACTCCAATTTTAATTGTGACTTCTACTGGGGCATGGTCTGTGATTCGGATGTTGCCTATGTTTGATGATTTTACTAAAGGGATCAGACCCTGTGTAAGTAAAATGCTGTCCAGTCTGGATACCGTGCCGTGACGTGCAGATTGGAATGTATGGCTGGTATCTCTTGGATTCTGCTCACCCCAAATATCATAGAGACCCCTGTTTTTTAGCATCTTTAGTAGCTTGTAAGAATCCCTAGTTGTTGGGGGTTTCTTTTTGAGGAAGGTTACCCCTGAGGTTGTAGGGTGGATGTTTTTCAAGGATATGCCTTTCATATTTAGGTTGAGATCGCCTCCTAGGATTACTTCCCCTTCAGAGAAGGAGAGGAACTTGTTTAGTGTCTTCTGAAAGAATTCTAGTTGTTTTGAGTTTGGGGCATATATAGAGCCGATTGTCAGTTTGGTTCTGCCATCCAGTGTCCCTTTAACGAAGATGAATCTGCCTTTTTTATCTTTTAGGACTGTTGTGGCTTCGAAGTTCAAGTCTCTACTAAGTATCACGGCTACCCCTCGGGCTTTTCCTGAGCCGTTTGCCACCCATTGTTGACTGAAGTGGGGGTGGTTTAAGAGTTTTCTCTCTTTGGGTGGATTATGTATTTCTTGTAGGAAGGTGATGTGTGGTTTCATTTTATGTATGTAAGAGGTGATGCGTTTTCTTTTGATGGGGTTTCCCAATCCTCTCACATTTAGTGTAATTGCTTTTAAGTCATCCATCATGCTTCCTTGTTGTATAGGGCGCTTCCTTTCCAACCCGTCCGGGCTGTCCTGTATCTCTCACTTCGTGTTGTTTAGTGAACCAGTGGAGTTGCGCTGACCTAGGGTGTGGTGGGTAGGGGGCTAGTGGTGAGGTTGGAGTTAGATTTGGGTTAAAAATTGGGGGGTAGGTTTTGAAGGATTTCCCATATATAGTTATATGGGTGTTAGTTTGGGTTATTTTGGACCCCTTGGCAGGTAGCCGTTTGGTCCAGGGTCTCAGCTGGTGTGGAGAGCCATGCTCAGGGGCAGGCCGTTCCCCTAGTCGTTTGCGATAGGGGGTGTCCAGTGAGACGGTATGATGCGTCTTTGTGACGCTAATGTCGTTTATGACGTTTAGAAGCAATGTTGCCAATGTAAGTAGCAACATCGTTGGTGTGTTTGAGTGAGTGTGTGTGTATTTGGTACGCTCTGGTGCCACCATTGTGTTGGTTAGCTATCATATTTTAGCCTGATTGTGGGTAGTGTTATGAAGGTTGAGGGGATTGTTTTCTTTTAGTGTGAAGTGAAAGGGGGTGTTGAAGATGCGGGTTGTTGGGTTTTGGGAAACGAGGTTGATGTTGTCTAGACTGGTGTTGGGTTGGGGGATTTTGTGGGGGTGTGGTGTTGGGGGGTTTGTTGTTGATGTTAACTACTCTTATGGCTTAGGGGGAGGAGGGATAGGGGGAGGGAGGAGGGTTACCAGTCCTGCAGTTTGGGATGTTTTCCGGCTGCTTCATTCAGTCGTGGTTGTTGTTGTAGAGTCGTTCTTCTGTGAAGTGTTGACTCGGTTGCTCTTGGACTGGATTCTCGTGCTGGTTCTTCGGTAGGATGATTCTGTGCGTGCCGGTAGTTGGTTGTATCGGTAGTCGTTGGTGTGCCGCTTCTGTTTTCTCTCTTTCCTTTGCACTGTTGTCCAGCCGTCAGTTGTTGTTTCACTGTCGTGGCCTTGGCTGTCGCTTGGTGTATCTTTCTGTTGCCATTCCAGTGGAGAGTCGAGACCGAGGTCTTCCAGTAGTTGTTGGGCTTCAGGTATGTTGGTAGCCATGTGTTGTGTTGTTTTGGTTGTCACGATGAGGCGGAAGGGGAAGCCCCATCGGTAATTGATCTGTGCTTGTTGGAGACGCTGGGTGCATGGGCGTAGGCTTTTCCTTCGATTTAGGGTGTCTTGGGATAAATCCTGTAAGGCCAAGACTTGACTGCTTTTGTACCAAAGGTTGGTTGAGTTTCTGAGGATGTTCCATATCTCTTCCTTCTTTTTGTAGCGTGCGAAGCACACAATGATGTCCCTGGGGGGGGCGTCGGGTTTCGGCTTAGCTCTCAGGGCTCTGTGAGCCCTCTCCAGGTCGTCTGTCTCGAGTGTCAGGTTTGGGATTGTATTTTTCAGCCAGTTTACAATTAGATCTGCTGGACTTTTCTCCTCTGCGTTTTCAGGGAAATTGCGGAAGCGGATGTTGCAGCGTCTGCTTCGATCTTCGAGGTCTGCTTGTTTGATTTTCATTTCTGTTATTTCAGATTCCAGATGGTTTGTTAGTTTCTCCATTTCCTTGTTTATACGTGTGCTTTCCTCTTGATATTGTTCTATGATTCTTTGTTGCGTTTGGTTCTTTTGTTCTAGAGCTACTACTTTGGTGGTTAGATCGTTGAGTAGTACCTTTAGGGGAGCCACTACGGACTCCACTGCAGACTCCACTGTTGCCTCTAGTGTTGCTTTTAGTCTCGCTTCTATTTCCATCATATCTCGTACTGTTAGTGGGCGGTCGATATCTTGGGGGGGTTTGATGGTTTCGGTTTGTTCTGCCATTTCCTTGGTTGGTATTTGGGATTGTGGCATTGGTGGTTCTTGGGTGTTGAGTTGATCAGGCGTTGTTAATTGGTGGCTTTAACAGAGCGAGCGGTTTAGGCGGCCATTTGTGTCGTTTCTTGGTTGTTTTATGAATACACCTCAGCGGGTTTTCGTTTTCGCCTCGGCAGTGACGTCAGTTTAGGAAGAAGGAAAATGGGTAGATGGGTAGACCAACAGACAGACAGTTTACAGAGGGGTTGGGTTGGGGTTTCGATAGGCAGGGATGCAGGGGAGCTATAGTTATTATTGGGGAGCGGTTTTATTTTAAGGTGGGGGGGCTCCCCCTTCAGTGACAGGTTGGCAGTGAGGCTGAAGGGGGGGTTGATTTGGGGGGGAAAGGAGAGGAGGGGAGGAGAGGAGATGGGGGTAGAGATGGAGCTAGAAAACAGATATGGGGTTGGGAGAAAGAACTAGGAGGAAGAGGAGAGGGGGAGGGGGAGGGGAAAGAGAGAGGAGAGGATGGAAGAAATGAAATGGTCCTTTAGTTGAAGGGAAAGGGGAGAGAGGGGGCAGAGAAGAGAGAAGGCAGGGGCCAAGCGGGCAAATAGACAAACAAGCAATAAGAGCAAAGGTGAAATTGGGGGGGGGGAGAGAGGAGGGGGGAGTTGTTTTGCTTTACTTATCTCTTTTCCTTACTTAAGGGGGTGGAAGGGAGGGAGAAAAGAGATAGTCTCATATATATATATATATATATATATATATATATATATATATATATATGGAGTAACAATAATAATAAAAAACAGCAACAATTGATTTTAATTTAGAAGGAGAAAAAAGTTTTTTTTTTAATAAAAAAAAGCTTTCTTTTTGTATTTAGAATAGAAGGGGAATATAGGAAATATATAGAAAATAAAGAAGAAGGGGGGGGAATTAAACCAGCAAATAGACAAACAAAAATTTAAGGAGGAGGGGGGGAGGGGGAAAAGGGGGGTTAAAAGGAAAAAGAAAGAAAGAAAGAAAGATATATATATATATATGAAGAAAGGAAAAGCCGGAGGGCCTCTCTTTGGATTTGGGCTTCTTTTTCCTTTCCTTTTTCTTTTTAGTGTGCTGGTCGTTTGGGAGGTAGGCTCAGACAGGGCCTGTGTTTCTTTGAGTCCTTCTGCCTACCTCTCCTTATCCCTTTATTGTTGCCGGGTCGGGACTTCTCCCTCCCCGGGTCTGTGATGGCACGGCGGCGGCAGAAGGTTGGGGGCGCTGGGGACGGGAAGGGGCTCCCCCCTCCTCTCCTTTCTCCCCGGGGGCGGCTGCAGCGGCGGCGGTGATGGCGGTGGGTGTGAGGCGACCCTCTTCGGCCTCCGAAGCACCGGCGCTCCGCGAGGCGGGTCGTTTCAGGCTGCTGGGGGGTGGAGAGGGGCTCCCTCCCCCTTCCTCTTATTTTATTTTTTTCCCCGGGGTGGCTGCAGCAACGCCGCCACCGTTTCCGACAGGCCTGCTGCTTGTCGCAAGGCCTCGGGCTTCTCGGCCTACCTTTGTTCAGCTTGCTTAGGCCTAGCTCCTCAATCAAGGCCTTGTCTCCTCCTGGCACCTGTTATATGATCTTCTTAACTAGAGACAAGAGGACTCAACAAATTGTATTTCTGACCGCGGGTGGTGGCTCTCAAGGCGATGCTGGTAGGATCTGGACACTCCGCACCGAGGGGTGAGGTGTCTGTGGGTGTCTGTGGCGCTCTCGGCCTCAGCTGTATTCTTCTGTGGCCTCTGTTGATGTCAGGCGGCCATCTTCCTCCCTGCCAGACAAATTTTGATATGTCCTTCTGCCATTTTTTTAAAAGGTTCCATCTTATCAACAATCGGTAATGCCTGGAATAAATACAATAGTTTTGGCAGTACATTCATCTTGATCACAGCAATTCGGCCCAACAGACAGTTTCAAATTGTCCCATGTCTCCAAATCCCTTTTGATTTCATTCCACACTTTCTCATAATTGTCTTTATATAAGTTCAGGTTTTTTGGGGTCACATTCACACCCAGGTATTTAACTTTCTTAGCAAATTTCAGCCCCGTCATCACCTCTATCCTGTTTTTTTCCTCCAGTGTCAGGTTTTTACCTAGTACCTTGGTTTTGGCTTTATTTAATTTAAAGCCTGCTATTTGCCCAAATTCTTGTATAGTCTCCAGTGCTTTAGTAACACTGGTCTCGGGTAATTGTAGGGTCAATACTAAGTCATCTGCAAAGGCTTTTAGTTTGAATTCTTTGGCCCCCCCACCCCCACACCTTTTATCTCTTTTTCTTTTCTAATCATATTTAACAAGACCTCCAGGACTGTTATAAACAATAGTGGGGATATTGGGCACCCCTGTCTCGTTCCTTTCTCAATTCTGATGTCTTCTGATACCACATTATTGACAATTATCTTAGCTTTCTGCTCAGTATATACAGCATTTAAACCATTCATAAAATTTACTCCAGCCTCCATTTTTTCAAAATTCCCTTTCATGAAACTCCAAGAAATATTGTCAAAGGCCTTCTCTGCATCGATAAACATCAATACCGCTTTGGTATTCCTTTTCGTTTCTAACTTTTCTAGGTTAGAAACTAGCCAAATTATTTTGGCACCTGAAGCAGAAAAGCCCAAAAGGCACTTTCCCTGGGAGTAAACAAAGAACTATTTGCTGTTGGTTTATAACACTCCAATCTCTTGCCCAAGGCAGCTGCCTCACTCTGCCTAAAGGTAGTGTCAGGTCTGTTTTTCCTGTGAGCGAGCTGGGTAACTCAACATGGGGAGGTAAGGCAGGGGAGGAAGCCCCCCACCTCCGTCATCAACAGGAGGTGGCTTTGCAGGCATCACGACCGACCCGCCTGCTGGGCTGGAATTCAGCCCAATACGTCGGAGGCTCTCCCGCCCACATCATCCTCAGGCCGACCAATCAGGTCACTCTGGGGGCGTGTCCTGCTGCCGTTTAAGCAGGAAGCAGACGGGAAATCCTCCCTTCTTCGCCCCGCTTCCCAGCTGTTAGGTTCAGCGCGGTAGCAGCCTTTCTTTCTTTCCTTTAGCTTAGTTTAGTTTAGTTTAGTTTAGTTTAAAGGGGGGGGGCTCGTGTGGCGGTTAGGCATTGGAAGAATTCATCCTAGAACTGAGGAGGGGAGGTAGCGCCATCACCTGCCCCTATCTTGAAGGGTATTCCGGTAAACGGATTCCGGGGGCGTGGCCATGTCCGAAGCCTAGAGAGGTTCGGGCCCAAGGCACGCCCCAACGGTGATCACAGGGGGAGTTCCATTCGATGTACATCAATGGGGCTACTCACTGGGGATTAACCCTTCCAGACTTCCAACACACGGGTTGGGGTCGGATATAGCCTGTTAGGGTCCAATGCCTAAGCCAATACCGCTCTACATCCTTAACCAATAAAGTTGTGACCTTCATGCCCATTAAAACTCATATAATGTGTCTGTGTCGTTACTTCAAGGGGAGGGAGGGACATAGCCATGCAATAGGTTTGCTTTCATCCCTCTGCTCACTCTTTATAGTGTTCAAAATTAATCCCACACCACTTCAGAACTGAATCACTGAATCGGTGTTTGGGTTTGCTCTGGAGGAAAAACCTGCTTCCTTTTGCTGCCCCCACCCCCTAATAGGGCAGTGGGACATAACACATTTCCCAATGAATGGAAGCAGCCATCATTAAGGCAAGCTCCTGGCTTCCTTAAATAATAATAATAATAATAATAATAATAATAATAATAATAATAATAATTTATTATTTATACCCCACCCATCTGGCTGGGTTTCCCCAGCCACTCTGGGCGGCTTTCAACAGAACATTAAAATACAGTAATATATTAAACATTAAAAGCCTCCCTAAAAGCCTCCTTCTGTTGTCAAGCCAGGTCACCTCTTTACTCTGTAAAAAAGAATAGTAAGTTCCACACCAGTTTTTAAAGGGAGGAACATGGAATTAGTGGTGGAAACAATTCTTTTATGGACCATACAGTATATGAGCTATTAGCCTTGCAATTTATTTTCCAATGTTTCAGGTTCTGCTTCCTGCCTCACGACTTAGCTGCTGGCAATTTTTTCAGGCTTCATTTCTACTCCTGTTGCCTTGGGTTCCTCTCTTTGCTCACTTCAGTTCACACAACTCTGCTCCCCACAGAGGCTGAAGGAGTTAACAGGTGTGTAAAGGAGATGACAGTCTGGGAGTGTCCATATCTTAAACATAAATGAATGACTGAGGTGTAATGCAATAGTGGAAAATGAGTTACTCAGTGCCAGTTGCTTTGTAGGGATGAGCAAGAGTCCCTGCCACTTACACACATACACACACACACACACACACACACACACACTCCTGACTCCTCACAGAACATGATGAAGCCTCTTCCGGTGAAAAAGAGAGAAGCCTTTTGGTGGTGAAGGCGGAGAGTGGAAAGACAGGAGTCTTTCCCCCACTAGATTGATCTTTATGAATAACTGTGCAGGGAATACTGAAGTGAAAATGCCATGAAAGTGTTGCTGTGTGTGTGTGTGTGTGTGTGTGTGTGTGTGTGTGTGTGTGTGTTTGCACACCCACCTGCATGCACTCAAGTCACTCTGGATCTGTATGTGAGAAGGATCAGCTATGAAACCTCAATGCCAAGGTACAAAGCCATTTTAAGTTGATATCATTGAAAAGTCATTAGAAATCTGTCAGAGGAGCCAGGCACAGATTGCCAAGGGTGGGCTCAGAGGCCTTTTTTCTCTGCACAATATCTGTAATGAACTGGAAGGGGTGGGGTTGGGAAGCAGATTTCCTGCCTTAAGCTGAAGCTTCTTTTCAGCTGGCTTTTGCAACACTTTTACGATGTGTTCATTGTACCAACTCACATGTTGGTTAACCATTCTATAGAGTGATGATATCTTTTATCTGTCTGACCTCAGCCTTTGCCATATGGTAGGGCAAATTGTTCAGTTGAAGGGCAACTGAGTTAAAAAGAGAAGGTTGAAGACTTCTGATGAGAAAGGTTCTGCATTATGTTTGGTAACCGCTTTTGGGAAGCCATTCTGACAGACAACTTTAGCTTGTTCTTTAAAGCGGAGAGACTGTGACACAGACAAATAGCATCTCACAATATGCTCCTCTCTGCAGTAGTTACCTCAGTTTTGTAAGTGGCTTGTTGTTGTTCAGTCGTTCAGTTGTGTCCGACTCTCCGTGACCCCATGGACCAGAGCACACCAGGCACGTCTATCCTTCACTGCCTCTTGCAGTTTGGCCAAACTCATGTTAGTAGCTTCGAGAACACTGTCCAACCATCTCATCTTCTGTCGTCCCCTTCTCCTTGTGCCCTCAATCTTTCCCAACATCAGGGTCTTTTCTAGGGAGTCTTCTCTTCTCATGAGGTGGCCAAAGTACTGGAGCCTCAACTTCAGGATCTGTCCTTCTAGTGAGCACTCAGGGCTGATTTCTTTAAGAATGGATAGGTTTGATCTTCTTGCAGTCCATGGGAATCTCAAGAGTCTCCTCCAGCACCATAATTCAAAAGCATCAATTCTTCGGCGATCAGCCTTCTTTATGGTACAGCTCTCACTTCCGTACATTACTACTGGGAAAACCATAGCTTTAACTATACGGACCTTTGTTGGTGAAATATACTCGGAGTCAAGTGTGGATTTCATGCTCTTTATTCAGCTCATAGTAGCAAGGAATGAATGTTTCCCCAGAACATCTGCTTTATATACATTATTTACACAATGGGCCCCACGTGATTGGCTAATTCCAGGATACTCCTGTAGGCCAATCCGGTTGCGGATTCACTTCCACCTGGAGCTGGATTGGGTAGCTCCTGTGGACCAATCAGACTGCTGCATTCTCGATCCTATTGTTCTAGGACCAATCAGACTGCTGCATTCTCGATCCTATTGTTCTAGGACCAATCAGACTGCTGCATTCTGAATCCTATTGTTCTAGGACCAATCAGACTGCTGCCTTTTGGATCCTATTCAGCTCAGTACATAACACCCCTCCCCTCTAAGTTCCAGTCCTGCCCGGGAGGTTGCATTCATAGTCCTCAAGGTACGCCTGCCCCAAAATTCTTTGCGTACACTGGGTCCTGGGCCACGAAGGTCCGGGGGTTCCTGCCTTCCCCCACCACTACCTCATCCTGAGCCCTGTCGGGGTGAAGGCGGTCCAGTCTGATTGCGAGGTGCCGGCCCATTAGTAGTTCAGCAGGGCTCCGACCAGTCATTGAGCTGGGGGTGCTGTGCTGTGCTAGAAGGAATGTGGCAAGGCGGTACTCCCAGTCCCCTTGCGTCATGCGGCGGAGGGTGTCCTTGGTGGTCCGCACCATGCGCTCTGCTTGGCCATTGGTGGCAGGGTGGAATGGCGCCGAGCGGATGTGGCGGATGGCGTTCTGCGCTGTGAAGGTCTGGAATTCTTCTGACGTAAATGCGGTTCCATTGTCTGAGACGAGAGTGTCAGGGAGCCCGTGGGTTGCAAACAGCCTACGTAGTACCTGGATGGCTGCGGATGTAGAAGTGGACGGTACCAGTGCAACTTCCAGCCATTTGGTGTAGGAGTCCACCACTATGAAGAATGTTTTTCCCTGGAAGGGGCCAGCGAAGTCCACGTGCTGGCGTGACCATGGTGCTCGGGCAGACTCCCAGGGCTGGACTGGGGCCCTTGGGGGATCCGGGTGGGATTCTTGGCAGGCCTGGCAGTGTTTGACCCAGGCTCTATCTCTCTGTCAATCCCCGGCCACCACACATAACTCCTGGCGAGGGCCTTCATTCTCACTACCCCTGGGTGTGTCTCGTGTAGGGCTGTAAGGACCCTTTTGCGGAGGGGGTGGGGAACGACAACCCTGCTTCCCCATAACAGGCACCCCTTGTGGGCTGACAGTTCATGTTTACGGGTTGTGTAGCCAGCAAATTCTGGCCCAGGACTGCTGCTGGGCCATCCCCTCCACAACCAGTCCAGGACCCGGGAGATGACCCCATCTTTCTTGGAATGGTGCGCAACTTATTGTGCCTGAATGGGGCGGTCGGGAAGAAGCTCCAGGGTCATAACCTCTTGTGCGGGCGCTGGGTCGGTGCCTGTTTCTGGTAGTGGTAGCCTGCTGAGGGCGTCTGCGTGGCCCATCGCCTTCCCGGGGCGGTGAATCAGTGCATACTGGTAGCCGGCAAGGAAAATTGACCACCTGAGGACGCGAGGAGACAGAACTTGGGGGGTCTGCTTTTCGGGGGCAAACAAGCCAAGCAACGGCTTGTGGTCAGTCACCACGGTAAAGGGCCGTCCGTACAAGAAGTCATGGAATTTTTTTACTCCCTTCACAATTGCCAGACCCTCCTTGTCGATTTGCGAGTAGTTCCGCTCAGCTGCGGCGAGTGTCTGGGAAAAGTATGCCACTGGCACCTCTCTTCCATCTGGGAGTTGGTGTCCCAGGACAGCACCGATGCCATAGGGTGAGGCGTTGCATGCTAGCACCACCGGCAGCCTCTCGTCGAAGTGTGCCAAGACCGAGTTTGAGACGAGCAAGTACTTGACTGCCTGGAATGCGGCCTCTTGGCGCTGGCCCCACACCCAGGGGGCCCGCTTGTCCAGGAGTCTGTGTAGGGGCTCTGCTACCGCCACCTTATGGGGAAGGAAGGCATGGTAAAAGTTCAATAGTCCCAAGAAGGCCTGAAGTTCAGTCTTGCCCTTGGGTGCTGGGGCATCACAAATGGCCCGTACCTTGTCCCCAGTCGGGTGGACCCCTTCTGCGTCCACCATAAATCCCAGAAAGTCCACCTGAGGCACTCCTAGTAGACATTTTTCCCGCTTCACCTTGAGACCTGCTGTCTGGAAATTGTGCAGAACGGTGTGGAGGCGGTCCTCAAACTCCTCTGGCGTGGGCCCGGCAATCAACACACCATCGAAGAAGGGGGTGACGCCAGGAATCCCTTTAAGGAGAGAGTCCATTAGATTCTGGAATATGCCTGGTGCCACGCTGACACCGAATTGCAGTCGCTTTACCTTGAACGCTCCTCTGTGCGTCACAATCGTCTGCGCCTCTGCTGTGGCCTCATCTACCAGCAGCTGTTGATAGGCTTGGGCCAAGTCCAGCTTGCCAAAAATCTTTGACCCAGCCAGGGTGGCGAGGACATGGCTGACCACTGGCACTGGGTATGTGTGGGCCGTGAGGGCCTTGTTTATGGTACATTTGTAGTCTGCACAGATGCGGACCGAACCATTAGGCTTGACGGGTGTGATGATCGGGGTTTCCCAGGTGGCATTAGGCACAGGCTCCAGCACTCCTTGCTCCACGAGCCGGTCCAATTCCTCGTCTATACGGGGTTTCAGGGCGAATGGGACCCGGCAGGCCTTGTGCCTGACAGGTCGTACTGCGGGGTCAAGCTGTAGGGCAATGGGGGGGCCCGTATACTGTCCTAATTTCCCATCAAAAACCCCCGGAAACTCCTTGCATATGGCATCCACGTCCACTTGTAAGCTAATGCGGTTCACTCCGGTGACGGCTAGCCCCAGTGGTCCAAACCATGCCAATCCCAGTAAGCTAACGTAGGGGCCCTTGACCACAAGCAAGTCCAGTTGCCGCGTCCGCCCTCAATATTGCACCCTGAAGGTCCCCACCCCCATTGTGGGGACCTTACGTTTCTGGAAGTCCCGGAGGGTGAATGGGGCCGGCCTGAGTTTGGGGCCCCCACTAGGGCACAGTTTCCTTAAGGTCTGTGCCGAGATTATGGATAGTGTTGAACCCGTGTCAAGCTCCATGCGGCATGGGGCCCCCTCTATCTGTACTTCTACATAAATTTTTTCTATGTTGGTGTGGGGCAACTGGTATACCAGGTAGTCCGTGATCTCCGTCGAGTTGCCTTGGTGCGTTGGGCCCCGGAACCTGGGGCTCTTGGGTCGGTCATCTGATGCCTGGCGTCGGGTGGGCCGACCCCGACACACCCAGGCGATGTGACCTGATTTTCTGCACTGCCTGCACTCTGCGTTGCGGAAACGGCAGGTCCTCCTCTCGTGACTCTCCCCACAGCTTGCGCAGTTCCCTCCTTCTGGTCGAGGCAGCTGTGGTGTGTGCGCTGCTTGAGTGCGCTGCTGTACTCTGTGTACCTCCTCCCTGTCGGATCCTGAGTCGTCGGTGAGGTCCTCGTGGTGGACCCTTGGTTGGGATGGCAGGCTCGGCCGTGCCTCTTGCGTTGACCTCTCGGCGGCTTCTATTGCCAGGGCCTCCTCCAGAGCGACCTGGAACGTTAGGTCCTTCTTGGCGTAGAGGCGTCGTTGCAGCTTCTTGTCTCTCAGGCCACCGACGAGGCGGTCCCGAAGCATGTTCTCCAACTCTGAGAAGCTGCAGAACCGAGCGGCTTGGCGGAGGGAGGTCACAAACCCAGTTATGGTTTCCCCGGCGGCTTGCCGCTTGCCGTAGAAGGCATTTCGACGAGCCACCACCGAGGGCTGTGGCGAGAAGTGCCCCTTCAACCGTTCCATTATTGTTTTGTAAGGAACGGTAGCGACATCGTCAGGTGCAAGGAGAGCCCAGGCGATTTCGAACGTCTGCTCTCCGCAGACGCTGAAGAATATCGCCCTCTTCTTGGCGTCGTTGGTGACCCCTTTAGCTTCTAGAAGGAAGGTGAAACGGCAGGCGTACCCTTCCCAGTCTCCTGATGCTGGTTTGAACGGCGAGAAGCTGTTGTCGGTTGCCATTCTGAGTTCCTTGGGTCCCGGAGCTGAAGCCTGGATACACGGTGCGAGGCAGCGGTGCGGCAGGTGGCGGTGCTGCGGTGCTGTGTGTGGCGGTCAACTCAGCGGGATCCCATCCTCGTCGCCAGTGAAATATACTCGGAGTTGAGTGTGGATTTCATGCTCTTTATTCAGCTCATAGTAGCAAGGAATGAATGTTTCCCCAGAACATCTGCTTTATATACATTATTTACACAATGGGCCCCACGTGATTGGCTAATTCCAGGGTACTCCTATAGGCCAATCCGGTTGCAGATTCACTTCCACCTGGAGCTGGATTGGGTAGCTCCTGTGGACCAATCAGACTGCTGCATTCTCGATCCTATTGTTCTAGGACCAATCAGACTGCTGCATTCTCAATCCTATTGTTCTAGGACCAATCAGACTGCTGCCTTTTGGATCCTATTCAACTCAGTACATAACAGTTGGCAAGGTGATGTCTTTGCTTTTTAAGATGCTGTCTAGGTTTGTCATTGCTTTTCTCCCAAGAAGCAGGCATCTTCTAATTTCGTGACTGCTGTCACCATCTGCAGTGATCATGGAACCCAAGAAAGTGAAATCTCTCACTGCCTCCATTTCTTCCCCTTCTATTTGCCAGGAGGTGATGGGACCAGTGGCCATGATCTTATTTTTTTTGATGTTGAGCTTCAGACCATATTTTGCGCTGTCCTCTTTCACCCTCATTAAAAGGTTCTTTAATTCCCCCTCACTTTCTGCCATCAAGGTTGTATCATCAGCATATCTGAGGTTGTTGATATTTCTTCCAGCAATCTTAATTCCAGTTTGGGATTCATCCAGTCCAGCCTTTCGCATGATGAATTCTGCATATAAGTTAAATAAGCAGGGAGACAATATACAACCTTGTCGTACTCCTTTCCCAATTTTGAACCAATCAGTTATTCCATATCCAGTTCTAACTGTAGCTTCTTGTCCCACATAGAGATTACTCAGGAGATGGATGAGGTGATCAGGCACTTCCATTTCTTTAAGAACTTGCCATAGTTTGCTGTGGTCGACACAGTCAAAAGCTTTTGCGTAGTCAATGAAGCAGAAGTAAATGTTTTTCTGAAACTCTCTAGCTTTCTCCATAATCCAGCTCATGTTTGCAATTTGGTCTCTGGTTCCTCTGCCCCTTCGAAATCCAGCTTGCACTTCTGGGAGTTCTCGGTCCACATACTGCTTAAGCCTGCCTTGTAGAATTTTTAGCAAAACCTTGCTAGCGTGTGAAATGAGCGCAATTGTGCGGTAGTTGGAGCATTCTTTGGCACTGCCCTTCTTTGGGATTGGGATGTAGACTGATCTTCTCCAATCCTCTGGCCACTGCTGAGTTTTCCAAACTTGCTGGCATATTGAGTGTAGCACCTTAACAGCATCATCTTTTAAAATTTTAAATAGTTCAGCTGGAATATCATCACTTCCACTGGCCTTGCTGTTAGCAAGGTTTTCTAAGGCCCATTTGACTTCACTCTCCAGGATGTCTGGCTCAAGGTCATCAACCACACTACCTGGGGTGTATGAGACCTCCATATCTTTCTGGTATAATTCCTCTGTGTATTCTTGCCACCTCTTCTTGATGTCTTCTGCTTCTGTTAGGTCCTTTCCACTTTTGTCCTTAATTGTGGTAATCTTTGTACGAAATGTTCCTTTCATATCTCCAATTTTCTTGAACAGATCTCTGGTTTTTCCCATTCTGTTGTTTTCCTCTATTTCTTTGCATTGCTTGTTTAAAAAGGCCCTCTTGTCTCTCCTTGCTATTTTTTGGAAATCTGCATTCAATTTCCTGTATCTTTCACTATCTCCCTCGCATTTTGCTTGCCTTCTCTCTTCCGCTATTTGTAAGGCCTCATTGGACAGGCACTTTGCTTTCTTGCATTTATTTTTCATTGGAATGGTTTTCGTTGCTGCCTCCTGTATAATGTTACGAGCCTCCATCCACAGTTCTTCAGGCACTCTATCCACCAAATCTAAATCCTTAAACCTGTTCTTCACTTCAACTGTGTATTCATAAGGAATTTGATTTAGATTGTATCTTACTGGCCCAGTGTTTTTCCTACTTTCTTCAGTTTAAGCTGGAATTTTGCTATAAGAAGCTGATGATCTGAGCCACAGTCAGCTCCAGGTCTTGTTTTTGCTGAATGTATAGAGCTTCTCCATCTTTGGCTACAGAGAATATAATCAATCTGATTTCGATGTTGCCCATCTGGTGATGTCCATGTGTAGAGTCGTCTCTTGTGTTGTTGGAAAAGAGTGTTTGTGATGACCAGCTTTTTCTCTTGACAGAACTCTATTAGCCTTTGCCCTGCTTCATTTTGAACTCCAAGGCCAAACTTGCCAGTTGTTCCTTTTATCTCTTGACTCCCTACTTTAGCATTCCAATCCCCTATAATGAGAAGAACATCCTTCCTTGGTGTCATTTCTATAAAGTGTTGTAAGTCTTCATAGACTTGGTCAATTTCAGTTTCTTCAGCACCAGTAGTTGGTGCATAAACTTGGATTACTGTGATGTTAAAAGGTCTGCCTTGGATTTGTATCGAGATCATTCTATCATTTTTGAGATTGCATCCCAGTACAGCTTTCACCACTCTTTTGTTGACTATGAGGGCCACTCCATTTCTTTTACGGGATTCCTGCCCACAGTAGATATGATAGTCATCCGAACTGAATTCGACCATTCCCGTCCATTTTAGTTCACTGATGCCCAGGATGTCAATGTTTATTCTTGCCATCTCATTTTTTACCACATCCAGCTTACCAAGGTTCATGGTTCTTACATTCCAGGTTCCTATGCAATACTTTTCTTTACAGCATTGGACTTTCCTTTCGCTTCCAGGCATATCTGCAACTGAGCATCCTTTCGGGTTTGGCCCAGCCGCTTCATCAGCTCTGAATCTACTTGTACTTGTCCTCCGCTCTTCCCCAGTAGCATGTTGGATGCCTTCTGACCTGAGGGGCTCATCTTCCAGCGTCATATCTTTTATATGCCTGTTGTCTTTGTCCATGGAGTTTTCTTGGCAGGGATACTGGAGTGGCTTGCCAGTTCCTCCTCCAGGTGGATCACGTTTGGTCCAAACTCTCCACTACGACCTGTCCATCTTGACCTGTCCATAGCTTCCCTGAGTAATTCAAGCCCCTTCGCCACGACAAGGCAGTGATCCATGAAGGGGTGTAAGTGGCTAAGAGGTGACAAAAACAACAGGCATATAAAAGTTATGACGCTGGAAGATGAACCCCTCAGGTCGGAAAGCGTCCAACATGCTACTGAGGAAGAGCGGAGGACAAGTACAAGTAGATTCAGAGCTGATGAAGCGGCTGGGCCAAAGCCGAAAGGACGCTCAGTTGCGGATATGCCTGGAGGCGAAAGGAAAGTCCAATGCTGTAATGTTGTAATGAAAAATATTGCATAGTGTCAGATTCGCTTAACAGTTGCTCATGAGTAAAGACCGAGTCCGTCTTGTCTTTCCATTATTTTTATTGTGCAAAAGTATGTACAGTGCGGAGCTATCCTAAAACATGACCACCTAGTCGCTAGCAGAATCCGGAAGTGCCCCCTTCCTGTTGCAGTGCCAACACCAGAGTCTCAACACCCTAAAGTGTCGCCTCCTTTCTCCCCTGACCCTTCTGCATAAAGCAGGCGCCGGAAACGGTGTCTCCCCCTCAGAGTGGGTCTGCTGAGCGGTGCTGGGTCTCTCTGCATCATCCTGGAGACTCCTTCCCACCTGGCTCCTCCCTGGTAACTCCTCCTCCCCCGGGGAGGAGCTGGCAGACTCACTGGGAGATGTGTCCGTCGACAACAGAGGCTGAGGCTGCCGGTACCCACTCAGTGCTGGACTGGCAGGGGAGGGCATGTCCCTGACACATAGGAACCTGGAATGTAAGATCCATGAGCCATGGTATGTTGGATGTGGTCAAAAATGAGATGGCAAGAATAAATATTGACATCCTGGGCATCAGTGAACTAAAATGGACGGGAATGGGTGAATTCAGTTTGGATAACCATCATATCTACTACTGTGGGCAAGACTCCCATAGAAGAAATGGAGTGGCCTTCATAGTCAACAAAAGAGTGGTGAAAGCTGTACTGGAATGCAATCTCAAAAATGATAGAATGATCTCGATGTGAATCCAAGGCAGACCTTTTAACATCACAGTAATCCAAGTTTATGCACCAACTGAAGAAACTGAAATTGACCAAATTCTATGAAGACTTACAACACCTTCAAGAAATGACACCAAAGAAGGCTGTTCTTCTCGGAAGGGAATTTCTTTCATATGTGGTGGACGTGCCCTAAGATTAAAGCCTACTGGGATATGATATATAATGAAATGAAAAAGATTTTCAAAAATACCTTTAGTAAAAAAACCAGAGGCCTTTTTATTAGGGATAATAGGTGGAGAAATTCCCCAAAAAGACATAAAAAATATTTATGTATGCTACCACTGCAGCAAGGATACTTTTAGCCCAGAAATGGAAGCAGCAGGAACTTCCAATGTTGGAAGAATGGCAGACAAAGATGATTGAATAGGCCAAGCTAGCGAGACTGACGGGGGAAATCTGAAACCAGTGTGATGAACTGTTTGAAAAGGACTGGTGTAAATTTGTACAATATATGAAGGAACATTGTAAACATTTGAAAACATTTGCAGGATTGATTTAAAATATTTTGTTAGGTTATGATTTGATACCTGTTTATAAATATTTGAAGTAAGTTTTTTAAGTATGGAGATAAGGTAAGTAGGGTGATTTAGAAATGCTAAGATAAAAATGATTACATATGGAAGTCAGGGAGGGGGACAGGAGGAAGTCAAAGGTCAATTTGAGCAGATATATGTGATGCAGAAATTTTATTTGGTTGTTATAAAGAAAAAAAGGAAAAATAATAATAAATATTATATTAAAAACAAACAAAGAAGGATGTTCTTCTCATTATAGTTTGGATTTTGGATTTGATATCCCACTTTATCACTACTCTAAGGAGTCTCAAAGTGGCTCACAATCTGTGAGCCAAAGTGGCTCAAAGTGGCTCACAATCCCTTCCTCCCTCACAACAAACACTCTGCGAGGTGAGTGAGGCTGAGAGACTGAAGTGTGACTAGCCCAAGGTCACACAGCAGCTGCATGTGGAGGAGCGGAGACGCAAACCAGATTACGAATCCACCGCTCTTAATCACTACACCACACTGGCTCAATTGGAATGCTAAAGTAGGGAGTCAAGAGATAAAAGGAACAACAGGCAAGTTTGGCCTTGGAGTTCAAAATGAAGCAGGGCAAAGGCTAATAGAGTGCTTTTTGTGGGAGATGAGTAGGAATGTGGATAAGGGAATATTGATTAATATTTCCTATCCCAGCTTGTGCTAACAAGCTCCAAACTAGCAGAGTTTCTCATCCCCAATAAAGCGCAGTAAAACGTGGCGTTTAAGTTCCTATGAACTTCTAAAACAAGGCAGATTCCTGGCATATATCCCCTGGTTCCCTCTTAACAGAAAATACACGACACATAAGCTTATAAAAGTATAAAGGTTTTACTCACAGACATCCAAGAATATACAAATCTCAGAAGGCAGGCTAGCTTAGATTAAATGTATGTACATGTGGAGTCTCCCCATAAGGGAGGAGGCTCCTTGTGGCCTCTCTTGGCTGGAAGCCAAGAGAGCATCTTCTCTTGAGATGTTGCTTCTTCGAAGTCCTGGTGGGAAGAGAGAGGAGAATGGCTGCTGACCTGTGTACTTTCAGGTAAGGCCACTCCCACCTCTGGTCACACAAAGGAAATGATTTCAGTCTTGGCACAGGAAACTCTACCTGGAGGACCAAGACCCCTTTTGTGTACACTCTAGGAATGTTGTGATTGACTGCACCAGTGTTATACATCCCACACTTTTGAATTATGGTGCTGGAGGAGACTCTTGAGAGTCCCATGGACTGCAAGAAGATCAAACCTATCTATTCTTAAGGAAATCAGCCCTGAGTGCTCACTGGAAGGACAGATCCTGAAGCTGAGGCTCCAATACTTTGGCCACCTCATGAGAAGAGAAGACTCCCTGGAAAAGACCTTGATGTTGGGAAAAATGGAGGGCACAAGGAGAAGGGGATGACAGAGGGCGAGATGGTTGGACAGTGTTCTCAAAGCTACCAACATGAGTCTGACCAAACTGTCGGAGGCAGTGGAAGACAGGAGTGCCTGGCGTGCTCTGGTCCATGGGGTCACGAAGAGTCGGACACGACTAAACGACTAAAAAACAACAAAGAGGTGAGGGGGGGCCACAGATGCTTTGCAAGCCAAGATCCACATTCCCTCTCCAAGAGTCGCACGGCTGTGAAATACCCTCTGCCTGGAACCCTGGCTAGATGGGCAAATGGTATGACTCAGTATACTGTCTGTAGATATATTGTACATAATATCCGTACAATATAATAATACAAGGGATCACAATGATTAGGCTTTTTTTAAAAGCATACATATACACCACACTATCATTAGGTCAGCATCTCAGTCACATCCACTGGAAACTGAAAGAATAAGAGGCAATTTGTGAGTCACTGTCAAGGTGATAGTGTTAGGTGTTAGGTGACCAGAGCTGTAGAAAGGAGCTGAAGAACAGGTGTGAGCAGGGATCCTCACATCAACATTCCTGAGAAGCCCTCAATTCCATTTTTACTTCCTATGGTTAGGGTAGGGCACCTCAAGCTCTTGGGACTCTTCCTTAGGCCACAGTCATTCACAGGAGCTATATTAACTACAAACCCCAACATTTGGGATCCCCTCAAAACTAATGTCAAAGTTTTGTGGTCATTTTGCAGTAACCCCCCGTGTTTTGCAGTGCCCCACAAACAGAGTAATTAACACTCAAAACAGGTCATTGTGTCACCCATAGCTGTCAAGTTCTCCCTCATTTTAAGGGAAATTCCATTATGCCGAATAGGATTCCCCGTGAGTAAAGGAAAAACTTGACAGCTATGGTGTCACCCCAAAACCCAACACCATCCAATGCACTCCAAATTGGCACCCAAGTTTGGCAAAAGTTTTGCAGTGTTTTGCAGTTAAAACCCCACATTTTGCAGCACCCCAGAAACGGGAAAATTGACACTTGAATCGGGGATCATAGGTACCACCCCAAAACCCAATGTTGTCTGATTCGCTCCAAATTGGTGCCAAAGTTTGGCAGCTTTGCGCAGCCGAAGTTTGGTAATAGTTTTGCAGAAAGCACATCAAGGAAAACAGCGAGCCGGGGTTCCTTCCAACTCTACAATTCTATGATTCTCCGATTATATCAAAAGGTTGTGACCTCATGTGTGACCTATTAAACCCAGTGGTAAAGGATGGTGACCTGGAAGAAGCCTCCAGACAGCTATGCATTCAGAGGGCAAATCAGTGAGGAGCAGGGGCTTGAAAGCCTTGTGTGTTAGTAGGTAACAACTATGTGTATAAACGCCATGTCATTTACAGGCCTCCCTGGAGTTCCTTATTGCTTAGCTACAAAATAGCATGGTGAAACTTGCTTAGTTTTGTCGTCCTTATTAGCAAGGAGGTTCAAACCATGGTTTAATTTGGACTTGGACAAATTCCTGGGGATAGGTAATGCTCCTACCTGTTTAGTGGAAAAGCAGAAGAGATTATCCCAACAGAGGGGAAACCACGCAGCGAAAGGGTTGAAAGAGAAATCCAAAAGTGAGTGAGTGAGTGAGTGAGAGTGTGTGTGTGTGTGTGTGTGTGTGTGTGTGAGAGAGAGAGAGAGAGAGAGAGAGAGAGAGAGAGAGAGAGAGACTTGATTTCTGCTTGAATCCAAGGTTGATGCTGTTAGCCCCTCCATTGTAGGCTTAGGTTGTATATCTGTGTAAATAAACCATATATTCTAAAAGACACTACAGCTTCCACAGTCCTTCATTCTAAGGAAACTGAACCCTGGGGAAGCGCCTGCACCGCCTGGTGATTGGGGTGACGTGCAACAATGTCACAAGGCTGCTTTTCATCCAATATCGACTCCTAAAACTGTTAAATGTTGAGAACTAAAATCTACAAAAAAGTACACTATATACCAGGGAAGCATGGAAGAGTTTCCAATAGTCTTTCCTGATCCCTGGCAGTTGATGTCATAATCCAAGTTCCAGTCTCTTTCCTCCAGAGAAAAGATGTGGATTTGGCATACCGGTATCTGAGGGATTTGATATTTGCAAACTCCTGTATGAAATGACCTGATCTGCACTTCAACAACTAATGGGTAGATCAGTTCATCAGTTTTTGCATTTCTCTGGATGCTGTGATTCAATTCTTGGCAGTTTAAAGGTAACAAGATAAATTATTTTGAGAGAAAATAGACATTTAAATTAGTATCTTTCAGAAAAGAAAAGAAATAAATAAATACATGCTAAAATGTATTGAGACGAGGATTTTAAAATATGTACCAGTACTTTTAAGCTTAGCAGGTTCATTTAGAAATGGAACAGAATGGAATAGGGTATAAGAACATGTGAAGGCAACATAAGAGACAGATTTGCCCAGCCTGCTGCAGATGAGCAGAGTGACATCACATCTCAGCAGTGACTTTTAAAATAGCCCCATATGAAAAAGCAGATTAAATAATGTCCATATTTAAAGGCACACCAGAGGATGTATTTCCTGCGTCAGCTAAGGAAATTTAAATTGCCCTAGGAAGTGTTGATCCAATTTTACAGAGGCATCATTGAAACTGTTCTCTGTAATTCTATTACTGCTTGGTACGGCACAGCCTCCAAGATAGACAAGAAAAGGCTCCAACGAGCAGTAAGAATTGCAGAAAGGGTAATTGGTGCTAGCTTGCCTTCAACAGAGACAATCTATGCTACCTGAGTTAGGAAGAGAGCAGAGGGAATTGTCGCAGATCCTTTGCATCCCGGTCATCATCTGTTTGATTTACTTCCATCTGGAGGTCGCTACAGGACTTTATACACAAAAACGGCCAGGCACAGGAACAGTTTTTCCCCTTGTGCCATTAAATTGTTAAATTTGTAGTTGTATAGCAGAACGGGAGGCCAGTTATGGGTGGGGTTTCTTTGCTGTGTCATTGTATTGTGAGTGGAACAGTGTTTGTATAAGGTATGTTTACATTGCAATGTAGCTGAAGCAAAATTCCAAACATGTTGGAAAATGTACTTGGCCAATAAATTATTTCTATTCCTATTCCTATTTCAGATTTCAAGTATGGGGTCCCTGTGTGTGATCCTGTTTATGCATCTCTTATGTCAGTCAGGGGAGCTGAATGTTTTAAATCTGATCATGGGAGAAGAAGAATGCAGAGCAAAACCTCTTCCTTTCTCATATTGTACAGTTTCAAGGCTCAGCTTATAAAGGAAACTCTCCCTTTCCTTGCTTCCATTCATTTTCTTCTGTGCCACCCCTGGGATTCCAGTAAAATTAACCTCATTCATGGCATGTTTGCTCATAATTAGAACTCTTGTTCAGCCTTATTAGCCGCTAAAATGAATCATAAGCCCGATTTTCAGCTCTGTTGCAGAGTGCACCAGAGAGGAAAACAGATTTGCAGTTGTGTCAAGCACTGCTCAGAGTAGCAGAAAAAGCAAAAAATGGCTTGTGTTCAACTTCCATTTTGCTTCCTGGTTGCTGTAGCAGCTGCAGCATTGACCTCCAAATAACTGCAGCTAAATCTAATCAGTGACAAGATAATTCAGGAGAGGTAAGCGAGAATCTGCTGCAGTTCTGTGGCCTGCCTGGAGCATAATATGGGGACAAAGGGCAACTGCCTCAGGGAGACATTAATTTATAGTGGGTAAGATGTTGAGGAAAGCACAATGTTTGCACAAACCATGAGTGGAAAGTATTGTAATGCTTCCAAATGAGAGTTTAAAGGAATAATACCCTAAGGTGCGTCAACATTTGGAAGTTCTCAGAGCTTGTGATAAACATGAAGTGTTGCGTTTAAGAGGAACTAGCATGAGGCTGCACAAGATTTGCACACTCAAATGCAGTACTCCTTCCAGTGTAACGTGCTGCCATGCACTGTCCCCGACTTCTGTGAATGGTGAGAGGTTCCAGAGACAGTGCTGTTGGGGTTCGTTTCCACTGAGGGCCACCTCAGTAGACCTGCATCTTGAGGAGGCCTCAATCCCAGGCAGGTGTGCCGGGTTCTGCCCAACATTGGGGGGGGGTCGGTGCACGCATGTGATGTCACATGCGCTGACTGTGAAAGGAGGCCTGACATGCCCGGTTGTGCCCCCTAAAAGGCCCAACAGGGCTTGCCGCAGCTGCGACAGGCCCTGTTGGGCCTTCTCTCATGGTGTGGGCTATGGAATATTAAGGGGGCATGGCTCCCTCATTTAAAATTTGGGGAGACCTCAGCCCCCACAACTCTGCATGGATGGTGCCCCTGATCCCAGGCACAACTCTACTTTAAGTTTTGAGGTGCCTGACCAGCACTGGACATTGAACTAAGGCTCTTGACCAGTAAAATCCTTAGCCAAAGTCTGAAGAATCCATCTTATATGCAGCCTCTGCTAAACTCCATTTTAACTTCACAGCTCGTGTATATAAAAAGTACACTGTTTGTCCTAGGCAGCTCAAGCCTGAAAGGTACATGCCAAAATAAGCCCACACCTGATTTTCTGTTACGGCTGGGGAATCCGAAACTGGACTAGCTAACCACAAGAATCTAAAACTGGGCACATATGCAAAGGAAGGGCACAGATGTTAACTGCCAGTTGCCATATAATTGTAGGTATGCAGCGCCACCTAGGGGGACAAAAGGGAAGCAGCAGGCTTGAAGCCGGATGGGCTTAACCATCCTGATTGGTTAAGAGAAGCAGGAAGGAGGCTGGGCTATGCAATTTGAATAAAGGTATAAAGCACCCCTGCAGACGCATGTGGGGTGTGCAGATTTAGAATTATCTTGCTGCATCTATTGCTTTGTATACAAACCAATAAACAGTCCTTTTGATGTAAAGCTTCCTGGAGTTTCCTTCTGTTCACTCTTGGGTGACCAGCCATCTACGCAACAGTTTCAGCCCTCCATCTGGAAGCCTCCCTACATCTGTAATCAATAAAAGTTGTGGCCCATTTTAATTCCCATAATGTTGTCTTGTCCAGTTTGTGTATACCTATTGCTGCCTGTGCCCACTAGGTTGAGGGGTGCCAATGCTTTTTGGGGGGGTACTCAAGGGAACATGGTACCGGCACCTTTCTTCCTAGAAGAAAAGCACTGAGGGGTGCTCTGAGTGGTCTGCAACAATCTGCTCCAAAGACTACTGAGCCGTCCTGGGAAACACTGGAGTGTTTCTTCCTGTTTCCAGGGCACTGCAACCTGCCATCAATGGTGATATGCAAAAAGAAGAAGCACCTTCACACAGTGGTGTAGCAACCTGCAGGGGCACCTGGGGAAAGCCACCCATGGGAGCGGGGTGAAGTATGGCAGGGCAAGCTGCTGGAACCTTGTCCCTCTCAGCGTCCTGCACTTGGAGGGCGGCTGAGTGGAACGTGGGGTGTGTGCAGCAGCCCAGCACTGCCTGCAAAAGCAGCACAGGGCTGAGGCCCAAGTTGTTGTGTTCCTGCGGGGCACGCTCCAGCTGGAGGGTGGCTGGGGGGGAGGCGGCGGGCGGACACTGCTTTTTCAGACACTGCGGGGCAGTCGCCGTGGCTCAGGCATACTGCAGATCCCATGGGGATCGCAGGGCCAGCGCGTGCCAGTTTCACCCTCCTTGGTCAGCCTCTAACGACTGGGGGTGACATAACAGCTCAGCGTGCTGCAAGGCCAGCCCCAGGCTGCACTGCTTTGGGGAGTGGCGTACTGGGCTCTGGGGCACCTGCACTTACGCGTCACCTTGGGTTCCAGCGTGGCACCTCCAAGGTAAGTGCAGCCCTTTTGAACTATAATAATAATAATAATAATTTATTATTTGTACCCCGCCCATCTGGCCGGGTCTCCCCAGCCACTCTGGGCGGCTTCCAACAAATATAAAAATACATTAAAATAGATCTCTCAGGACCGGTGTTATGTGGTCATGGCGGCCACTCCCAGTCACTAGTCTAGCTGCCGCATTCTGGATTAATTGCAGTTTCCGGGTCACCTTCAAAGGTAGCCCCACATAGAGCGCATTGCAGTAGTCCAAGCAGGAGATAACTAGAGCATGCACCACTCTGGTGAGACAGTCTGCGGACAGGTAGGGTCTCAGCCTGCGCACCAGATGGAGTTGGTAGACAGCTGCCCTGGACACAGAATTAATCTGCGCTTCCATGAACAGCTGTGAGTCTAAAATGACTCCCAGGCTGCGTACCTGGTCCTGCAGGGGCACAGTTATGCCATTCAGGACCAGAGAGTCCCCCACACCCGCCCGCCCCCTGTCCCCCAAAAACAGTACTTCTGTCTTGTCAGGATTCAACCTCAATCTGTTAGCCGCCATCCATCCTCCAACCACCTCCAGGCACTCATACAGGACCTTCATTGCCTTCACTGGTTCTGATTTGAAAGAGAGGTAGAGCTGGGTATCATCCGCATACTGATGAACACCCAGCCCAAAAGCTCTGATTATCTCTCCCAGCGGCTTCATATAGATATTGAAAAGCATGGGGGAAAGGACGGAACCCTGAGGCACCCCACAAGTGAGAGCCCAGGGGTCTGAACACTCATCCCCCACCATCACTTTCTGAACACGGCCCAGGAGGAAGGAGCGGAACCACTGTATAACAGTGCCCCCAGCTCCCAACTCTTCTAGACGGTCCAGAAGGATGTTATGGTCGATGGTGTCAAAGGCCGCTGAGAGATCCAGCAGAACTAGGAAACAGCTCTCACCTTTGTCCCTAGCCCGCCGGAGATCATCGACCAGCGCGACCAAGGCAGTTTCGGTCCCATGATGAGGCCTGAATCCCAATTGGAAGGGATCCAAATGGTCCGCATCCTCCAGGCATGCTTGGAGTTGTTCAGCAACCACCCGCTCAATCACCTTGCCCAAGAATGGTAGATTTGAGACTGGGCGATAGTTGGCCATAATGGCCAGGTCTAAAGATGTTTTTTTAAGAAGCGGTTTAATGACCGCCTCTTTCAGCGGGTCTGGGAAGACTCCCTCACAGAGGGAAGCATTCACCACCCCGTGGAGCCCATCGCCCAGCCCTTCCCGGCTAGCTTTTATTAGCCAGGATGGGCAAGGATCAAGAAGACAGGTGGTCGGTTTCACTCGTCCAAGCAGTCTGTCCACATCCTCAGAGGTAACAGATTGGAATTGATCCCATGAAACATGACTAGACAGAGCTCTAGCACTCTCCTGCCCCGGTTCTGCTCCCACGGTGGAGTCTACCTCCTTCCGAATCTGAGCGACTTTATTTGCAAAAAACTTTGCAAAAGCATTGCAGGAGATCTTTGGGTCCCTATCAGACCCCGATGACGGAGGTGGTTCTGCTAGATTGCGAACCACCTGGAAGAGTCTCCTGCTACTGTTTTCTGCAGATGCAATAGAAACGGTGAAGAAGGTCCTCTTCGCCGTCGCCATTGCCACTTGGTAGGCTCGAAGTTGAGCTCTAGCCCGTGTCCGGTCTGATTCAGAATGAGTTTTCCGCCACCGGCGCTCTAGCCGTCTCAGCGATTGTTTCATCGTCCTCAGCTCTGGGGAGAACCACGGAGCTGCCCAGGCTCCATGCAATCGGAGAGGGCGCTTCGGAGCCAGACAGTCAATAGCCCTGGTTAACTCCACATTCCAGCGGGCCACCAGGGAATTAGCTGAAAGGCCATCAACATGGGATAAAACATCCCCTACCACTACCTGCTGTATCATAAAAGGCACACTAACCAAAGCAAGGAGAGAAGGAAGGCAAGTACCATTGTGGGTTGTCTCCTATCCTAAGAACTTTTAAAAGGTAAATGTAAAGGACCCCTGACAGTTAAGTCCAGTCGCGAACGATTCTGGGGTTGTGGCGCTCATCTCGCTTTACTGGCCAAGGCAGCACTCTTTTTAAAAAAGAAGTATTTCCAGGTAGGGAACTGACCTCAGTAACCATCCAGAGTTTCAAACATTTATATTACAGTGGAGCTGTTGCTCCTTAAATGAAACACTTTTACAGTACCTCATACCAGCATTGCACAAAAGTTTGCCATTTTTTCTCAAGTGCTGGAAGTTAGGATACTACAGAAACAACTTAGAATGGCATCCAACTGACAATTTAACTGGTATGCCTTCCCCAGTGAACTAAATTGCAGTTCTGTGAATATCCTGGGATATTTTTATTTTATATTTCTAGACCTTCATAAACTGGAGGTTCTCAGAGATTCTTAGTCAGGAGTCCTGACAGTTAAACTGATTTGAGCATGATTTGCATTTTGTAATGTAGACTTCCTCTTATTCTACCGGCACCTGTACAGACTTTCTTATCAGTTAGCAGTTTACTGCTAAATTTGCAGATGGAGGCATGGCTTAGTGGCACAGCACATGTTTTTTATGCCAGGGCCTCTGGGTTCCATCGTTGGTATTCCAGTCAGGTTAAAAGCCTTGGAGAGCCACTGCCAACCAAAGCAGACAGCACTGAGCTAGATGTAGAGAGGTTGCCAGAATTTATATTTCCTGACTCAGAAACAGGAATCTCAGGAGCCTGTTACACTCATCTCAAATACAAAGCTTGCATTATGACCCTGAATGCCTTTTCAGCTCAGAAACTCAGAGTGTGGCCTAGAATGTGGTCGAGAATGCTTTGCAACATACACTGTAGATGGATCAATGTAGAAATACTTCCCTATGTAGAGAATGCTTGAACTCCACTAGCCTAGAATATTTCCATGTGTATCAGCCATGATGAAGATAATTGAACAATGGAATTGGCACCGAAGTCTGTGGGACCATGTGGGATCCTGGCAACATACACAGCCACTGAGCTTTAGAAATAGATATTGCTCCACTGGTGAAATTCTTTCATGTTATATCTTTGGTTACAGGAGCTAATTTTAGGTTCTGATTCCCATTAACTGGCAATCTTATGCTTGCTACCAGAAAATTAGTGTTTATTTGCCAAAAAAAGAAGAAAACAACATTTTCAGTAGCCCTGAACCCATAATTTTTGTCAAGATGGTACAATGCTGCTTGCAAATTGTGCTCCTATACTCTTGTTAGGAACTCTGGAAGTGCCTACGTGCAGCTATACACATCAGAGCAATTAAGAGTTGGCTAAAGGCCAAAATCTCCTATCTCTGCCTGGTAACAGGGCCTTAGTAACAACCATCTCATTGGGTGGAAAGTTCCATAAAGATAAGAGTGACCATGTGCTCTTGGTTGGTGTGGTATGGAGTTTGCGATTGTTGGAGAAGGTTGTGAGAGAGAGATAGTGAGAGGAAAGGTTTTGCTTTTGTTTCTTTATTTTCCTAAGTCTGTATATAGTAACTTGTGGATACTGTTTGCTTCAATAAAGCTGTATATAGTTATCAAGTTACTAGTGGCAGTGAGTTCCTGCGTCATCGTGCTTTGTCAACGCTATACATCCAGAAGCTTCCTGAAGGACTGCGTGCACTCTGCTGTGTCCAGGATTCTGTTCTTTCCTGACACAAATACCGATCAACTCTTTTTAAAATGATATATTCAAAGCTCTTTTTAAAAAATGCTGCTTTGGGGGAAAAAATGGTTGGACAGAACTCTAAATTCAACATATGAGAGCGAAAGAATTCCATGCACAGCTTCTCCTCCCTCTTCCTTCTGCTGCTCTTTATGCTTCACCCTCCAATGTCCCCTCGTTCTCCATTCCCTCTGCATGTGCAGTACTTAATTTTGTGCATAGCCCAGTTGCCTCAGTTACAAGAAGATAACTTAGACTGTGCTACTTAGATTTTACCACTGGACTTTGATGATTGTGTCTGGTCAATTCAGGGGCTCCTTGGTTGTGACTCTCCATTCTTCCCTGTGCAAAGGTATAACTAGGGGCAAAAGGGTGGACAGATTCACCAAGAAGCAGGTGCCACTAGCAACCAGAGGACTTGCTTTGTCTCCTCCCCCAGGCTCAGAATCCCCATGGCTTGCCCCACGTTGGGTGAAAGATTCCTGCAGTGAGTTGGATTAGATCAGTGCTATTTTTCTAGAAAAAGAGGTGCTGGAGCTCACCATGAACTCCTTCCTTGTTCTCCTATAATGGTAATGGTGCCCACCTGAGAGGTGCTGGAACTGAGTTCTGGCTTTAAAAAAAGCCCTGGACTAGATGATCCTCAGGGTCCCTTCCAACTTTAAAGTTCTACGATTCTATAATTCTAAGACCTGGATAAAAGGCAGGAGATTTCAAGATAGAGGCAGATTGGGGTGTGTGTGCTTGTGTGTCTCTTGGCACAACCCCACAAACACCTCCTATACCAGGAACCCATGTGCCAGAAGAACCCAAGCAGCCAGACCTGTCACCCCCCTTTGTGACCTTGGAAACCAAGACAGAACCAAGGTCAGGACTCCCTTAAACCACAGGAAGCTTCAAGCAAGGAGAAAGCGCAGAGCTAATAACCTTGACTTGGTAGCTCTCTCCAAGCCAGGTCTGCTAGTAACTTTGCCTGGTTTCACACTCAGAGCTCTCAAAGATCATGCGCCTTACCTGAATTCCTACTTTATCACCTGACCCTATGAACTCCACCTGGGACAGAATACCCTGGGACTGACCCATAAGGGAGGAGATGTGGGGCCATGGGTAGAATGCAGACTGGCACATCTACGTGCCAGCTAAATGAACTCACAGGGAGGTCTTGGGCAAATACTTCTCTCTCTGCCTCCTTTCCCCATCTGTCAAAAGGCAATGATAGTAACCCATCTCTAGGAGATGACATAGTTAGCATAATGCCTGAAAATATCTGGTTGTATTTTTGCTTCAGCCCTGACTCGTCAAGTAGCTTGGGGCAATGCCACTGTTAGAGCAATGCTAACCCCCTTGTGATATTGGGCTGCCTGTAATGGTCACGCAGGTCTGATTTACACATGCAGCATAAAAAACCCTTCCAACTGCAGGTGAAGAAACACTTTTAGCAATCCCTCAATATCTTGTGTGCTAGCTTTCCCCATGCTCCCTCCACTCCCTGTGGGAGCATTAAAAAAAAGTGATTCCCCCACCTGGTCGACCATCTTAGAGCTCAGAGCACATCATTCTGTTTCATGTGTAGACCACATGTGAGAGACAATGCATGCCAAGTGGTCTGAGTGCTCACAGAGCTGTATAAAGGCTAAGAGGCATTATTGTTATTTTGTGTGGCTGAGTGCTCGTGAATCTCAGTATGGGATACATAAATTTCCTTCCAAATGGAATTGCCTCCATTTCTTTAGTCCTGCCCGTTTATTTTCCTGTTGGTATAATATCAGTGAAATGCAGGCAGACAGCGCTTTTTGCAGAACCTTATAGAAGGTTAATATTTCCAGCTACAAATTTCCCCAAGATGTTGCTAATATATTTATGTTCTATTTTCTTATTTATTTAATTTATCATCTGCCCTCTTTAAAATTAGAAGGCACAGAACACTCAATATGTTCTCCATGGTGATGGCAATTAATTTGCATCTGGCTTTTGGAGGCTGATGTTTCTGCAAGTGAGTAATATCGTGACACCCCCCCCCCCAGCTATTCCAGTCCCTCCCTTTTGAAGCTAAAAATATATCTGGACAGCCATTAATTGTGAAACACACTGAAGAAAGCTGAGCTAATGGAGACAATTTGTTTTAGAAACAGTTCAGAGATTGCTAATTTCCAAATAATAAGGAATGGCTTGCCTGACAGGTTTTTGCTTTGGAGTATTTCTGCTGCATACCAAGTAGAAATGCACAATGAATTGATTGGAGCAAACAAAGCACAGTAAAAAGTTCAGAGATCTTTAAAAGCAGCGGCGTCCCCTGCTGTACAATGGCAGAAACAGGCTTCATTGCAAGCAACGCACTATGACTTGCAAGCAAAATGGCCAGAATGACCGGGGGAGCTGGCTGTGTCGGAGAGGCAGCTTGCAGGGAGCCCTGAGCTTCTGACCTGCATTGAGAGACAAAAGGTTCCTGCTGTGGGAAGCGTGTCAGAGTGACACAGGGCAGCCACCCATGGATGGTGGTGGTTTGCCTTCAGTGCAGCAGTATCCCAAATGCAATGTTTGCCCTTTCCCCTGGATGTCAAGGCACTCGTTCATATATAGGGTGAAAGTCGTGGCAAGAGAAAGTCCCCTCTAACCTGGCAGTTCCCCTGCTGCAGTCTGAAGTGGTATAGTCCAAAACCAGTTTTTCTTACTTCATGAACTGCTACCTGGCTAGGCCTTAGAACACCCCAAATGACCCTTAAGCATTGCTCCTTTGCAGCAGCTTCTTAAACCTCAAGGCAAATAAGTGCAGAGTTTATGGGAAAGTGAGTGGTGGATTATTGGGGGAGGGGTGGGACGTTCAGCTGCTTTGTGATGACATCGGCAAGCACATGATGGCATCAGCTTGGGCAATGGTTGCTCAAGGCAAACAGAATGTTACAAAAGCTACTAGTGCTACTAATACCCCTTTGAAGTAATCTTAACCCTCTTTCCCCCTCTTCTATTAAATTCTGCAGCATCTTCCCAAGGGATGAAGGGGGAAATGGAAAAAGAAGACAGGCAAGGCACTTAGATGGCAACACATATAAAAAGAAAGAACCCTTCTCCAATTGACCCCAGGCTAAACTGCTATAAGAATTGTAGATTGCGATCATTTCTCTTTTATTGAAGGGGAACTGCAGGCATCTTCCAATGGCACATGAAATGCTCGCAAGAGGATGGGTGAGTGCCTGGGCAGCTTCTGCTATATGGGAATCCATTGTGATATCAGGAGAGGAATGAGTGCAAAGCAATGTGGTGGAGTCTCCTTCTTTGGAGGTCTTTAAGCAGAGGCTTGACAGCCACCTGTCAGGAATGCTTTGATGGTGTGTCCTGCTTGGCAGGGGGTTGGACTGGATGGCCCTTGTGGTCTCTTCCAACTCTATGATTCTATAATTCTATGATTCAATGCATGTGCCCACCCTCTGAAATGGCACTGGGGCAAGTGGGAATGCCTATGGATATTTAAGGATATTGTTGCTGGAATTCAACACTGGCATTTACCAGGTAGCCTGGCCCTACACCAAAATTCTGCAAAAATGTGCCTATTGTTTCTGTCACATCTCTCCATTTGTCTCCTTTCTGACCATGAATCCAGCAGCTGAATGTGTTTTTGTGTGTTAGGCTATAGTAAGAATGACTCAGAAGGTACAATGCTGTCACTGCCTGGCCAGCTGCCCTCACTAAGACCCTGAGCAAGCTGGTATCTGGTGCTTAACCTGTCATGTTAAAAACAGGCATTACCATGACTACATGATTTAGCAGTATATTGTTAAGTGTCAATATGTTCCACTTGGTGCTTCTTATATTGTCCAGGCCACACTGAAAAAGAAGAAGAGAGAAGAGAGAAAGTACTTCAAGATAGGGAAAGCCCGTAAGCACAGCAGTATTTTATTTTAGTAGAAGGGATGTGAGGGCTATAAGTAGAGCTGTATATGCAGTGCTGTTTTTTCCAGAAAAAGAGGTGTCGGAACTATCCTTGAACGCCCCCTTTGTTCTCTTATAATGGTAATGGCGCCCATCTGAGAGGTGCAGGAACTAAGTTCCAGCCAGGGTCTTTTTTTCAGCTGGAACTCAGTTCTGACACCTCTCAGGTGGGCACCATTACCATTATAAAACAAGGGTGGTGTTCGTGGACAGTTCCAGCAGCTCTTTTTCGGGGGGGGGGGCAGAGAAAGACATCTCAAGCATAATCTCCATATTTTGGCACCAATGAATTGCTACAACACTGGAAATACAACTGTCTCAATAGTAGCAAACTAGGTTGCTATTCCTGATAAATTTCCCTCTTTTAAAAGCAAATGCATATCCTCCCCATATAACAAAATTAATGTACCTCTGTGTGACAGAGCAGATTTATCATTTGGATTAGGTGAGAACCATATCCCTCACTTTCTTGGACAGATAAAACAAAGCAATGACGACTGCACCAACCAGGTCTTCACAGATCGCTCTGTTTTCCTTCAGCTTCCTGAATCATACGCAAATATGCCCCACCTGCCCTGCTGATTGGGTGACTTTACTTTCAGGTCTGCATATGTTGTTCACTAGATGACAACATTCAAAATTGCCCAGTATTACCTCAAGGCTTGAAAGGATGTGTTTCCTTGTAATTAACAGAAATGTCTACAACCTGTTTGCCCAGCTTGTGTGCCTGTGTGCTCTTCTTGCAATTTAGGGTATGATGCAGCAAAATTTAAGGAATTTTAATTTTATTTATTTTAATGACACGGAATAAAGGATGTGCTTGATTATCCACTAAAGGAAAGGGTGCTTAAAATGTGCTTAATTTGGGCTGGATCAAGCCCTTAATTGAGTTAGCTCAAAAGATTAAGTCTTTTCTTATTGGAAGTTATTATTGTAGCCTTAGCAGAACCAGGGTTCAACGTTGCTCCCAAGGGAGAGGAATAAAAGGAGACAAAAATGTCACCGAGATTTGAATCAGAGAAAAAGCTTTTATTCTACATCCTAGAACTGTAGAAGGGCACTTGCGGGATCATTCCTCAGCAAGCCCACCAAATGGAGTTTGCATCCAGCTTTTATACATTCCTGCCCAGGAGCTATGACCTTATTAGGAGATCCTTCCTCTACCCATATAAGGAATAGCCTTATGATGTTCTGCAGACCTTATAAGGGTTTTCCTTCCTCCTGAACTTCGGCAGGGCCCTTTGTGCGTCATGGTGGTAAGGACATTTGCACCCCGACTCCCTGTACAGACTCCCTGTCTGTACTGGCAAGTACAGCAAGGCCATGCTGATAAGGGAGTCATGCTGACATCCCGTGTCTGGCTTGTGTTCTTTGCCTTGAGCTAATGGAAGTAAAAGTTCACGCTGGAGACTTTCCTTATGAATTTAGGGGATATGAAGCCTCCTGCAAAGAGGTGTGTGAAATAGGACTTACAGGTTAGCCCTGTAACATAGGAATTTCAGGTTAGGTTAAGCTTACCTCCTTCCTTCATTATTATTATTATTATTATTATTATTCATTTATTATTTATACCCCGCCCATCTGGCTGGGTTTCCCCAGCCACTCTTGCAACTTGCAGGTCAAGTTACATGTTTAAGTATGCAAGGGCCATTTGAATTCAGAATATAAAGACCTCTTTCTTTTCAAGCTTCTTGCTCACCAGCAAAATCACACATTATTGTCATGAATTTTAATTTTGTTTTCAAATTGATGAAAAGAAAAGAAGCAGAAGCAGAGATGAATATATAACAATGATTTGAAACAGCCACTGTCTAAGGATAAGAGGACTACAACATTCTTTTGGTATGTGAAACAGAATGAAAAGGGGGGGGCTTTCGGTTCTATCCCCCTTGAAGAGAAGGCTTTACTTTTTACTATTTAATATTATTTTAATATGAGTGAGATCGAAAACATGCTGTGTGGGAAGATATAAAATAAACCCCTAGCAGCTGCCCCTCTGTTCTATTCTGTGAAAGACCAGCCGACATCTAGATAACACCGGAGTGATTTATGACGCAGTTCAAATTAGAGTCGGCCGAGAAAGAAACTGACTAAACAAAGGTCTGAGAGGATGGGAACGCCGCAATTACTACAAAATTTACGGACTTACATATGACAGGCACCCACCCTTGAAAGGACTTTTGAAATAGTTAGAAGGAAAAAAGCTTGCAAGTATTATTTGAGATCCATCGGAAGCAAGATGGCGAATAAGGAGATGGGATTGTTGGTTTGGAAGACGAGCGGCAGTGGACTAGGGGGGGCGAAAGTACGGACATAAAAAACCACACAGTTATGATAATTTATGGCTGTTTATCTCACTCGCGGAAGCACTCAGTGGCGTGAGGGAAAAAAATATATAAGGATGGATAACAACAGAAAAGGAAATGGATTACATCAGGACTATGGAAGGCAATGGATTTAACGAAATGGACGGAATCCTAACTGCCTGAAGCAAGGGAAGTCAAAAAAGAAAAGAAGAAAAAGGGATAAAATTTGGCAAGATATTTGGAAACTATTTGGACTATATGGATGGTTTGATATTGATGTTAAATTGTTTGATTGTTTTTATTTTTATTTTTGATTGGAAACCTTAATAAAAATGAATTAAAAAAAAGAACCTGTGATATTTTAATGTATTTTTATACCTGTTGGAGGCCGCCCAGAGTGGCTGGGGAGACCCGGCAAGATGGGCGGGGTACAAATAAAAGAATTATTATTATTATTATTATTATTATTATTATAAAGAAAGAAACAGCCACTGTCTCAAACCTATAAATATGGATGCATTAAGGATTGCATTTCTCTCTGACGTTAGATGACAGGCGAAACAATATGGAATTAATGGCATAATACAGCTGTGCTTTTCTATCACTGTTTCATCTGTTGACATGAGAATGAGAATGGAAACTGGTAAAAGAAATGGTCCCAAGCTTGCAAAACTGGATGTATTTGGGGTTGGGATGGACAGGAGGATCTGATTTGCAAAGGGGTAGATAATCAACTAACTTGACTTCCGGTCTAACGCCATTCTGAACGGCTGGGTTCACTTCGCTCTGTGAGGTAGACCAGCTGTATCAGAGTGGGGGGTGCCGTTACCGCACAACGGACCCCTGAAAAAACTTCAGGCAGGGTGGCCTGAGGACCTGGTGATCCGGCGGGTGCTCGGACGATCTCCCCAATCCTTTTGGGGACCCTAGTAAGGGTCGCTGAAAGTGGATAGGGTTGAAGATCGGAGCACTGTGGACACAGCGGCTTTTCCGGTACAGAGAAGCAGCAAAGCTGGCTGTTTTGAGCGCTAGATTTCTTCCTTTAAATTGCAAAAGCGACCATCGGAACTGTGAGTAAAAAGACTTAATTCGAAAGGGATTACAAAAATTCGACACCACGGGGGAGATCCAAAAAGGAGGTCCATCTCTTCCCGCTGCGCGCAAGAGAGCAAGACTTGCGGCTGTAAATAGTGAAGATTCTTTAGACATTTTAACTTTCGGCATTTTGACAGCTAACCCCCCCCCCCAGACTCGGGCAGGGCGAAGGGGGGAGAGATTGTTAGACTGATTACCCTACAATTTAAAGAGCATTAAGACATAAAACCCACCGCCACCCTCTGGATTGCGGGAACTCCGGGTCAGAGCAGGGGCAGCATTTAACATTTTGACACTTTTGTTTCTGCTTGAGATACTTTGATCTTGTTAACTGCTACTGTGCCCTAGACAGATACAAAAAAAGGGGAAAGTGTACCTGATGGAAGCAACATTCTAACTTCTTTAAGATTTGGCTACAATTGCAACTCCATATACTGGAAAATTTGTCCCTTGTTAAAAAATGGCTGCTCGTGCTGACTGTTTCATTGTGAGCTGGGAATCCCAATAGACTTATTTAAAACTCCTGCTGCTTGCTTCGGGCAAGGAAGAACCTTATCTAGAAGTGACCTTGAAGTGTGGTTACAGATGTCTGGCTCAGGCCAAGGGGCAAGAACAAGAGCACAAGAAAAAAAACAAGAGCAAGAAAAAAAGGAGGAAAAGAGGAGAGATTCTCAACAAATAGAGGGATCTATGATGAGTCAACTTTTGCAGACTCTAGAATCTAGAGCAAAATGACTCTAGAGCAAAATGATGAATTAGCTAAGAAACAAGACGAATTAAATGAGAAATTAGAAGGATTAAATTAAAAAATTGATGATATTGGAAATTTGAAACAGGAGCTTGAGGAGACAAAAACACAGGTGACAAAGGTTGAATCCAAGGTCCAAAGTTTGGAGGAGACACACGATAAAGACCAGAGAGACACACAGGCCGCAATTGCTTTTTTGCAGATGAAACAGAGAGAGGCCAATTTGAGAGTGAGAGGCCTACCAGAATTGGAGAAAGGAGATATAAAAGTTTCTGGTCCAAATATTTGCAGATCATTGGGGTGTGGACAAAGAAGAGCTGAACAAAATAATAGTGAAGGCCTACAGATTTGGAGCAAGAGGTAAAAAAGATACAAGAACTACCAACGATTGTCTGATAGAATTCCAGAACAAGCAACAGAGAGACGAAATCCTAGGCCTACACTACGGAAAGAACTTGGAAGTTAAGCAACAACGAGTAATACTCTTCAAAGACATTCCTAAACACTTTTTGGACTTGAGAAGCAGCTACACTGATTTGACCAGAGCTCTTAACAAGAAAGGGATCAACTTCAGGTGGGAGTTCCCACAAGGACTATCTTTTAGATATAAGGAGAGGAAAATAAGAATTAAATCAGTGGATGAGAAGAACAAATTTTTGGACAAAAACTTTGCGGCATTTGTGGCGGCATTGCCATCGGATCCTGAAGCAAGAGCAGGAGCAGGATCAGAGGGAGCAGTTGGAGGAGCAGAAGTTTAAACATCATGGCCTTAAGATTTTTAACTTGGAATGTTCGAGGAATGAACATCAAGGCTCAGAGGAACCAGGTGTTTCACACTCTAATAAAGCAGAATTTGGATGTGATATGTTTACAAGAAACACATGTGGTCAGAATTCATAGAAGAGTGCTACAGAATAAAAAACTGGGACTAGAATTCATTTCATCGGCTAAAGTGAAGAAAAGAGGAGTTGTAATCTATGCCAAGGAAAAATATAACCCTAAATTACTGTTTAAGGATGAAGAAGGAAGATATGTTGCAATACAAATTACAGTGCAAGGCGAAAAATTTCTGATACTGGGACTTTATGCGCCAAATGATGGAAAAGTGGACTTTTACAAGGAGATCCATGACAAACTGCTGGATTATCTGGATTACAAAATGGTGGTCTTGGGCGACTTCAATGCCGTAGTCTCCACATTAATGGACAGATCACAAAGGACTAAGTTTACAAACGATGGGAGACTACCAAAGACCTTTTTTGATATGTCAGACAACCTGGACTTAATTGACTCATGGAGATTAAAAAATCCAATAGACACAGAAGCAACTTTCCATTCAGAAGAAATGAAATGGAGCAGAATTGGAGCAGAATTGATCATATATGGGTGTCCAGGGAGTTGACCCCTAGGATACTCAAAGCAGAAATATACCCAAGAACATGCTCGGATCATAATGCGGTACAACTGGACTTAAGATTGTCAATGCAGGGTTCCTATAGATGGAGAATGGACGATTCGTTGTTCAGGAATGGAAAGATATGTGAGAAGGCCCAGATGACCTTAAAATACTTTTTTGAAATCAACTTAAACACTACAGTGGAAAAAAGGGTCATATGGGATACAAGCAAGGCAGTGATGAGAGGTTTCCTGATACAACAAAACGCAATAAGAAAAAAGCTACAAAATACTAAAAAGGACAATATTCTACAGCAGCTTAGGGAAAAAGAAAAAAAGCTGAGAGCAAGCCCCAAGGATTTGAAATTACAAAAGGAAATTAGACAGTTACAGGTAGAATTCTCTCAGCTGACCAACCAAGAAATTGAATGGAAAATCAAAATGCTTAAACAAAAGATATTCGAATCTGCAAACAAATGTGGCAAGCTGCTGGCATGGCAATTGAAACGTAGACAGAAACAGAACACAATAACAAACATCACAGTGGATGGGGAAAATATCGAGAACCCTACAGACATCAGGAAAAAAAGTGAAAAATTTTACAAACAGTTGTACAAGGAGAATAATCAAGACAAAGAGAAAACTGAGCAATTTTTAAAGAAAAATGGTATGCATAAAATCCCGGAAAATCTGAAAGGCCCACTCAACCACCCCATAACAAGAATGGAAATAGAAACAGCAATAGACAATATGAAACTAGAGAAGGCCCCAGGACCAGACGGACTCACGGCAAAATACTACAAAACCCTGAAAGACTGGTTGATTCAACCAATGTTGGAAGTATGCAACAACATTTTAAGGGGAAGCAAGGCACCTGAATCTTGGAAAGAAGCTTACATTACTCTGATACCTAAACCAGACACAGAAAGGACTCAAATGAGGTACTATAGACCAATCTCCCTCCTCAATGTGGATTTCAAAATTTTTGCAAATACTATGGCCAACAGACTTAAGAAAGTTTTGAAGGAGGTTATCCACAAGGATCAGGCCGGGTTTCTACCGGAAAGACAATTAAATGGAAACATAAGGAATATTGTGGATATCCTGGAAAGACTGGAACAAAAGAGGAACTGTAAAGCGATTCTGATGTTCGTGGACGCGGAGATGGCCTTTGACAACATCTCTTGGAGTTTTATGAAAGGAAACTTTGAAAAAATGGAGGTGGGAGGGGGTTTCATGAATGGTGTGGAAGCAACATATACAGAACAAAAAGCAAAAATAATAGTTAACAACGTGGTGTCAGAGGACATAAGAATTGAGAAGGGAACAAGACAAGGGTGCCCACTATCCCCACTACTTTTTATAGCGGTCCTGGAGGTCCTGTTGAACATGATAAGGAAAGACATTGAGATAAAGGGAGTGGGGGGGCCCCAAAGCGTACAAACTAAAAGCCTTTGCAGATGACTTGGTACTAACCCTACAGTTAAGGCACTGGAGATGATGCAAGACTTTGGACAGGTAGCAGGATTCAAATTGAATAAAGCCAAGACTAAGGTCTTAGGGGAAAACCTGACACTGGAGGAGAAAGTCAGAATAGAGGTGAAAACTGGCCTAAAATTTGCAAAAAAGGTTAAATATCTGGGTGTTAATATGACTTCTAAAAATCAGAACTTGTTTAAAGACAATTATGAAAAAGTATGGAATGAAATTAAGAAAGATCTCGAGATTTGGAACAATTTGAAATTGTCTTTGATGGGCCGAATAGCTGTTATCAAGATGAATGTGCTGCCTAAACTGTTGTTTTTATTTCAGGCATTACCGATCGTGGACAAAATGGAACCGTTTAAAAAATGGCAGAAGGATATATCGAGATTTGTCTGGCAGGGGAAAAAACCCAGAATTAAATATAAGATCTTAACAGAGGATAAGAAAAGAGGGGGATTTTCCCTGCCAGATTTGAACATCTATTTTGAAGCGACGGCCTTCTGTTGGTTGAAAGATTGGTTTATGTTAGAGAATACTGATGTTTTAGATCTGGAAGGATATGATAATGTATTTGGATGGCATGCATATTTGTGGTATGATAAGATTAAGGCCCACAAAGGATTTAAAACACATATAATTAGGAAATATTTGTTTAGAGTTTGGTTAAAGTACAAGGACTTATTGGAACGGAAAAGACCCAGATGGATTTCTCCATTAGAAGCTAAGGCCCACAAAAAGGTATATATGGAAAGCAAATGGCCAAAGTATTGTGACATTTTGATACAAGAAGGAGAAAGTGTCAGGTTGAAACCCTATGAACAATTGAAAGGGCAGGTGAGGGATTGGCTTCACTATCATCAAATCAACGAAGCCTACAAAATGGACAAAAAACTTGGCTTTCAGATGAAAAAGTCGAGACTGGAAACGGAATTATTAGAACCAAAATAAAAAAATTTGTCTAGAATGTACAATTTGCTGCTAGAATGGCATACGCAAGATGAACTGGTTAAATCTGCAATGATTGATTGGGCTAAGGATGTAGGACATAACATTATGATGGCTGACTGGGAGAGACTATGGAGGAAAGGAATAAAATTTACAGCATGCAATATATTAAGAGAAAACATTATGAAAATGATTTACAGGTGGTATTTGACCCCAGTCAAACTTGCTAAATCTATCATTTGCAGGATAATAAATGTTGGAAGTGTGAAAAGGTAGAAGGAACGTTTTATCATATGTGGTGGACCTGTCCAAGGACGAAGGCCTTCTGGGAAATGATATATAATGAGATGAAAAGAGTGTTGAAAAACACATTTGCTAAAAAACCAGAGGCCTTCTTACTTGGAATGGTCAATCAGGAGATACCAAAGGAGGATCACATCTTTTTTATGTATGCCACAACAGCAGCAAGGATACTAATTGCAAAATACTGGAAGACAAAGGACTTACCAACCTTAGAAGAATGGCAGATGAAGATGTTGGACTATATGGAGCTTGCTGAGCTGACTGCGAGAATTCGCGACCAGAGGGAAGAAGCGGTGGGAAAAGAATGGAAGAAATTTAGAGAATATCTTAAAAATTACTGTAAGATCTAGAGATAAGACAATGCTGGAAGAAAAGTAATTTACAGAATAGTATATACAATGTTTAAGTGAAATTATGAAGTACAATTAGATAAGCTTAGGATAGAACTTGAGTAAGAGAAATATATGAGATAAGGTTTGATAAGACAATAAGGAAGATATGAAAATTGATAAAGATAGAAAAATTAGAATTGAAAAGTAGAAGTATAACAATAGATGATGAGAGGAAATTGCTAAAGATGAGATACATTGAAACGCAGAGGGAAAGACAGGAGGAAGTCAAACTAAAATGTTAAGAGAATAAGAAAGGGAAATTAATATTTATGTGTGTGTATTGGTATTTGTATTGTTATAGTTTTTTGTTGTTGTTGTTATGTTTGTTTTATGTATGTTTTGTGTGTAAAACCCAATAAATATTATTTTTTTAAAAAGATAATCAACTAACTTAATTTGAACACAATAGACTTAGGTATTGCAATTAGTGCTTTTCTTTGCCTTTAAAAGCCACTTAGGCCACCCCCTTTACCCACATAAAACTTTGGGCATGGGTGTAAGTTGGGTGTGTACCAAAACAATCACTTGTTGGTTTCAGCATGTGCTGAATTCTGCCCAAATTAACTGCAGCTACACTCACAACAGCATATGCCAACTTCACCATGTGAACTGACTGCTTGACATGCATTGCTACTACACTTTATGGCCTGGACACTTTTAAGGCTGTGCACATCCTATAAGATCAGTGGAGAAAGACCTTGTGTATATCCCACCAATACCAGAGGACCTTATGGCAGGAACATGAGAAAGAGCCTTCTTGGTGGTGGCAATTATATGGAATTATATAATAATTATATATAAAAGATAGCCTTGGGGTATCTGTTTGGCACTCTCTCTAATTATTTTTATTTGGGTTTTTAAAGACACATCTATTTTCCAGAAGGCATTGGTATTTTTATTGGGCTGATTTATTGGGGTTGTTCTGGAATTCTGTGTTATTTTAATGGACTTCTAAAGTGTGTGTGTGTGTGTGTGTGTGTGTGTGTGTGTGTGTGTACATAGATAGATGATTAGATAGATAGATATTATTGTTTATTATTTATTGTTAGGAATTTGTTATCTTTGACACTTTTGCATAGAAAGGTGGGTATAAATCTGCTAAAGTAAGAAAAAAAAATGTATGAAAGCATTCCATATGTTCGATTGACTTACTGATTGAAAAGAAACCAAGCTTTATTCAATTTCCTGTGAACAGTTAACAATTATTTTATCAGAGACTTTGATCACTCATTGAAGTCCCAGTAAAACCTAACAGCCACCAAAAGAAGATTATTCTTATCTGGAGAACTGAGCTGCCAAGTAAATGCTTTGCTTGAACTCTTTCTTTAAGGATCGCCCATGACACTATCTAGCTTCCCACATGGCAACTGTGGGGCAATAATAAGTAGCAGCCCAGGGTGTCACAGCCAAGAATGAGGCCAAGGAGAATTTTAGCCACTGAAGAACTTTGCACAAAACAAAGCAAAGCCAAAAAAAAAAAAACCAACACCCTCTTTATTCTTTCCATCAGTCAGTTTTTTAATTAAAAACTGTGTGCAGTTTTTGTCCACTTTCTAATTGGTGGTGGCAGAGAGAAACAGAGGCTGAGCTTTCTTTCTTTTCTTTTTTTTTAAATGATTTTTATTAGGTTTTTCCAAACAAATAAACAAAATCTTAACATAACATTAAACACAAAAAACACATATAACACAGAAACAGTCATCATGTTTTTCCCTTCTTCTTTCCATCACATCTTGGGTTGACTTCCCCCTGCCTCCCCTGCTGCGTTTCACTGTCAATCATCTTTAGTAATTTCCTCTCATCTTACAATATTTTGTTCAAATACTAATGTTCTTATCTAAAATGTCTTAATCGTAGTGTTAATCATAATATTCTTATCTAGTATTATCTAGTCATAGTATTGATCATTGTGTTCTTGTCTAATATCTTAACCATACATCATACGTTTTACCTATTCAATCCTCTGTAAACTATCCCTTCTTCCAGCTTTTTCTTAACTCTGAATGTTACAGTAATTCTTTGTATATTCTTTAAATTTCTTCCAGTCTTTTTCCACCGCCTCTTTCCCCTGGTCGCATAGTCTCCCCGTCAGTTCGGCAAGTTCCATATAGTCCATCATTTTCATCTGCCATTCTTCTATCGTTGGTAAGTCCTTTGTCTTCCAGTATTTTGCAATCAGAATTTATGCTGCTGTTGTGGCATACATAAAAAAGGTGTGATCTTCCTTAGGTATGTTCTGGTTGACCATTCCAAGTAGAAAGGCCTCTGGTTTTTTAGTAAACGTGTTTTTCAACACTCTTTTAATTTCATTATATATCTTTTCCCAGAAGGCCTTAATCCTTGGGCAGGTCCACCACATATGGTAAAATGTCCCTTCCACATTCTCACACTTCCAACATTTATTGTCCTGCAAGTGATAGATTTTAGCAAGTTTGACTGGGGTCAGGTACCACCTATATATCATTTTCATAATATTCTCTCTTATTGTCGCGACCCGACTAGACAGTGTGGTCGCGCCATGCAGGCGCCAGGAAGGGGAACCATGCAGCGGGCCAGGAAAGGGGGCAACAGCGGAGCCAGGCATGCAGGGGTTAAACCAAGTGCAGCAAGGCCCGACCTCGCCCAGGCATGCCCCACGGGGTAAACAACCCCAGGATGGGCGATAACGACCGCTAACGAGCCATCAGCGGAGGAACCGGCAGTATCACAATAACAATGTAAAAAGCACCCATGAATAGTGCAGGTAGACCAGAGCAGTTAACTCTTTTGTCCAAACCATCCCGGGTGGGGAAGTGGATCGCCCCCGGACCTTTAGGGCAGAAGGGAGGGGGGAATTGGGAGTCACCCAGCAAGGTGTATTAAAGGGGGATTCTGAGGTGGCCTCTTCAGAATCCTCACGGACTTTCCACGTTTCTCTGTGTGCTGTACAATAAACTTCAAGACTTATTCCGCTGACTTCTCGGAGTGGCGTGCGTTCTTGACAGCTAGCTACAGTTACCATTGGGGACACGACACAGTGAGGATTCTCACGAAAAAACTTCAACGTCCGTATCGTGTTGGGATCGCTTACCGGCAGCTACCGAGATGGCGACCCCATGGCGCGGAGCGGCACGTTTTCAGACCCCCGTTACCTCGAGCGCCCTACTCGAGCGGCTGGCGGATCTGTTTACCTCAGACCAACGGAGCCTTCCCTCGGCCAGGCCAGACAGCGGGAGCCTGGACGAGCTACGGCGACTCCAGGAGCAGCTGAACCACCTCATCTGGGAGTGGCTGCGGGTCGGCGAGGAGTCAGGCCGGTTGTTGGACCAGGCCTGTGGGGGCGCGGTGCCCCGGACAAGTCGTAGCGGCGGCGGGAGCCAAGGCCACGCGGGATCGGGGGTCTGCAGTCGGCAGACCCCAAGGAAGGGCTCAGGTCAGGAGCCCGGAGTGACTCAACGACTGACGTGGTCGGACGGGACGGCCCTGAGGGGGCAGGTGTTTCCTCCGCCAAGGCGTCGCAGCAGCCGGCTGGAGGACGACGTAGCGGCGGGGAGTTCCACGGGCGACAGCAGCGAGGACGAGCGCGCTGCAGCGACCCCGGAGACCCGCGGGAGGCACGTCCGCGGGAGGGCGATGGCGCGGCGCAGGCCGCCCCCGGAGCTGAAGGCCATTTTCGAGGGGGACCCGGCGGAACTCTCCACCTTCATCTTCCACGCAAGGAACCACGCCAGAAGGTACGGGGGAGACGACTGCGACCCAGAGGACTTGGTAGCGGCGGTCATCTCCTCCCTGCAGGGGAAGGCCGGCCAGTGGGCCATGCTCCTGGTCGACCGCAGGGATCCGGCCCTGGCCAACCTGGAGGACTTCTTGGCGGCCCTTCGAGAGCGCTTCCAAGACCCGCAGGCGGAGGAGAAGGCGAAGCGACGGGTCCAGAAGGCCAGGCAAGGGGGTCTCCCGGTTCAGGACTATGTAGACATGTTCAGGGGGGAGGCCGCCCAAATCTCCTCCTGGAACGAGGAGGTCCTAGTCCACTACTTCAAGGAGGGCCTCCATCCTGAGCTCCGCAAGTGGGCCGTAGTGAAAGGGACCCCTCGGGAGCTGTCGACGCTGGACGGCTGGTGCCGCATGGTGGCTCAGTTGGAAGCAGACCTGGCGATGCTGGAGCTAGGACCCAGGGCGGGCAAGGACCGAAGGCCCGCGGAGAACTCGGGGACCCCCCGTCCCGCCAATGGCGCGGGGGTCCCCCGGCACAAGCGCACCCCCGACCCGGAACGGGAGAGGAGACGCCGGGATGGACTCTGCATCAGGTGCGGGGGGGCAGGACACTATGCGGTGGCGTGCCCCGAGCGACCCCCAGGAGAGGTTCGGACCCCGGCAGGGTCCCAAGCGACGTCGGGAACCAACCACACACCCAAGACCGGGAGCCGGGCGGCTGTCGCGTCGGAGCCGAGGGAAAAGCGCCAGTCCGACTCCGAAAGCGCGGAGTCGGGAAACGACCAGGACCTGCAGTGAAGGACGCCCGGCTGCAGGTCCCGCCAGGGTCAGCGGACCCCAAGAAACGGGCGGGAAGACCACCCAACCTGGTCCGGGTGAGGCTGGAAAACCCGGACGGCGGCAAACAATGGACGGGAGATGCGCTGCTGGACTCGGGCTGCGACCACAGTATGCTGCACCCCGAAGTGGCCAAGGAACTGGACTTGCCCACCCAGGTTCGGAGCACCCCCTTAGTTTTCGTCCAGATGGACGGCAGTCCCATAAAGGGGGGTCCGTTTGGGGTGGAAGTGGGGCCGGTCTCCTTGTGGGTGGGGGACCACCGGGAGTCCAGGATGCTAGTTAGGGTCCCCACGGATGGGTACCAGGTAGTGCTGGGGTTGGATTGGCTGATGGAACATAACCCCATAGTAGACTGGCGCTCAGGGCGCCTGACGTTCGACCTGGATAGGTGTGGGCAGCACAGGGTCGAATCGGGCCCCCAGTGCCCCGGAAAGGGGGAGGCCAAAGGGGTCCACGGGGACGAGGGCAAGCTGGATGTGGTGGCGCCGGAGATACCCCCGGAGTACCGGGATCTGGCGGCGGTGTTCGGGGAAACCGAGGCAGACGAGCTGCCCCCCCACCGCCGCACAGATTGCGCCATCGACATCCCAGAAGATGCGGTCCTCCCCAAGGGACGCATCTACAAGATGTCCGGGGAGGAACTCCAGGACCTCAGGGAGTTCCTGGACAAGAATCTGGCCAGAGGGTTCATCCGCCCCGCCAAGAGCCCCATGGGGGCTCCGGTCATCTTCGTGGGCAAGAAGGATGGCACCCGGAGGTTGTGCCAGGACTATAGAGGGTTGAACGCCATAGCGGCAGGGAACGCGTACCCGCTCCCCCTCATCCCGGATCTGCTGGACCAGTTGGGTACCGGCACGATCTTCACGAAGCTAGACTTAAGGGAGGCATACTACCGGGTGCGGGTCCGGGAGGGGGACGAATGGAAGACGGCTTTTAACTGCCAGTTTGGACAGTTCGAGTTCCTGGTAATGCCGTTCGGATTGAGCGGGGCCCCGGGGGTGTTCATGAGTCTCATCAACGAGGTACTCCACGACCTCCTGTACAAAGGGGTGGTGGTCTACCTGGACGATGTGCTGGTGTACAGTCGGGACCCCCGGGAACACGTCCGGTTGGTCCGGGAGGTCTTGCAGAGACTCCTGGACAACCACCTATACGTCAAGTTGCCCAAATGCGAGTTCCACCGTCCCTCCTTAGATTACCTGGGGTATAGGATCTCGGCGGCGGGGGTGGCCATGGATCCCCAGAAGGTGGAGGCAGTCCTGGGGTGGGAGCGGCCGCGGACACGGCGCCAGCTCCAGAGCCTGCTAGGGTTCGCAAATTTCTGCAGGGGCTTTTTGCCCAACTATTCGGCCTTGGTGACCCCCCTCACCGATCTCCTAGGTACCAAGGGGAAAGGAAAGGGGGCCAAGCGTCCTGGGGCGGCTCTGGATTGGGGGTCCCGGGCGGAGGAGGCTTTCCAGGGGCTCAAAGAGGCGTTCGCCGCCGAGCCTACGCTGATCCATGTGGATCCAGCCCGGCCCATGGTGGTACAGGTAGACGCTAGTGATGTGGCCATGGGAGCGGTACTCCTGCAGAGGGACGGGGAGGGCCGTCTGAGGCGCGGGGCATACCTGTCCCGGAAGTTTGGGAAGGCGGAAAGGAACTGGTCTACCTGGGAGAAGGAGGCAGCGGCCATCCGCATGGCGCTTGAGGAGTGGAGGCACTGGCTGGAGGGGGCAAGGGAACCGTTCGAGGTCTGGACAGACCACCGCAACCTCGAGGCCCTCCGACAGCCGCGGAAGCTGACCGCCAAGCACATGCGGTGGGCAGAGTTCTTCTCCCGGTACGATTTCCAGCTAAGCCACATCCCCGGGAAGGACAACTTCCTCGCGGACGCCCTGTCTCGCCTGCCCCAGTACGAGGCGGATGCCCGCACAGAGATGCGTCCGCTATTTGAGGACAAACACTTAGCCCGAGCCGTCACCACCCGTAACCAGGCTAGGAGGGAAGAGGGACAGACAGGGGGTCAAGTTGGGACACCCCCCCGGGAGCGCAGCCAGCCTTCTGCAGCGCTCCGTGACAGACTAGTGGCAGCGTATCCGACAGACACGGAACTACAGAACCTGCAGGACTCCTTGACACTGGAAGGGGACATCTGGCAAAGAGGGAGCGCCGCGTACGTCCCAGAACCCCTCCGGAGGGCCGCCCTGGAAGCATGCCACGACGCCAAAGCGGCTGGGCACTTCGGTTTCGTCAAGACGTGGAAGCTGGTTCGGCGGAGCTTCTGGTGGCCCACGCTCCGTAAAGATGTCAAGGACTACGTTGCGGGCTGCCCCATCTGCCTCACCTGCAAGCCGGCAGTGGGCAAGCCGCAGGGCCTCCTACAGCCCCTGGAGGTCCCACCTCGACCCTGGTCGGTGATCTCCATGGACTTTATTACGGATCTGCCACCCAGCCGAGGCAAAACAGCAATATGGGTCGTGGTGGACCTGTTCTCCAAGCAAGCCCATTTCGTGCCCTGCGCCTCACTGCCTACCGCCACCCAGGTGGCAAAGCTGTTCATGGAGCACATCTTCCGGCTCCATGGGATTCCAGACAAGGTCATTTCCGACCGCGGCTCCCAGTTTGTGTCCCGATTTTGGAAGGCGTTCCTGGGATTGCTGGGGATCGAGCAGGGACTCAGCTCGGCCTACCACCCCCAGACTGACGGACAGACGGAACGTGTCAACCAGGTGCTGGAGCAGTACCTGCGATGTTTTGGCTGCTACCAGCAGGACGACTGGTCACAGCTGCTTCCGTTGGCGGAGTTCGCTTATAATAACTCCGTACACAGCAGCACGGAGATGTCCCCCTTCGCCGTGGTCTACGGGACCGACCTGAGGCACCTGCCGGACTTGGGGGAGCCCACCGCCCGGGAGCCGGAGGAGCTCGGAAAGTGGAGAGAGAGGACGGCCAGGTGCTGGGAGTCCCTTCGGGAACAACTGCTGGAGGTCAAGGCGGCGCAGAAGAGGACGGCGGACCAGCGAAGGAGACCGGCGGGGGACATCAAAGCGGGGTGCCGGGTCTACCTGTCCACGCGGCATCTGAAGCTGGGCCTCCCCAGCAAGAAACTCGGGCCCCGGTACTTGGGCCCGTTTAAAGTGTTAGAGGTAATCAACGGAGTTTCTGCGAAGCTGGAACTCCCAAAGAACTTGCGACAGATACACCCGGTGTTCCACTTCAGCTTGCTGAAGAAGTCCCCAGAGGACGACGGTTGGCACCCCGTGGCGGCGCCACCCACCCCGCTGATCCTGGCGGGAGGGGAGCACCATGAGGTCAAGGACATTTTGGACTCCAGATTCCACAGAGGGCGTCTGCAGTACCTGGTGGAGTGGAAGGACTTCGCAACGGGGGACCGAGAATGGGTGTGGGCGTCGGACGTTTTGGCCCCACAGCTGGTCAAGAGATTCCACCAGCAGTGGCCGAACCGGCCGGGGGGCCCCGGGACCCAGGACGCTCCCCAGGGGAGGGGGGTGTCAGTTTCGGGGGGGCAGGATGTCGCGACCCGACTAGACAGTGTGGTCGCGCCATGCAGGCGCCAGGAAGGGGAACCATGCAGCGGGCCAGGAAAGGGGGCAACAGCGGAGCCAGGCATGCAGGGGTTAAACCAAGTGCAGCAAGGCCCGACCTCGCCCAGGCATGCCCCACGGGGTAAACAACCCCAGGATGGGCGATAACGACCGCTAACGAGCCATCAGCGGCGGAACCGGCAGTATCACAATAACAATGTAAAAAGCACCCATGAATAGTGCAGGTAGACCAGAGCAGTTAACTCTTTTGTCCAAACCATCCCGGGTGGGGAAGTGGATCGCCCCCGGACCTTTAGGGCAGAAGGGAGGGGGGAATTGGGAGTCACCCAGCAAGGTGTATTAAAGGGGGATTCTGAGGTGGCCTCTTCAGAATCCTCATGGACTTTCCACGTTTCTCTGTGTGCTGTACAATAAACTTCAAGACTTATTCCGCTGACTTCTCGGAGTGGCGTGCGTTCTTGACAGCTAGCTACAGTTACCATTGGGGACACGACACTTATCATGTTACATGCAGTAAATTTTATTCCTTTCCTCCATAGTTTCTCCCAGTCCACCATCATTATATTATGTCCCTCATCTTTAGCCCAATCTATCATTTGCAGATTTAACCAATTCATCTTGTGTATGCCACTCTAGCAGTAAATTGTACATTCTGGATAAGTTTTTCGTTTTAGGCTCTAACAATTCCGTTTCCAACTTTGACTTTTCAGTCTGAAAGCCAAGTTTTTTGTCCATTTTAAAGGCTTCATTGATTTGATGATAATGTAACCAATCTCGTACTTCCCCTTTCAATTGTTCATAAGGTTTCAACCTGACACCATCTCCTTCTTGTAACAAAATATCACTATATTTTGGCCACTTACTTTCCATATTCAGTTTTTTTGGAGCTTTTGCTTCTAGTGGTGAAATCCATCTGGGTGTTTTCCTCTCTAGCAGATCTTTGTATTTCATCCAAACCCTGAACAGTGCTTTCCTAATTATGTGTGTTTTAAAACCCTTGTGGGCCGCAGAGGCTGAGCTTTCTTTCTGGATGGTAGGACCCCCAGCCGTCTCCCCCGAGGGCAGGCCCATGCAGAACTTGTCTGAGGCCCAGGACAGGAGACTTGTTAAAATAAAGTTATAAACTCAAACACAAAAGCAGCTGGTCCCTGGGTGGCCAGCTTAGTCCTCTAATGTCTGGGTCAAGTGTACCCAACTTTCCATAGGTCTGCCCGAGGGTCCTGGGTCCTTGACCATTGCTCTGGGTTGTTCCTGAGTGCTACCAGTTTCAGGTGGCTTCAGATCTTTCTTGGTCAGAATGTCTTTGGAATAGTTGTCTAGTGTGGTTAGTTACGACATCTATCCATTTATTCCCTCCAAACAAAGGTCTAACTTGTGGAGATTGGGGCTGACACCCACTTTACAGCTATGCCCCTGGCATTGCGCACTGTGCTGCCCTTGCCCTTGATGTCTCTGTGTTGACTACATGCCTACATGTGAGCAGCAGCTTATGTGGACATGCCCCTGGGCAAACATCTACACTCAAAGCGTAACTGTCTGGGATGGAGCCAGGAGGTGGGGTCCTGCTCCACACATTAGCTCTATCGGGGGGGGTGAGTAAACTGGGTTACAGTCATGATAAATGTATTCCATTGGTTGGGAGGAGATGTGTGCTGCTTTATTGTGAGGGTATTCTGCAACGTGTTCTTGATAGTGCATTAGTAGTGGATTTATTCTGCTTTAGTTTGTTCTGTGATGCTTCTGCAATGCTACCACATCATTGCTTTCTAGAGAGGCCACAGCACAATGAAAGTGGTTAAAAATAAATTGGAACATTTGGGTCCCTCCAAACATCCTTTTTATTGAACATCCACAATGATTTGTACTCATGATACTGTTGTGGCAGTCCTATGTGATTCCACTTTCAATACTGTTTGCACCTGTAAAGGTTGGTTACATGGCGTCATTTCCAGTCAGTGAATATTCTGTAACTTCCTGCTGATATCCCACCAGATGTCTTAGTGAATGGCACCATAGCATATATTTCAAAATATGTCAATTCATTGCGTACATACTGAAGTACAAAGGAAGAAAGTAAACAGCCTGTATAAAGTAAAGAACAATCATGCAAGCTATGTGACATGTTGGGAAATAGTAAGTTCTGTAACTGTGGGAACTGTTTGAATCTCTTTTCTCAGAGAAATGTACCTGTTGGAGTTTCTGTGAATAACAGTTATAGTCTGCCTTAAGATTCAACTTTGCTGATTTTTTAAACGCCTTTTTTATATTGTTCATTTAAGAGAAACCAAGTGAAACTCTGAGAAAGAGTGCAGAAATGGACTTCAGGATACTTATGTTAGAAACATGAATTATTGTGGCAGTCTCTGTAGGTCGAGCATGTTTCCAACAATAAAATGTTAATTTTATACATTTTCCTGGTGTAGAGAGGAGCATTTGGCAAGTCAGGCAGGAGGGTTTGAAATGGAAGGATCTTGCTGTCTAAGATATGAACTCCAAAGCGGTGCTGCTCCCCAAAGAACTCTCTGAATGTTAGGACATGACAAAAATACTTTACCAAGGACTCAGGTGGTCAGAGGCATTATGGACAGGGCCAAACCCAAGTGGCCAGTGGGCACAGGGCATCTGTGTTCTCCCCCTTTCCTCCAATTACGCTCCTTCACCCTCTTTCCCTCACCTCTTTAAAGTGAGACGAATCTTGACTAATATGGCAATCCTGCATTGTCAAAGAATTTTTTTTTTTTAATTTCCCAGGAAAAGATTTGCCTACTTTGTATTCCTCAACTCCAAAGGATTCATTAGCCATGCTAATGATGAATAGGGACACGGGTGGCGCTGTGGTCTAAACCACTGAGCCTAGGGCTTGCCGATTGGAAGGTCGGCAGTTCGAATCCACGCGATGGGGTGAGCTCCCGTTGCTCGGTCCCTGCTCCTGCCAACCGAGCAGTTCAAAAGCAAAGTAGATAAATAGGTACCACTCCGGTGGGAAGGTAAATGGCGTTTCCGTGCTCTGCTCTGGTTTTGCAAGATGCGGCTCAGTCATGCTGGCCACATGACCCAGAAAAACTGTGGGCAAATGTCGGCTCCCTTGGCCAGTAAAGCGAGATGAGCGCCGCAACCCCAGAGTCGTCTGCGACTGGACTTAACGGTCATGGGTCCCTTTACCTTTACCTTTAATGATGAATAAACTAAGATCCCACATCTTCCACATATAAAGGTAAAAGGACCCATGACCGTTAAGTCCAGTCGCAGACACTCTGGGGTTCCGGCGCTCATCTCGCTTTACTGGCCAAGGGAGCCAGCGTACAGCTTCCAGGTCATGTGGCCAACCAGAGCAGCGCACGGAAATGCCATTTACTTTCCCACTGGAACGATACCTATTTATCTACTTGCACTTTTGGCGTGTTTTCGAACTGCTAGGTTGGCAGCAGCTGGGACCGAACTGTGGGATGTATAACACTGGTGCAGTCAAATCACAACATTCCTAGAGTGTACACAAAAGGGGTCTTGGTCCTCCAGGTAGAGTTTCCTGTGCCAAGACTGAAATCATTTCCTTTGTGTGACCAGAGGTGGGAGTGGCCTTACCTGTAGCACACAGGTCAGCTGCCATTCTCCTCTCTCTTCCCTCCAGGACTCCGAAGATGCAACATCTCAAGAGATGCACTCTTGGCTTCCAGCAAAGGGGGCCCAAGTGGACCCTTCTCCCTTAAGGAAAGTGTCCACATGTATATACATTTAATCTAAGCTAGCCTGCCTTCTGAGACTTGTAAAAGCCAGGATGTCTGTGAGTAAAATCTTTATACTTTTATAAGCTTATGTGTCGTGTATTTTCTTTTAAGAGGGAACCAGGGGAATTATATGCCAGGATCTGCCTTGTTCTAGAAGTTCATAGGAACTTAAACGCCACATTTTGCTGCACTTTATTGGGGATGAGAAACTCTGCTGGTTTGGAGCTTGTTAGCACAAGCTGGGATAGGAAATATTAATCAATATTCCCTCATCCACATTCCCACTCATCTCCCACACGAACAACGGGAGCTCACCCCATCGCGGGGATTTGAACCGTCAACCTTCTGATCGGCAAGCCCTAGGCTCTGTGGTTTAGACCACAGCGCTTTAATTCTCAATCTAGGCTGTTTTGTTCACTTCTCTTCTTTAATGTTTCACAAAAGAAAGTGTGTGTAGGATGTAGAATTCATTTGCAAAGATCTGGGGGGGGGGCACTTCAAATAAATTTAATGGATTATGGTTCTCCACCAAGATTTTCTACTACCCAACTGTGCTTAGATATTGCAAGGCACACTATGTTTGATCTTACAATAGCATAATACCATGTAGCACTTTGACATCAAAGCACCAGAGTAAACCAAGAACATAACAGTAGATTAAGCAGTATTTTTTAAAAGTGTGAAATTCAATTCTTAAAAAAGAAAAGAAAAATCACAATAATTCAGCTACAACTCACCTAGATGTTAAACAGCGGTGCATGGGCATAGTCAGGGGGTCAAGTAAGTAAAGGAAGTAAATAAATAAAAATAGCTAACTGACCAATTGTGTCACAGATAACTTGGTTCTGCCCCCCCGCGCCCCCCCCATAAAGCCAGCCCGCCTAAAATAAATCCTGGCTATGCCCATGCGAACAGTATATATAATATCAGAAAATAACAGAGAGGACCCTTCCACATCATAGAGCACATATCCAGATGTAACATAACTTTGACATATTGTTACCAGAACCAAGTCCAAACGCTCCCAGAGCCAATAAAGAGAAAGTGGATGGAAAAGTAAAAAGAGTTTATTCACAGCCGCAGCAATAAGTCTTGGTAGGATACAGTATTTCCCAAAAGACCAAGTATAAAGCAAAGGATGCACAGAGCATTTATACAATTGTAGCAAAGACACAATTTCTTGCATCACCAGTGGCAAGGAACACACATGCACAAAGCATGCCTAAGTCAGGTATTCTTCTACTTGGCTGCAGAACAGTTGCTTCCTGACCTTCCTGTATCGGGAGCTTAGGCCAGGCCAGGCGTAACTGGTCTTGTAGTTGCAACTGTGGAAATGTCTTGTGGTTGTGATTGTGGGAATGAGTTTATGCAAACTCAGCAGGCTGAGGTCAGCTGTGTACATGGCGTGCAAACCTTAGAGTTATGGCACCTCTGAGTTATGGCTCTGAGGCTGGATCTATACAGATAAAAAAAACTCTATTGAAAAACATGTTATAAAAGCTCTTAATGGAAAATCCCATTGATGACATATCACTGCTCTGCAGTGTTATCTGGTGTTACATATTTATAATGCAGTTATAACAATATATCATATTGGTCCGAATATAAGCTGCGCTTTCCCCCCAAATTCCGATCGTGAAAAGTTAAAGCGTGGCTTATATTCACAACTTTACGCCACTGGCAAAGCGGCACCCTCCCCCGAAAGCAGCCCAGGAGCGTGGGGCAATAGCACCCATCCTGTCTATGACTCCCAAGCCTCCCCCAAGCTGCCAAATTTTAAAGGTGTGGCTTATTTGCGGGTACAGCTTATATTTGGGACAATACGGTAATTGACGAGTGTAGCTGAGTCCTGAGTTCTAGCCCCTCAGCATTATGGCACTCAGGTATCAGAAATAGATGCTGTGCAAGCAGAATGTGACAGAGAACGTGAGCATGGATGTGTGTGCTGTCTTGACCCCGTGGGCAGGGCCGGATTTAGGTTTGATGAGGCCCGCAGCTACTGAAGGTAATGGGGCCCTTTATATGTCCAGCTGTCCTTTGTCAACAACAAATTGTTGCTGCTTTTTGTGTTGAATACACAGTGGTTACGTACCGTCCTCCTTACGAACGCTTCGGGTAATGAGCTCCACTAACCCAGAAGTAGATGCACGGAAGTCACACGGCGTGGCAGCAGGAGGAGGCCCCGTTAGCGAAAGTGCGCCTCATGTTAAGAACAGTTTCGGGATAAGAATGGACCTATGGAATGAATTAAGTTCATAACCGGAGGTACCACTGTATGCTATATGGCAGGGGTGGCCAACTCCCAAGAGACTGCGATCTACTCACAGAGTTAAAAACTGGTAGTGATCTGTTTGGGGTTCAGGTCAAAGTTGTTGAGCTATTTTAGGGAGGAGGAAAGCCCCGTTTTTTTGGGACTTGCGTGCTATATGGTAATTTAGGGACCTAATAGGTATCTAAAGCCATTTGCAAATAACAAATAGGAGCCTACACAACACACTGATGCTGTATGTAGGTTTTATTTTATTTGTTTTTTATCTTATATTTTGGAAATGTACATCCAGTTTTTTTCCCTTTAATTTTTTTTTGGGGGGGGGCAGAGAGTGGGGCCCTAAGCTATAGCTTGTTTAGCTTATACGTAAATCTGGCACGGCCCGTGGGTTCTGACATCTTTCCCTAGGTCATGGCATCCAGCTAGGTCCCAAATCATGTCATTAGTATGATGTGATCCATAAAACACAGACATAGCATAATAATCCAGCCTGCCTCAGTCCATCAGAAACTCTCATAAAAGTTAGGAAAAGGAGGAGCTACTTTTGATGTGTACTGAAAAATATTTAATGTTGTTGTGGTTTCCTCTGTGCTTTGAGGGGTAGACTGGGCAGGCTGGGCCTTCAGCATACAAAGAGTGTTCTTGCAGTAAATGTTAAACTCCGCTGGGATTTTGAGGAATGATCAAATTTTTCAGCCTGAGAGCCAGAATCCTTCCAGGGCAACTATCCAGAATGAGCCCCACAGCTGCTAACATTGGGCAGTTCAGGACACCTGTCTGCAACTTCCTTCCTTCAACATTGGCTCTCATTATTATACCTGGATGTCATCCACAGAGTTGTTTGCCACATTGCTTTCCAATTCCAGTATTTTATCCCACACAACCAGTGCCATTTTTCAGGAAAAAGAGGTGCCAGAACTCAACACCTCCCTTGTTCTCTTATAATGGCAATGGTGCCCAGCTGAGAGGGGCCAGAACTGAGTTCCAGTGAGTTTTAGCTGGGAAAAAAGCCTTGTGCATGACTTGCATCGATGATGATAGATAGATAGAGATAGTTGATAGATACGTAATTAGAGCCTGCCATAAGCTTTGCCTATATTGATTGATAATTCCTTGTTCTACTGATCTTAACAAAAGGGTGGAGCCGATTTGCTTGAGAAAAGAAACATTTTGCAACAGATTGGGCAAGGAGGTACCCTGTCAAATTCATCACATCATGTTCTTTTGCTTCTATGAGAGAGAAGTTAATGTGTCCTCTGTCTTTTGGCCTTATTTCAAAAATATTTTAGGGCTGGGTGGGGAGAACGTGCACAATTTTCCAGTGAGCATTGTTCAGTCCTCAGTGTTGAATAAAAGAGAACATTGCAATGAAATGCAAATATTGACTTAATATATTGACTTATGTTCCTGTTCACAGTGCTATGCCAGAAAAAAAGATGTTGCTCACCATTCCAATTTATGAGTGGTGTAAGAATCCAGGGGTTCCATTCACTTACCCAGGGTTCAGTGTCCTTGCAGTGAGGGACAACAGAGACTGTGGTGGGGGCTCACAGCATTAACTCCCCAAAAGGTCTCACTTCTGCCATGGTCACAGACTTCGATTCCAGCAGAAATAGAGCATGGCTGTCCCTCTCTGGCTTCTACCTTCAGCCTGCTTCCAGCATTCACACACAGCTTAGATGGCTCACTGGGTGACCTTGGGCCAGTCACCATCTCTTAGCCTAATTTACCATACAGGGTTCCTGTGAGGATGAATTGGGGGGGGGGGGAACCATGGACACCACCTTGAGATCCTTGGAAGATAAAGGTGGTATACCAATGTAATAAATAAAATAAAATGAATTAAATGAATGGCTTGAGGATGTTCCCCATAAATAAAAATCTGGAAGGATCTATTTTGCAATCATTATGGACAGTCAAAGTTTTCTTCCTTGTTAAAAAGCATTCTTACCATACTTTTCCATATATAAGACTAGGGGTTGTTGTTTTTTACTAAAAAATAATGTAAAAAAGGGGGTAGTCTTATACACAGGGGCAATCTCCCCCCATTTTCTTAATTTTGAGTCTCCCAAAATAGGGAGCGTCTTATACACGGGGGCGTGTTATACACGGAAAAATATGGTAATAAGGAACATGTGTAGAGGAGGGCAACCAAGATGATAAAGGGACTGGAAACTAAGCCTTATGAGGAACAGATGAGGGAGTTGGGTGTGTTTAACCTGGAGAAGAGAAGACTTGGGAGGTGACATGAAAGCCATCTTTAAATAACTGAAGGTCTGTCACATGGAAGATGGAGCACACTTGTTTTCTGGTACTCCGGAAGGCAGGACCCAAACCAGTTGATTCAAAACAAAATAAAAAAATTCCTTCCAGTAGCACCTTAGAAACCAACTAAGTTTTTTCTTATTCAAATTACATGAAAATAAATTCTTATAAACATTAGGAAGTATTTTCTGATGGTGAGAGCTGTTGGATGGTGGAACAGACTCCCTTGGGAGGTTGTACACTTCCTTGGAGGCTTTTAAGCAGAAGTTGGATGGCCATCTGTCAGGGATTCTTTAGCTGTGATTCCTGCACTGCAGGTGGTTGGGATAGATGACCCTTGGAATCATTTCCAACTCTAGTAGTCTATGAATTGTAACAAATGAAGTAGGCTGATTTTGTGAGGGAGTTTTTATTAAACAATATAATATTTTTTATATTTTATATTTTTTTAGAAGTAGTATTTAACTGATTGGGAGTGCAACATCTGCACAGGTTGAAGGAGGTCATATAGACACTGTGATCTGTTTGGGGGCTCTTTGTGTATGAATCTACAGTTCATCAAACAAAGGTAGAGGCAGAAGGGAAATCTCTAAGCTAGGGAGAGAGGAATGCAGGGGAAATCCCCCAGGCATGCAAAATAGGTATTGCTAGTTGTGATGTCCTTCTCTTTCAAGGTGAGCATAATTGCTTGCAGTTGCATAATCTGCCTTCCTGGGTGTGCTTTCTTGATTGCTGCTCTTGGTTCATCACATTTTCTCCAGAAAGAGGGGTGGATGTTGTGATATATGAAATTATTTGTTTGACAGAATTTGCGTTTCCACAATAGAGCAGGCGATTGATCCATATTGCCTATTTAGGGTTTAGGGGATACATGATTGATAAATGGCACAGGCCTGTAGATAAACCCTGCCTGTCCACTGTATGTCCACTAAAACCTCCTGTTTGCTAGTAAAACTGAATTACTGTGTAGCGAAATGATGCATGGCGGCTAACAGATTGAGGTTGAATCCTGACAAGACAGAAGTACTGTTTGTGGGGGACAGGAGGCGGGCGGGTGTGGGGGACTCCCTGGTCCTGAATGGGGTAACCGTGCCCCTGAAGGACCAGGTGCGCAGCCTGGGAGTCATTTTGGACTCACAGCTGTCCATGGAGGCGCAGGTTAATTCTGTGTCCAGGGCGGCTGTCTACCAGCTCCATCTGGTACGCAGGCTGAGACCCTACCTGCCCGCAGACTGTCTCGTCAGAGTGGTGCATACTCTAGTTATCTCCCGTTTGGACTACTGCAATGCACTCTACGTGGGGCTACCTTTGAAGGTGACCCGGAAACTTCAATTAATCCAGAATGCGGCAGCTAGACTGGTGACTGGGAGTGGCCGCCGGGACCACATAACACCGGTCCTGAGAGATCTACATTGGCTCCCAGTACGTTTCCGAGCACAATTCAAAGTGTTGGTGCTGACCTTTAAAGCCCTAAACAGCCTCGGTCCTGTATACCTGAAGGAGCGTCTCCACCCCCACTGTTCAGCCCGTACACTGAGATCTAGCGCCGAGGGCCTTCTGGCGGTTCCCTCACTCCGAGAAGCGAAGCTACAGGGAACCAGGCAGAGGGCCTTCTCGGTGGTGGCGCCCGCCCTGTGGAACGCCCTCCCATCAGAGGTCAAAGCAATAAACAACCACATGACCTTTAGAAAACACCTGAAGGCAGCCCTGTTCAGGGAAGTTTTTAATCTGTGATATTTTAATGTATTTTTATATTTGTTGGAAGCCGCCCAGAGTGGCTGGGGAGACCCGGCCAGATGGGCGGGGTACAAATAATAAATTATTATTATTATTATTATTATTATTATTATTATTATTATTATGTCTAAAATGTGTGTCACTAACATGAAAAGTTTTGAAAGCTCTTGATTAAGCATAGAGTAAACTGCCCAGCCTGGCTTAGCCCAAGTCATCACTTCCCACTTTAGGAGGAAATGGTAAATGGTATTTCTGTCTTCTGTGATCACTCTGATAAGATGTTGACCATAACAAAATGAGTTTTGCAATAAGTATTGTGGGCAAACAATGAAATAAATGTTCTTGTTCAGTGGCTGGTGGTATTGTGACTCACACTTCTGATTTTGTCATCCATCCAGTTGCACAAATTCCTTCTTCTAAGCGCAAGCCCCCTGCAGGGAAATCCCCAGACCACACTATAAAGAGACTTCCCTCTCCATGCTTCATCAGATGTGTCCAAGCTGGGGAGATGAAGTCCATCAGTGCAGCTGGGCTGCTGTTTCTTCTGCAAAGTGCAGTTGCAGCAAATGTCACTGCAGCAAGGCCAACAGCTGGGGTAAGAGATGTCTCTTGATTATATATCATTAACTCCACATTTTGTAGTTCTTTTCCTTCTGGCATAAGCACCACAATATTATGCAGGTTAAATTGGGTGAGAGTGTTCAAAAGCAGCTGATTCCCAACTAAGTGCAGTGGTAGGTTTTTCAAAAAGCATCCCCCAAAAGATAGGGGAGGTCAGGAGGGAAGCAATGGGTGGGGGGGTTATTTTATATTTGTGTTGCTGTTGGTGTTTATATTATACCATCACAATATACAGGAGGACAGGACCCTGCCCCAAAAGGTCTTACAATCTAGAACTCTCCACAGTAAGGAGAGGGGAAAGGGAGGCAGGGATGAATTAGGCATACCCTCCAACATTTCCCCGATAAAAATAGGGACATCCCATTCCATAATGATCATTTTACTATTTATTTACATATCTTACTGGGTTGCCCCAGCTACTCTGGGCAGCTTCCAACTTATATAAAAACAAGAAAAGATTAAACATTTAAAGGATTGCCTTCAGATGGCTCGGGGGTCAGATAACTCCATACCCTCCAACATTTCTCCAATGAAAATAGGGACATCCTAAGGAAAAGGAGGACATTCCAGGATCAAATCAGAAACGGGAATGGCTTCTCTAAATCAAGGACGTCCCTGGAAAATAGGGACACTTGGAGGGTCTGGAACAGGTTTTATGAATCTTCTTACTATATTGGTAAAAATATTAGTATTATTAATAATAATAAATATACTAAATATAAAGTATGTAAGAACTATCTCACTGGGCCACAAAAAAACAGCAAGCAAGACCATATAATTTGAATTGGTTGGAAATAAATCTGTTGCAAACTCTTACAGGAAGGTGGGGTGGATGGGAGAGAAATCCTAGGTTCTTTCATGCTATCTAATCTCATCCAGGGAAGGTTCCCAGCATTCTAAACAACTGTGACCAAGAAACAGAATGCAGGGTGAGCAGTTTAGAAACATAAGAGTTGCACCTGCAATGTTGGACAAGGTTGCAGAGGCATCTGCTCCACCCCTGACCCTGGATGACCCTTCCACCACAGGCTACATCTTAAAAGTCATTGAGTGAAAAGTAGCTGCCGGTGAGCCAGGCTTTCTCCGTTGAGATTTTTGTAGGCTTCACCAGGCAGAGGAAGCTGGAGAAGAATGCAGAGCTGCTGTTGACTTTCTCTGTCTGTTGTTGTTCTATGCCTGCCTTGTCTCTTCTTTAGCAGAGCAGGCACAATTTGCCATTAGGGAACTTGTTTGCCCTCTCTGCAGGTGTTGCAGGAGCCTACATGTGCCTCTTCTCTCTGAGGGATGAGAAGATCCAAGGGCATGGTACTTCTCCATATTCAGTTTCCATTCAAAGGAGGGATCACTGGAACCTTACAATATCCTATCATACTTGAGTTTATGTGTAAATGTATTGGGTTAGCATGACTGGAGGTAGACAGCTTTAGCGCTCAAACAAAGCAAGTTCCTGTGTCCCACATTAAATATCCAGCGAGGCATCTCTGCATCTCTAGATGCTGTTTGTATTTGCACTTTCTGTGTCTTTTCTCAGTCTCTCTTGCTCCCCAATTCAGAACTTCAACTTGGGTTATTTGTTTTCACACAGAGGCCTAGGCTGTGTACATGTTACCAGCTTGTAGTGCGGCTAAGTCATTGTTTTTCTCAATTCAGACCAAAGCTGGTTTGGGGGGAAACCTGTTAAAAGGTAGTATTCCATATTGCAGGATGCTAACAATGCTTGTACACAGTGGGAGTGCACTGCATGCAGAGGAAATGGGATTGTGTACATGGCCTTGGAATGCATCACCCTTGGCTGCAGGGAGGTATCTTTCCTACCTCCTTCTCTGTGTCTTAAAACAATCTTTTAAGAGTTATCTGCCACTGAGGGACATAATCTGAATCTTCCAGACTCTGGCCAGCTATTGCCTTTAGGTGAATAGGAAAACCCACAGGAATATTTTCAACAGTCAGAGCCTGGCTTATGTGTGGCGAGGAGCACAAAGCTCAGAGGCAGCCCAGTGCCTGGTGGCAGCAGAACAAGGCCTTTGTCCCCATTTTTAAGTGGAGGAGGCTCCAAAGGGTCCAGTTGTTCTGGAGGAGAAAGCAATATATATTTATAGTTCCAAGCACTGACAAATCAGGGGACAGTTTTGGGAGCAGGACAAGGAACTACAGTCCCTTCAGTTATGCTTTTTTTCCCTTCATTTTTCATTTTAAAAAAATCCTCCAGCTTCTGGAGTGAGAGTGAGGAGTAGAATTTGCCACCAGCTTCTCAAAGCCTAGAGGCCATGTTCAGTGTGAGGGAACAGGGAGTTGGGCCAGGTTTTGCTTTTTCATGTCAAACAAGAACACAACAACAGCAATGGTGGTGTGGTAATTATAGAATTACTAGTAACTTATGCCCGTTAAATTAACGGGCGCTAGAACGGGCGCTAGGGCAACAGGGATGCTATGCGCAGAGCTGACTGAGCGGCTCTCGCTTATCTCGTTTTTTTTTCTAACAACGCGAGAGCCGCATGACGTAGCCAGCTCTGCGCATAGCGTCCCTGTTGCCCTAGCAACATCGGGGACATGCGCAGAGATGAGCCCGGCCGCCCGAAGTCTCTGTTGCCCTAGCAACATCGGGGACACGCGCAGAGCTGAGCCCGGCCGCCCGAAGTCTCTGCGCTCCAATTCCCAACGGCTGTCCGTGGGGCACATGCGCAGCAGCGCAATCCCAGGGACACAGGGACTGGACGCAGAGACACTTGCACTTTATTATATGTGATGAGTACTTTGGGGGATTACTGATGTACTGTAAATATCTAGCCCCCTTTCTTCACTTTGAACTTGCTTGAGCATTGAGCACACAACATGAAGAGTGCTCAACAGGTATGACACCCACTAAATAGATTTTGTCTCTTATCAATGACCAATGAAGTTAAACAGGCCAGTTGTTCTCTCAGGCTTTACCATTTTGTGTCAATAATTTTATAACATTCATGTTATTTTCCCCAACCCCAATTTTCTTGCAGCCATTTGCTAATGTGACTGGTTCTTTGGATGACCACAAAGTTTGCCAATGTACCGTGTTCTTACCAGACACCACATTCCCTGTGCAGAGGATGGAGAGCCTTGAGATCTTAGCCCAACAGCTCTCAAATAAATTTGAGAGTGAGCTTTCAAAAGTAAGTTACTTTAAAAAATAAATAAAAGTATACACCTCTGTAGTCAGCACATATAGTTTCTGGTTTTTTAAAACTAAGTTGAGGGGGGGGGAGATCAGCTCCCATTTGTTTCACAGGGTCTGCACAGAATAACTTCTCAGTAGATTGTGCACAGTGACGTTACACAACCTTCTATATTTTTCTGGTCTAATTGGCAACTGCAGGCTTTAATCTGTTTGATTAAGCACTTAAGACTTTAACTTCTGCAGTTTAATCAGATGATCTTAATCAGTTAGCCTGTGAATTAAGGCACCACTTGATGCTGTTGCTGATGCTGTTTTAATTCTGGTATGTTATTGGCAGTGTTGCTATTATTGTTTTATTTCTTATGCCACACCCTTCCTCGCATAAGAGCTCTGGGTGACTGACAGGTCACCCTGTTCCAATGACAGGTGCAGTTGCAAACCAGCCAAAGCTGGGCCTAGCCACTCAGGCCACATGAGCACCTACAGCTTGGAAGCACCCCCAGAATACAAACCTGTTCTTTTAGGGGGAGTGGCACCCCGTGTGGAACATGACATTCACCTATTTCTTGGAACTGGAACCATTTACCACCAGAGTCTCTGTCTTATCACAATTCAGCCTCAGTTTACTGGCCGTCATCCAACCCATCCCAGTGTTCAGGCATCATTCCAGCATTTGCACAGCCCCTTCTGATTTGGATAGTATGAAGAGAAAGAGTTGGCTTTCATCAGCATGCTGGTGGTAACATGCTTCAAATATCCAGATGAGGCCATCCAGTGGATTAAAATAGATGTTGAATAGCATGGGAGACAAAACAGAACTTGCCATGGGGTTGAGCAGAAGTCAGAAACACAAAGGAAAATATTAAAAATGGCCTTTCCTTCAAAGAATGAGAGTTAGCTTTGTCACATTGCATTGTAACCTATACTTCCTTTAACTTTCAAAAAGGCACATGTCCTGCACATGTTCTGTGCAGGCGTAATTAATAAAATCAGAGGTTAAAAAGCAGCCAATTAATCAAGTGAAATGTTTTCCTTGGTTGAGAGCCCCACGTTAAGCATATTGCTTAACCTACTTGAGGGGTGGATTTTTTTTGGGGGGGGGGTGTCTGTGGATACAGAATCTACTGCAGGGGTAGGCAACCTAAGGCCCGTGGACTGGATGCAGCCCAATCGCCTTCTCGGTCCAGCCCACAGACGGTCCGGGAATCAGCGTGTTTTTACATGAGTAGAATGTGTCCTTTTATTTAAAATGCATCTCTGGGTTATTTGTGGGGCATATGAATTCACACACCCCCAAATATATATATATATATATATAGTCTGGCCCACCACATGGTCTGAGGGACGGTGGACTGGCCCACGGCTCAAAAAGGTTGCTGACCCCTGATCTACTGATTAGCCTCGCTTTTACTGTAACGGCAGGGGAAGCTCCTGTTATTATTGTGGCAGGCAGTTATGGGGAAAAGAAAATGAAAAAGCGTCAAAAGGGTGGATCTTCTCACACAAAAGAAGGGTGATAATAGCCTGATGCTCCTCCTTTCTGTCTGAAAATATTGCAAGACCTGAAGGTGGGGGATTCAACAGCTCTCTCTGCCATGTGAAGCTGCACAACAGTGGGTTGTTTTCATGTGGTCATGAGGCTGCCTAATTAAAGCAAAGCTCCTTAGCCTTTTCCTGTTTTGGGTTTGCTATAGGAATTCTGCTGCCATTTCCCTTGCAACATTCATTAAAATCCCCACAAATAAGCCCCAACATCTGTAATCTTGAGGAAGCGTGGGTGGGTGGGTGGGTGGGGGTGGGGGTGTAAATACCTCATGCAGCCAAGAACCAGCATTTGACCGGCTGCTTGATGAAAAATATGCAGGGTTTCAATTAGGTGTCCAGGAGAAATTATTTGACTGCTCCAGGAACCAGACGTCATAACAAATGAAGTGTCCTTGAATTAATCAGGAGGAAAGACAGAACACTAAATTATAAATTCTGGCCATAAATATTAATAAACTTTCTAACAGTATAATCAGGAAGAGTTAAGAAGTTTAAGCATAACAAATCTACAACAGGGAGGTGGTGGAGACAGAGACAGTTCTCTGGAAACATTTGTTTTTTGCTTAAACAATTTTCTTTAAAGTAATAGGAACTATGACACACAAAGACTACAGGAAGAAAAAAGAGGCAGAGGGTTTTATTCCCACCCCCCTAAATGCCTACACCTGCCCAGGGTGACGCTTACATATATCCTCTTGTTGAGGAATGTCCCTGGCTGCAGCGGGGAAGAGAGGATCCTGGCCCAGGAAGGAGTTGTGTTGGCTGAATGGGAACCACGAAGAGCCAGGGCAAGGAAACACCGACTGATAGTGGATGATCTGGCCCTAGATGCCAAGAATCTCCATAAATTTGTCTAATCCACACTGGCTCTTGTGTGAGTGAATCCCACAGTATAGCACCAACTCCTAGGGGCAGAGGTGTCTTCAGCCCCCTCAATATTTTTTAGTAGGGCCCCTACTAAAATAAACAAGTACTCAGTCCATGATTAATACACATTGTAAAAAAAGAAAAAAGAAAAGAAAAACGATTGATTAAATTCACCATGACCTCCGATTCACCCGTTGTGTTACCCTCATTACATTTTTTAACTACACACTGAACTTTATCTCCTCTATGTTGTTCTATTGCATTTGTAAGATTCTTCTATTGCCCACAGAAAGTCAATATATAGAGTTTATTTAAAAGAACATTGTAAAAACATAAATCTGGTCCGGATTGACTTTCTCTGGAAGTGCACTTCATGGCAACAGCTTCTTGAAGTACATCAGTGGCTGCTTAGGATCATCTCCCCTCAGGGGCTGTCCTCACCCCCCCCCCCCTTATGCACTGGAGCCCAGCAGAGAAGAAGTGTGGCATTGGTGCCACCACTCCTTCTCTTAGCCACTCCCCCAAACACACCTGAGTCAGTCCTGAGTCAGTTGGGAGTGGAGCTGTGGCCTGGCGGTGGTGGGCCAGATCTGAGGAAGCGGCCTCCACTATTCCCTGGTGTGCTGGAGATCATTGGAGGAGAAGCGCAGCCGCAGCTCCTCCCCGTCCCTGCCACACTTGGCATGATGTCCCGGATCCAGTGGTAAGAATGTTGGCAGGTATGGGGGGGGCGGTGCAAGAGACCAAGTGGAATTGTTGTTTGGGCATGGGGGTGTGAGATGTGAAGAGGCATCAGCAGTGTTGGGTGAGTGAGAGGGCAAAAAATGTCCTGGTTTCTTATTGGACAATGTTGAAGCATATTATCAGGCTTCCAGGGCTGCCCCCCTTAGCTGGCCGTTCAAAGGAAAAGTCTGAGCCATCAAGCTATAAAGCTTTAATCTAGGCTAATTACTTTACAATGCGGAGCACATCGTAAACACGTCTCATCAATCACTCTCAGAATCCGGAAGTGCGCCACCGCGATTTTGGCGCCAGTTACATAGTCTGGGGAAGCGGAAGAAACGTCTCCCTCTCCTCCCCTTCCCCCTCCTGCTTTCCCTCTGCATGTCGCAAGGTCTTTGCCTGCTTGTCTCAACCCCTGTCACCACTTCCGTTTCCCCGCTGCTGCTGCTGCTGCTGCTGCTGCTGCTGCTGCTAGAGAAGGGGGAGGAGGGGTCCGTCGTCAGAATCGGCACAGGCTGTCTATAAGAGCTTAACGCTGGGCTGAAAGGGGGGGTAGTCCCCTGACACATATGCTGACTTAAGGTAGTGATGTCACACTCGCAAGTTGGCACCTCTGATAATGCCACATGTAACGAAGTCCTTTCTTTTCTCTGTCGTGAGTCTTCCGACATTCCGCTTCACTGGATGGTCCATGGGTCATAGTGTTATGCCTGCCATGTGTAACTTTATAGACCTCTGTCATGTCTCCCCTTACTCACCTTTTCTCTAAGCTAAAAAGCCCCAAATGTTGTATCCTCCTAAGAGAGGTGCTCCATCCCTTTGATAATTTTGATTGCCAGTTTCTGAACTTTTCCAACTCTGCAATATCCATTTTTCAGATGAGGTGACCAGAACTGTCCAGGTACAGTAATGCCATAGATTTGTATAAAGGCCTTATGATAATGGTAGATTTATTTTCAGTTCCTTTCCTAATGACCACTTGCATGGAATTTGCATCTTTCACAGCTGCCATACACTGGGTTGAAAGCTATCCACTATGACCTCCACTTCTCATTCCTGTTGGTCACCACCAGTTCAGACCCCAGATTTGCATCTTTTGCCCCAGTGTGCATGACTATGCGCATGCGTATATTGAACCACAGTTGCCGCTTTACAACCCGCTCACTCAGTTTGGAGGAATTCTTTTGGAGCTTTTCACAATCCCTTTTTCTTTTAACATCCCTAAACAAATTGGTATTGTCAGCAAACCTGGCTACCTCATTGCACTAGATAATTTAAAAAGCAAAGTTCAAATACTTAACCTTGTGGGGGATCCCTTTTTACATCATTCTATGGGGAAAACTGGGACGTGGGTGGCGCTGTGGGTTAAACCACAGAGCCTAGGGCTTGCCGATCAGAAGGTCGGTGGTTCGAATCCTCACGACGGAATGAGCTCCCGTTGCTCGGTCCCTGCTCCTGCCAACCTTGCAGTTCGAAAGCACGTCAAAGTGCAAGTAGATAAATAGGAACTGCTGCAGTGGGAAGGTAAACAGTGTTTCCATGCGCTGCTCTGGTTCGCCAGAAGCGGCTTATTCATGCTGGCCACATGACCCGGAAGCTGTACGCTGGCTCTCGGCCCATAAAGAGAGATGAGTGCAGCAACCCCAGAGTCGGTCACGACTGGACCTAACGGTGGGGCTTCTCCTCTTATTACACAACTGCTAAGCTTACTCTGGAGTCTTTTGTGAGGTACTTTGCTAAAAGATTTTTGAAAGTCTAAGAATCTCATGTCAACTGGGTCATCTCTATTTGCATTTGCTTGTTGACACCCTCAAAGACCTCTAGTAAGTTTTTCCCCCCAAATTTTTTTATTGATTTTAACAATTTTAAGCACATACCATTACTGTTAATTTTTCCATTCTTCCCCCCCTCTCACTGAGAGAAGCAATATCCATTGTACATTTAACATCACTAACATTATTAAGTATCATTGCTTGGGCCTGGCCCAATTCTGTGGGCCAGGCATTCCTTCATTCCTCAATTTCATATTTCGATTGACTTCCTCAAGTCCCCCTCTGTTGAATTCATTATCTATCCTCTCTAACAGTTTTCCAAACTAAACTTCATGATAACCTATAATACAAAAATCCTTTTACTTAAACCACTCCTTTTTTCAAACCTCAGCATCTTAGTACTTCTGATCCTTTCCTCAATCCTTATCAAATTCCCTTACACCAACCAAATTTAAAACTCCTAATTTTCTACTTCTTACACCCTTACCTCCCTCCAATCTCAAAATTTTTAGCTAATTATCCCACTACTAAACTCCTTAGTTTTAACATGTAATCATTAAAGCCAGTATCCAGATCCGAGCATCATAATCCTTTAAGCCAGAAAGAAAACCAAATTCAAATATATCCTTTTCAACCCACCCCAACCCTCACAAAAGTCCAGGCCCAACAGTCAAACAAAACCGTATGGCACTCTCTTTTCTTGCTCTGCAATGTGGTGTCCTTCATAACATCATCCTTATTCAGTTCAAACCCTGGCAAATCTTTTTCCTTCTTTTGAAATTTTCTGTCCATCATTTCCTCCTCCTTGAAAGATCCACCCTCTATGTCCTCTGTGAACACCTCTTTGCAGGACAGTCCTTTTGAATCAGGTGTCAGTCCTCTCTTTTCTGTTTTTTGTTGTAAGTCCCTTCACAAAAAGTCTGTGGTAGGATTTTTTCATTTCAAATTTTCCTCCAGCAGTTCCGCTTTCTCTGAAACTGGCACTTTGTTTTCCTTTCTGTCCAAAGCCAAATTTGCAGCTCTGACAGACTGTTGCATTTCCCACAGCATGTCCAGTACTTTCCTCAGAAAGGCAGCCCGCTTTCCTTTTGCCATTTTCAAGGTTAAAAAAACTTTGTAGTCAAAACAATCCGTTATATTGTAATCCAACGTCCATATTTGTACGTTCTTGCTAAATTTTCCAAAACCTCGGGGGAAAAGGGTACCGTAACTCCCCCCCCCTAGTATTTGTAACAATTATTTCCTCCCAAAAACCGTCACAGAAGTTTCCTTCTTAACTTTCACTTTTGACAGCAGCCTTGATAACAATGTTCCACTGCTTCCTTCTGTTTCAACCGCAAGGGACCGACCTCCGTGTTTTAAATCCCTTGCTTCTTCTAATTAAGTCCAAATTATCTTTTACTCACAATTCCGATGTTTCCAATCCAAATTTTTGCAGAGAAATTAAGCACTCAAGGCAGTTGGCAGTCGCAGCTTCACACGGCAAGGGCAGTCGCTAGATCCACAGGGCTCCGTCTCCACCCCGCTCTCTCTCGGCAGCTCTTATTAGAGCTTACCGGGGTGCAGGGGAGACATAAAGAGCCCCCACCAGATCACCATGCCCCCAGGACGCTCTTCCTGGGGTTCTTCAGGGGTCCGCAGTGCGGTTGCGGATTCCCCTCCCCCTTGCCGTGCCGGGGAATCTCGGAGCCAAGATTACCCCCAACTGATCGCTATGGCGCTTAACCGGAAGTCTTCAAGACCTCTAGTAAGTTAGTGAGACAGGACTAACCCTTGCCAAAGACAGTTTGTTCATCTTCAGCAGGACTTTCATCTGTATGAAATCTTCAGCAGGACTTTCTCCTTAGAGGAGAAGATGGTGAAATGCGAACAGGGGACACAGAAAGGGCAGAACTCCTCAATACCTTCTTTGCCTCAGTCTTCTCCAAAAATGAAAACAACGCCTGACCGGAAGAATATGGAGCAGATGATTCAGCAGGGAAAACACAGCCCAGAATAAGTAAGGAGGTAGTACAAGAACACTTGGCTAGATTAGATGTATTCAAGTCTCCAGGGCCTGATGAACCACATCCCAGAATATTAAAAGAACTGGCAGAGGTGATTTCAGAACCACTGGCAGTAATCTTTGAGAATTCCTGGAGAACAGGTGAAGTCCCAGCAGACTGGAGGAGGGCAAATGTTGTCCCTATTTTCAAAAGGGGGGAAAGAGAGGACCCAAACAATTACCGCTCAGTCAGCCTGACATCAATACCAGGAAAGATTTTAGAGCAGATCATTAAGCAAACAGTCTGTGAGCACCTAGAAAGGAACGCTATGATCACTAAAAGTCAGCATGGGTTTCTGAAAAATAAGTCATGTCAGACTAATCTGATCTCATTTTTTGACAGAATTACAAGCCTGGTAGACGAAGGGAACACTGTGGATGTAGCCTATCTTGATTTCAGCAAGGCCTTTGACAAGGTGCCCCATGATATTCTTGTAAAGAAGCTGGTAAAATGCGGGCTAGACAATGCTACCATTCAGTGGATTTGTAACTGGCTGACTGACCGAACCCAAAGGGTGCTCATCAATGGCTCCTCCTCCTCTTCTTCTTCTTTTTTTTTTTGCCAAATCATTTTTATTAGATTTTCCAATCATAAAAATCACATCATATACAGTGGGACCTCGACTTACGAGCGATTCGACTTACGTGTTTTTCGACTTACGAATGACTTCTGGGAGAAAAAATGGCCGTCGCAACCGAATTTTTCGACTTACGAATGGAAGTCGCGGCCACTTCGAATAGGATTTTTTCGACTTACGAATTTTGAATAGGATTTTTTCGACTTACGAATTTTTTTTGCTCAATGCATTCCTATGGGGATTCGACTTACGAATGTTTTCGACTTACGAAAATCGCGTCGGAACGCATTATCGTCATAAGTCGAAGTCCCACTGTATTCATAAATAACAATTAGTCCATATAGTCCAATTAGTCCAAATATATCCAAATGGATTGCTGAATTATTACTTCTTCTTCTTCTTTTTGACTTCCCTTGCTTCAGACAATTAGGATTTTAATCATTTCGTTAAGTCCGTTGCCTTCCGTAGTCCTGATGTCATCGAATTCCTTTCTGTTGTTATCCGTCGTTCTTTCTTGTTTTCTTTCACGCCACTGAGTACTTTCGCAAGTGAGATAAAACAGCCAAAAACTATCATGACTGTGTGGGTTTTATATCCATACTTTTTTCCACCCCCCTGGCACGGTGCCTCTCGGCTTCAAATCCAAAGGTCCCATATCAACAATCAACATCTTAACTTGACTTCGATTAATTCCATATATTGCGTTTTGCTTAAAATCTTATCATTCTGGCTGCTTCAAAGTCTTTCCAAGGGTGGGGGCCTGTCAGTATATGATTCTGTATATTTTGCAGTAATTTGTGGCATTCCCACCCTCTTACTTTGGTTCACAGCCAGGTCTGTCTCAGTCGACCTCTAATTAAGCTGCGTCATAAATCACTCCGGCAATTTCTAGAAGTCGGCTAGGTCTCTCACAGAGTAAAGAGGAAAAAAACAACCGTAACCAGGGGTGTATTATATCATAAATTCTTTTCCACACAGTTTATTTTCGATCTCACTTGTTATAAGTAATAGAAACGTCTCTTCAAGGGGGTTGTACCCATAGATAACATAGAGCAAAACTCCCCCCTTTTGTTCCATTCCCACATACCGATAGAATGTTGCAGTCCTCTTTTTTTTTCTTGTTTCTTCTTATCTTCTCGGTGGCTGGATTATTAAGCAAAATGCCTCCTCTCCTTCTTGTCTGAAGCAAGTCCAAAACATTACCAAATTATTCATTTAAGTTGTGGAACCCGGGAGCAGGAAGAGTAGCTTCAGGGAGAGCCAGAATTCTCTCAGGGGCTATGCGTCCAAGCCCCCCCCCCCCCCGCTCCTCCCTCCTCAGAGTTCGGAGCAGGGTTGATGGGCATCACGGACGAGGCAGCTCTTCCCACAGATCCTGGGAAGATTTTGGGGGGCTGATTTACTCCCATATCAGCCCCTTTGCCCCGTGAGATTCGGAAAAGATGTTATTTCAGCCATCTTCCAGGCGGAAGTTCCATCAATGGCTCCTCTTCATCCTGGAGAGAAGTGACTAGTGGGGTGCCACAGAGTTCGGTCTTGGGCCCAGTCTTATTCAACATCTTTATCAATGACTTGGATGATGGGCTTGAGGGCATCCTGATCAAGTGTGCAGATGACACCAAATTGGGAGGGGTGGCTAATACCCCAGAGGACAGGATCACACTTCAAAATGACCTTAACAGATTAGAGAACTGGGCCAAAGCAAACAAGATGAATTTTAACAGGGAGAAATGTAAAGTACTACACTTGGGCAAAAAAAATGAAAGGCACAAATACAGGATGGGTGACACCTGGCTTGAGAGCAGTACATGTGAAAAGGATCTAGGAGTCTTGGTAGACCACAAAATTGACATGAGTCAACAGTGTGATGCAGCAGCTAAAAAAGCCAATACAATTCTGGGCTGCATCAATAGGTGTATAGCATCTAGATCAAGGGAAGTAATAGTACCACTGTATTCCGCTCTGGTCAGACCTCACCTGGAATACTGTGTCCAGTTCTGGGCACCACAGTTCAAGAAGGATACTGACAAGCTGGAACGTGTCCAGAGGAGGGCAACCAAAATGGTCAAAGGCCTGGAAACGATGCCTTATGAGGAACGGCTTAGGGAGCTGGGTATGTTTAGCCTGGAGAAGAGAAGGTTAAGGGGTGATATGATAGCCATGTTCAAATATATAAAAGGATGTCATATAGAGGAGGGAGAAAGGTTGTTTTCTGCTGCTCCAGAGAAGCAGACATGGAGCAATGGATTAAAACTACAAGAAAGAAGATTCCACCTAAACATTAGGAAGAACTTCCTGACAGTAAGAGCTGTTTGACAGTGGAATTTGCTGCCAAGGAGTGTGGTGGAGTCTCCTTCTTTGGAGGTCTTTAAGCAGAGGCTTGACAGCCACCTGTCAGGAATGCTTGGGTGGTGTTTCCTGCTTGGCAGGGGGTTGGACTGGATGGCCCTTGGGGTCTCTTCCAACTCTATGATTCTATGATTACCGCGGCATGGACTGTCCCTGAGAATCGTAGACTGTCCCCGGGACAGGTGAAGCTGCTGATCCCTTATTTTCAAATCCGAAACTTGACAGCTATGTATGATAGCCATGTTCAAATATATAAAAATATGTCATCTGAAGGAAGGAGAAAAGTTGTTTTCTGCTGCTCCTGAGAAGCGGACACAGAGCAATGGATTCAAACTACAAGAAAGAAGATTCCACCTAAACATTAGAAAGAAGTTCCTGACAGTAAGAGCTGTTCGACAGTGGAATTTGCTGCCAAGGAGTGTGGTGGAGTCTCCTTCTTTGGAGGTCTTTAACAGCCACCTGTCAGGAATGCTTTGATGGTGTTTCCTGCTTGGCAGGGGGTTGGACTGGATGGCCCTTGGGGTCTCTTCCAACTCTATGATTCTATGTATGCTTGGTAATTCTATCTTTAACAATGCTTTTCACCAGTTTTCCTGGAAGAGATGTTAATGTGGTCCCTGTCCAGCCTAGATCCTTTTTAAAAACGGTATTACCCTGGCCACTAACTTGTCTTCAGGTACAGAGGCTGATATTAGAGACAAGTTAAACATATTTGTGATAAGATCAGCAATTTCTCTCTCTCTCTCTCTCTCTCTCTCTCTCTCTCTCTCTCTCTCTCTCTCTCTCCATACAATACCATACATACATACATACATACATTTCAGTTTTTTTAAAAAATATTTTGACAGCAATTTCACATTTGAGTCATTTAAGATCTCTTGGGTGGATAACATCCAGACTTGCAGATTTTTTTAGTTTTTGTTTTCTCAATAAGGTCTAGAACTTTGTCTCTTGTAACCACTATTTGTTCCTCAGACTGAAAGTTTATTCAGCCACAGAGATCTCTGCTATAGGTTTTTCTATGAAGATAGATGCAAGTGATTCATTCAGCTTCTCTGCCATCTCCTTCTCTTGTTTAGCACACCTTTGACTTCCTTGTCACCCAAAGGTCCACCTCTCTAACTGTGGGATGGGTTTTAATAGGCAGGAGAGGATATATTAATTGCAATTTATCCCTCCAGGCACCCATGTATGTGGGTTGAACATACATTTAAAATATGGGTCTGAATAAAGTTTTAAATCCCATCCTGAACAGAAAAATTGGAAGTATAGGAATTAGACTGTGAAGGCTTTCTCACCTGACTTCACAAAGAATCAGACAACAGACTGAGAATCGCATAATCATAGAATTGTAGAGGGTCATCTATTCCAACAGTGACAGATTTCTTGCAGAAGTTAAGAAGGGATGGTCAAGGACTAAAATGAGCCATTTGGTTCATTCTTAATGGGGTCCCACTTGTACGGCTACAAAAAATAATTTAACAAAATTTCATTGCCTCCAACCTACATGAATAATTTTGATAGAAACTTGTCCACAGTGACCCAGTAACCACTCATCAGTATTCAAATGCTTTTTTAAAAAACATCATTTGTGCTTACTAGGGAATTATCTTGAGCTATTCAGCAAAATAAGTGATTACAGAAAAAGTTGTCTTCCCATTTGAAAGCTGTTTAAGGATAGTTTTAAACAATGAAACTTCTGAAACCAAACAACGTTGTTCTCCTGCGGAGCACTATGTGATGAAAGTTATGGTAGCTGGGAGGGGAAAAACCCAGCCCTACCTTTGCAGCTCCGCAATCCAGCTGGACAATTCAGCCTAGCAGGGTGACAAACCCTCAAGCTAGATGCAGAGTGACACATCCTCTGACATAATCTTGGCAGATAACAGATCGGGTCAGACATGAAAACAAAGTTTTTCTACAGGGGTGTTAAAGATACTCATTTATGACAATTGTTTATATGGGAAAAATAAAGAGCTTTTTGAGGCTTCTGTTTTATAGTTGAGGTCATTTAGTAAAGACATAAAATAAATGCAACCTCATTTGTAATTGTTCTATATAAAAACATTGTTCAAGTCATCACCTTTCTTAATATTTCCAGCAGCAAATGATTGATGGATCTTGTAAATGCATAACTGTTCTTGAAAATGGCTAGGTGCCCCAGGCACCTAAGCATCTGTTTGAGATGTGCTTACATCACACCGGCATGTGCCTCTTGTAATCTCACACTGGAATCACTATGCTGAGGATTTCTTTTACACAGTTAATCATCCTGAAATGAAAACCTATTAATATATCACAGTCTGAAGGGTTAACTACAGGTTGACGTGATCAGAAAAGAACCCGTATGGCTTTGGATTGTTCACCACGTGGGAGTGGACACACCATGTTGTGGCACTTTGAACTCACTGTACTCAGCTAACAGTGATATACTCAGCTATACAAATGATATGCTTGGTGATAAGCTAAATCTAATTATATGGTCATGATTGTGAAACATTGTTCATTGTTCATTTTTACTTTTTACTATGATAGTCCCATACACCCTGAGTTCACATTCTTCCAGGTTTCATTCCCCTAACCCTCCTGAAAATTCAACCAGCCCCACTCCCTAATTTCTGTTTTGTGAAGGCCTATTTAGTTCTACATGCTTTGCAGGAATCTCAGCAACCAACTTGAACTGGGTGGTTCAAACTTCTTCCCTTCCCTGTGATAGGTGATGCCATGATAGTTAACTGGTGTGAAATAAAAAGAAGGCTGCAATGCAGATCATGTGTCCTATACATCCATTTAGTTTGTAGTTACAGGCAGGGACTCTTGGGGTTCTCTGCCTTGTGCCAGGGGCATCTGGTTCTGAGAATGGGACTTTACCTAGTTCATTTCCATGGATACTCAGTGCTCAGGCTTCCAAAACATCTTTAGATATAGAAAGGAGTGTGTGTATGCCGTGCTGGCCCCTGCAATTGGTAAGGTAGGTAATCTATGTACGGTAAATGTATTTCTGCCTAAAAGCTCTTGTGATCGATTGCACTTGATTGATGAATCCACCAGATTTTTTAAAAAGTATGGATAAGGATAATCTGTGTCATTCTGTCACAGTCTAAGGCACTTTTCTGTTGAACTCAATAAAAATTAAAACCCACTGAGAAAAATGTAGCTGAACAGTGATTACACTTTCCCTATCCTGCAGACATTCTTCTTTATCTATGTGATTTATCTGTAATCTTTGTCTTTATTTTTAGACCAGAATCATAGCAATGTTACATAAGCTTCTGTGCTCAGTGGTACCCAAGTAATCATATTTTGATCTTGGTGAGATTACAGAGGTGCAGTGGGGCAAAACTTATCTTTTTAAAAGGTATCTTAAATACATTTTCTAAAATGGAATACATCCCCATGTATATGTATAGATTACAAAGTACAACAAAGAAATTGAAATGTATGAAAAAAAGATTGTAAACCTAACCATCAAGATTGAGCGCATGGAGAAGACGAGCATTTCTTATACTGAACTGGACTTCCAACTGATGAAACTGGAAATCAGTGAAATGGAGAGGCTAGCCACACAGCTGAAAAGTACGCTAACGGGAAGCAATGTGATTGTTGAGCAGCTGTATGGAGAGGTATGGTAAAAGCTTTGTTAAGATCCACAGTTTCTCCTGATAAAATCTCCAGTAGCTTTAATATGATTCTCCTGAAATTATGCACATATAACCAAAGGTGGAAATTATTCCCTCCCTTCCTGGCCAGTTTACACAAGGACTGGAAAATATGGCTGATCCATGAATAAGAGAAAAGTGTCAAGGATGAAACAGTGGGGCTGGAATAAGGGTCAAGAGTAAGAGTAAGGGGGAGAAGGATCCAGGCCCAAAGGAGGAAATGGGAGCTATGTGGTCCAGAATAGTTACCATGGACCAATCAAAAGCTCCACAAGTAGCCTGTGTGGGAAAAAATAGTAACTATTCCCACACTGAACACTGAAAAGAATTCATAAATTTGCATCCAATCTCTCACTCAATTTGTTCAAGGCACTTCACAGTAAAAGAACAAAACCACACACACAAAACAAAACACCAGGAAGTTAAAGCAAATTAGTGACCTCATCCTAAGCTATTTGCAAAAGCCAAAAGATTTCTATGTGACACTGAGCACCTGTCGGACATCTATCTACATCAATGGTGATGGCATAAAATTTATTATTAGAAATGCACAATTTCTAATTACTTACTGCACTATTGGCAACATCCTTTATTAAAATATCAGCAAAAATGAGTTTGCAAAACAAACCTGAGCATAACCAAAAGTCACTCCTACCATTTTATGTGCCTAGATTAAGAATTTGAGTCTCATGGTGAATGAACTGGAATCGCTGGATAAGCATAACATCCTTGCAGTCCGCCGAGAAATTCTGGCTCTAAAGAATAAATTGCAAGAATGTGAAGTGAATACAAACCAGAACACCACCAGCCACTACATCCCTCCTGGTAAGTATTTGTTTTGTTAGATGATGGAACCTATGTTGCAGAAGTATATTTTCATATTTTCCTTTCTTGGAGGGCAGGGTAAATAATTAGATCTGAGGCTTCTTTCCTGAGAATTTTCCATTTTGTTACATATATTGTGAATGAATTATATTTAGTATTCATTTGCCCAGCCCTCAGCATGTCACACTGTGGTCATTTTCATCCTTCCTTGCAGTGAATGAGAAAAAGAGCAGAGAGGAGGAGGACCAGGCAATTAATGGAGAAATCCTTCATTTTGCAATGAAGCAGAGATTAAAATGCTTCTGAAAGTAAATAAGTAAATAATATCCTAACCAACCAGAAGTAAGCCCTATTGAAATCTAAAAGGAAGGGGGGGTCCTCAATTTTAGCAGCACATTGGAAGGTTTGGGACTTCAAAACACCTGGCACTGGATGGCATGGTGACATCATGTGATTGACAGTGGGTGGCCTTTTCCACCTGTCAAATTTGGCCTGCAACACCAATCCTGATAATGGTTAGGTTGTGGAGCCATTGATTGTTCCACGTTGTGTGTGACTGAAACTCAAAAAAACACTGAGATGTGACTTGGGATCTAAATGAAGCCACATGGTAAAATGTGCAGAAAAATGCTGGAATAAAACACTTCCCCACTGGTGCAAAGGGGGGAATAAAACACTTCCCCACTGGTGCAAAGAACTGTCAAAATTTTGACTTCAGTTTATTAAGCAAATTGCTTGCAAGGTTCCTGAATGAGTCTCCCACCCTACCCAACTAAAGCTCCATGACTCTTACCACATTCCAGAATGGCTCCTAATTTTGGAGGAAAGGGACCTTTGTCAGGGGTAGCAAGATTCAGCAATCTCTAATGACTCACTGATGCCAGAATTTAATACATTCAAGTTATCCACATAACATAATGGAGGATCTCGCTGATCTTTCTGCAATGACAAAGAATTAACTCTCTTCTGAAACTGCCTTTGTGATCTCCTGCTTATCACAACCTTGGGAAATACATTTCCTGCACTATCAGTATGCTTGCAGTATGCTGATGAAATAGGGGAAATCACTCAGATAATCACCATGGCCAAGTGTAGAAGGCACTCCAATGACCACGGATTAACAGGGACCCCTGACCCACCAGGTAGTGTAGTGGCTTCTGTTATGCTCTTGGATGGCTCCCTTCATCTCAGTTGGGCTTATTCAGAAAATCTTCTGGTGAACAGCACACCATGCTGCTGAACTATCTGTGCTGCCCTTTTCACAGGACCCAGGATTTGCCCTCTGAATAGGCTGCTCCTGCCCATTCCCTGATGATGGGACAGTCTCTGGTACTGTACATGTTTGTGGGGACATGTTGTTGGGCTGCAGCCACCATTGTCCTAATTTGTGTCTTCAGTGGCTAGAGAGGATGGGAATAATATCTAGAGGCCCACAGGAAACAGTCCCTGGATTATAAAGTACAAAGTGGGTCAGGAAAAAAGTTATGTGAAGGGAAATTCATCTCGGAAAGATCTTATTATTTTTGACAATGTCTGTTCACAGCATGCTTTTGTTTCCTTGCTAGAAGGATAAATGAAGTGGTGGAAGACAAAGTTTCATTGTTCAAAACACCTTCTTGAACTTACTTGCCTTTCAGGCAGCAGCTGCATTTTCTCTCTGAAGGATGAGGAACCCTTTTGTCTGTCAGGTCAAGAGGAGCTGGGGAGAGAGAGATTTAAAACATACACACATACACAAAAGATCTGAAACAACACCTCTGAAGCCCAGAAAGGGCATTACTCTCCTTCAGATAATTTTGAGTCACAGAGTTGTGTGTGCAGGGGGAGAGGCTTGATGCTTTTTGCATTTTCCCACATACAAAAATCTCTCCCACTAGCTGTATTTTCATCCTTTTTGGGGAGGTTGCTGGATGAGCTTTTACAATAAATATACATCTGTATGGGGGGAAGTCTGAACCAAAAAAACCAGTCTGCCACTAATTTGTTTAAAATTACTGCCCTCCACAGCAAGGCTGTTTTTCCCTATTATTTTAAAACAAGGCTGTTGGAGATTTATTGTTACCTACATTTGCATGGAGGGACCCAGGTGGTGCTGTGGGTTAAACCACAGAGCCTAGGGCTTGCTGATCAGAAGGTCGGCGGTTCGAATCCCTGCGACGGGGTGAGCTCCCGTTGCTCGGTCCCAGCTCCTGCCCACCTAGCAGTTTGAAAGCACGTCAAAGTGCAAGTAGATAAATAGGAACCGCTCCGGCAGGAAGGTAAACGGCGTTTCCATGCGCTGCTCTGGTTCGCCAGAAGCGGCTTTGTCATGCTGGCCACATGACCTGGAAGCTGTACGCCAGCTCCCTCCTCCAATAAAGCGAGATGAGCGCCGCAACCCCAGAGTCGGACACGACTGGACCAAATGGTCAGGGGTCCCTTTACCTTTACCTTTACATTTGCATGTAATCTCTAATTTGCCCCTGACTTGACTGCAACACTCAGTCAGCTGGGGAGCAAGAGGACCCTGTAATTTCCCTTACTTTCTAAGTGGGTGAGGGCTTTGTGGGTTTACAGCTTCCTTGCACTCATTGAAGCAGGTGAGAGCAGATAGTTAAGTACATTCTCCCAGCAAACTTAGCTGCATGTGTATATCTGCCAGCCCATTTGGCTTCCATTTGCTTTGGGTTCATCTTATATTTATAATGTTTGTATTAAACTGGGTGTTTTTTTGTCCTGTTTCCAATGCTTTCCTTTTTCTCCTCTCTCTTTCCTTGATATTTTGTGGCGGGCATGAAGAGTGCCTAGGAAATCCCAGAGCTGTCTAAGCTTATGAATCTAATGAGACTATATAAAGTTTAACGGCTATGGCAGAGCTTTAGAAAGTCACCTCGTGAGATACTCTGTTGTAAAGTTTCTCTTGTGGCTGTGCTCAATAGAGTGAATTAGCCTAGTTTGCAGCAATGTTAAAACAAAATATGTCCTCCATTTTGCTTGCAAATTTCTAACTCAGTGCTCATTCCGAGGTAGAAAAAAGCATTTGGCAGACTGAATTACATCCTCATTTTCTGAAGAACATTTTGGCAAATCATTGACATTTTTATCCGTTTAACCATTCTCCCCTCCAAAACTAGTCTTTTGACTTATCTACACAATTACTTCACTGTAGATCAGTGCTAAATAAAAGCATATTTGATATGCCTCTGACTTCTAGCATGTCCACTGACTACTGTAAACATGATTATAATGCCATGAACAAGTGCACCCGTTTCAAAAAAGGGAGCTGCTGCCATGTAGGTGCATCTGCCCTCTTTGCATATGCACACTTAATAATAATAATAATAATAATAATAATAATTTATTATTTGTACCCCTCCCATCTGGCTGGGTCTCCCCAGCCATTCTGGGCGGCTTCCAGCAAATATTAAAAAACAATACATTAATAGATAAGAAGGCAGGCTATTATTTTTCCCTGTAATGTTTTCTAATGTGAAAAAGTGTTTTACAAGTCTAATGTCCTTTATACTTGCCTGTGAGACTGAGAAGTAGCCAATTGTTGCTGGTGTAACTCAGTTGGTAGAGCATGAGTTGGTTTGAGCCCCATGTTAGGCAAAAGATTCCTGCATTGCAGGGGGTTGGGCTAGATGACCCTTGGGGTTACTCCAACTCTACAATTCTATGATTCTGTGCCCAAGAACAGCCGATGAGCTTCAGGACTGAGTAGGAATCTTAATGGGGCTATCTTATGTCCATGGGCATAGCCAGGATTTTTGTTAGGGGGGGCAGGCTTTTGTTAGGGGAGGCAGAACCTCAAATGTGTAATGATTGTATTGATTTTGATTGATTTAGGGGGGCAATCCCTGCCCTCCTGGCTACGCCCATGCCTACACCTCTCCTGTTTCTGGGAAGCTGTTGCTTAAAGTGGTCTAATGTGCTAGTGGCACCTGCCTGTCAGTCTCCACCTCTTCTCCCTTGTCCCTTTACTTTCTTCATGTAAAGTTATGATGAAAGCCTCTTGGAGTCTAAGTCTTAGACTTAAACTATTCAGGAAAGAGCAAGAAAGAGTGTTCTTAGCATGGATCTCATTAAGCTTATTCCAGTTTTATCCTGCTTTAGCTTTCATGACTTACTTCAAAGACTCCTGAGAATAGTGAAAGTGCTGAAAATTTCTTTGTTTGGTGATGGCCGACTGAAATTCCAAAGTGAGGTGGAAGCAGTTCAACATTTCAGAGCCCTGTTTTGCTTGTTGGTTTAGCAAGTATGTGAGAAGGGTCCAGAGAGGAGTGTGCTCCCTCTGCCCCCCCCCATCACAGGACCCATTTCCTTCCAATTTGCAGAAGGTGATCTTAAGCAGGGAGCCTACTGTGCTTTGGGAAAACCTTTGCGCACTTGAGAGCCGTGTTTGTCCAGGGATCTGAAATGCATGTACGGAAGTCTCCCTGCTTCATAATATTGCTTTCCCTGTGCTAAAAGATGATGGGAAAGGTGGCAGAGGGATGCAGCTCATGGACATGTCCCTGCTGCCTGCCCCACTCTTGTGTTTCCTGAGCTGAAGATGACTTAAGGCATTTGTCTTTCAGGGCAAAGGCTTGTGCTCAAATCATTTCCACCACAATGTCTTTCAGTCTTTCCCCTTTAAGAAAGGGAGAAATATCCCTGGCTCCTCTCCCAGATCTGCAGTCCTCAGTATCTGGAAAAGCAGTTTAAGTACATGTGGTAGATATTTAGTGCCCCTTCATACATTGCAAGGATTGTGAGTAGATGTGTGTGAATATGCTGTGTGCTTCTGAGATTCCCTGAAATTTGTAAGTGCCTTGCTAAGCTTTTCCTGATGACTGTGTACATGTCATGGGAAAGTGTAAGGGGTCCCCGTTATCTGTGAGTTATACTTGAGGTGAAAGAAAGACTAACATGGCTCCAGCATATTTTGGGGGACCACCAGGAGTTTACTAAGTATATGAACATCTGCTAATTCCCCTAGTTGTGTGTGAAACATTTCTTAACTCCCTTGCATTGACATGCATGCTGTCCCATGGTCAAGCTATGAAAACAAGTGACAGCTTGAATAATGGATGTACATTTATTTCTTATGCCTTCCAATATTTACAAAGCGAGAAGATGCTTTGTTTTCTTCCACTCCCCTCCACCCAACCCTGTTCTGCTCAGCATGCCTACATTAAAGAAACTCAACAGCAACACAGTATTCAGATCTAGTACAAGAAATGGATAACCTATCCTGACTGTTTGTGTGCATGTTGTGTGCATGTTGAAAAGGCTGTTTTGTTTTTAAAAAGAAAAGCCTAGATTGGATATTGAACATCAAACAATGTTTGATGTTAATAAACCAAACCTACTTCTAACTTTAATAATTCATGTATTATTTCATAAGTAAAGAACAAACAAATGTTCAGGAAAGAGATCTCTTTAAGGGGAAAAATAAGATCTTCTTATTTCTTTTGTGCCATAAAAAGTATTTTGGCTGAATACATGATTGTTTTTTATTTATGAAACAATGCATGAATTATTAAGATGAAGCTAAATCCATGCTTGGTTTAATGACATGAAAAAATATTTTAGGCTGAATCTCTGCGACTTGCTGTGGACATTTTTATATCTTCACATTTTTGCAGCTTTTTAAAAAGTAAGCTGCAGATTTATGCATGCCGTTAATAAGCATTTAATTTGAAAATAACATTACTGATTTAGGTGTACTAATTCAGTCAATGTGTTGACAGTTGAGGACAAACTATAAATTATAGTGGCTTCTCTGCTGTGTAAAGAGCTCCCATTGATTTAGAGAGCTGGTAAGTGGCACAACATTTAGCAGTAAACCTGGATCATAAAACTATGTATTATATTCAGTATTGGCTTTCCTGTATTGTGTTGATGGAGGTATATATAACTCTAAGTACAGAAGTGTAGGTATGCCAAGAGCTGAGATCATGTTGATTGCATAAGGTCTGGAGCATGAAAGATGTGAGTTGGGAAGTCCTCAGTTCAATTCTTGGCTTACCATGAACTTTCTCAGGGTTGGTTTTGGCAACCCTCCCATCAATAGTCTGGGGATAGCAATACTGGCCTGAGCTGTTGTAAGGGTGGCTAAAGGCTCATTCACACTTCCACTTGCCCCATGTCTAGAAAGCATGGGTCCAAGGGTTTTCCCAGGGACAAATGGAAGTGTGGATGAGTCCTGAGTAACATTTGTCTTATAGACTCACTACAATCAGATCAGGAGGTTGAACTCCACAACTTCATATTGCAGGTAAAGGTAAAGGTACCCCTGACCATTAGGTCCAGTTGCAGACGACTCTGGGGTTGCGGCACTCATCTCGCTCTATAGGCTGAGGGAGCCGGCGGTTGTCTGCAGACAGCTTCCGGGTCTTGTGGCCAGCATGAATAAGCCACTTCTGGTGAACCAGAGCAGCACACGGAAATGCCGTTTAACTTCCCGCTGGAGCGGTACCTATTTCTTAACTACTTGCACTTTGGCGTGCTTTCAAACTGCTAGGTTGGCAGGAGCTGGGACCGAGCAACGGGAGCTCACCCCGTCGCGGGGATTCGAACCGCTGACCTTCTGATCGGCAAGCCCTAGGCTCTGTGGGTTAGACCACAGCACCACCCACGTCCTGCATCCATATTGCAGGTAGAGGATTACATATTAAAGGACAGGATTTAGCTTTCTACCTGACATGCTAGTTTTCTATGTGCAGGTGTTTTTTATTGTTGTTTTTGGAGGTGGAGGGGCATTCTATCATGCACTACTCCTGTGCACTCTGAAATAGTACAGCCTAGAAGCAGTTTTGCCAAATGGTAATATGTTTTGTCTAGAGCAATGATGGGAACCTATGGCCCTCCAGGAGTTTGTTTGACTCCAGTTCCTATCAGCCCTAGCTAGAATGGGCAATGGCCATGGATGATGGGTTTTGTAGTCTAGTAATATCTGGAGGGCCACAGGTTGCCCCCCCATCTAGAAACTCTCTAAAGTGTTATATAAATGCTTGCTGTTGTTATGTTAACAACCATTTCTTTTTCAATACTATTGGCCCTGGGAATGCATTGTCCTCCTGTTTTAGCAATATGTTTGCTTGGGAGTCAGAATGGTGGATAAAGTCAATTCAATTCACATTTAAAGGCAAACCTGCTTAATCCACAATTTGCTAAACACTATGAGAACTGAAACACAGCCATCCACTCTTAGTCAATTTTGCCCAGAATGATTCATTTAATCTCTGGGGTGAAACGCCCATGATTGCAATAGGTTTTCTCTAGATATGTTCCAAACTGATGCATTGCCAAGACACCTGATCTGGAGAGAGGGTTCTGTGACATGCTATGAGAGGTAATAACTACCCAAGAGCTGGATGGGAGGTAGAAATGAGGGTGAGGAAGTGGTGGTGAGTGACTGAGGGCACAAAGCAAGTGAGAGGTGAAGATTTTAGAGAAACAAGTTATTTCACTGCCAGAGATATTCAGAATCTTTGAACTGCATATGTGCAACACACTCTGTTTTTTGGTTGGTTTCAGGAAGCTGCAGTCATGGTGGAATTGCAAATGCCAGCCAGCCCTTTGTGATTCAGCTAAACTGGAGAGGATTTGACTACAAATATGGTGCCTGGGGAAGATATACCTCTCCCCTGAACCCTGAAAAGGAGCTCTATTGGGTTGCGCCACTGAACACTGATGGAAGATACCTGGAATATTATAGACTTCATGATTCCTTTGATAATTTATTGCTGTTCAGATACTCTAATCAATTTAGAATTCTATATGGCCAGGGCAGTGGCATGGTTGTTTTCAACAACTATATGTATTTTAACCAACATGGCTCAAGAGATATGAGCAAACTAGATTTAAGCACCAATACCGTGGTGCTGAAGAAAACTCTTCCAGATGCTGCTTTTAACAATCGGTTCTCATATGCAGGGGTGCCATGGCAAGATCTGGATTTTGCTGTGGATGAGAACGGATTGTGGGTAATTTACTCAAAAGAAACTAGTGCAGGTAATATCGTGATTAGCAGACTTAATGAAACAACTCTTGAGGTGATCAGTACATGGGAAACAAGGCAGTACAGGCCAGCCGTGTCCAATGCTTTTGTTGTATGTGGTGTGCTCTATGCCACAAGGCCCATCAATACTAGGAAAGAGGAAATATTTTACACATATGACACAAACACAGGAAGAGAAGGCAGAACAAGCATCACTCTAGATAAAATGCTAGAAACAATTCAGAGTATCAACTACAGTCCTATAGATGGGAAACTTTATGTGTTCAATGATGGCTACCTTGTTCAGCATCAGTTGACCTTCCAGACTCTTCCACAACAAAAGTGAAGCAGAGGAAGAGGGGAAAGCAGAGGTCTGACCTGTTTGTAACTCATTTGTACTATCTCCCAATATTGCTGCTACATTTCTGAGGGGCGAGGGGCGGAAATGTAATATCAACTCATGGCAACATGCAGGCTCTATCCATGCCACCTACTTTTGGAAAACTTGGTGCAAGGTCCAGCCAATGTTGAACACTTAAATTTCAATTATTTCACCAGCAGCTAATTAAGCCTTTGCTTAACTTTCCCATTGAAATGAGCAGGACTTAAAACTGCTTAAGCTTGGCTTGATTGTGCCCATAACGATATGCCTTGCTACTGGTTCAGACAAATTGTCCCTTTAGGTCAGTGTTCTTCCTATGTGTGATGTGCATATCTGTTACTAGAAAAAGCAACAACCTGGTATTTTTGGATTGGGGCAGGGGAATATATTCATCTCTACCTCAGGGCTTTTCTACTCCTTATTATTTGCTATGCAGACTTAAAACATTTCCTCTTAAAGCACCACCACTGTTATTACATTTTCCCAGTGCTCAAATTGTAGTAGTTCATTGCAGTGAGAATTTGGTTCTGCTCCTGGGCTCCTGGGCTGTGGTTTGTGTGTGTTAGCATTTGTGATATCAGTATAACAAATGACAACTCCTTGTCTGTACTCCCTCCCCTATTCCTGTGCCTTATAGTGACATGTTTTATACATGATTATAGTTTTAAAATATTCTTTGAATGTCACACTCATCTAGCCTTACTAACAATAATTAAATGTTTTAAAGTGGAAAGTTATATAAATTGTAGACTGAGGACTCTTTCATCCCTCTCCAGCACTCTGAATGGTGCTTTGCCAATTTCACTTTGGATAGCAAGAATGAAACTGATAACGCTTATGGTACAGGCCCTTTATGGTTACTACCCCTCTCCACTGACTCCCACAAGTATATATTGTGAAATCTGGATGGGGCCTTAAAGTTATTGCTCAGGGATATGAGGAAGGATCAGAAAGGGAAAAATACAGTTAGTGGATAAGCTCATGAGGCACACTCCTTCTGTGAAAGCCCAGATAAAAAAAATTAACGAGAGCTACACAACAAAGGATTGTTATGAGGCTTACTCAAGAGAACAATCCACAAGGTAGATTGTGACCTTTATGTCCACACAACATAATGCAAGCCAGGGTGTATGCAAAACAATTTGCCACTAATGTAAAAGTACTGCCAATTTTAGCCAAATATTAATCTATCTCTTTGGATAGATTCCAGTCCTCAAGCTTCTTGATGTAAAGAGTCCTGCAAAGGTAATAAAGATTTAGGCCAAATGGATCCTTCCTTTTTTTTGACTGGAATATATAAAAAATGGCGCATTGCTGTTGTCCCAGTTTTAGAGGAAATGGGAGAGAAATACTGATTGGTTTATGAAAAGGGAGTCTTATTTGTGACATTTTGGACAACAAATTCCAAGATCCTGTGCAAACATTTGTAAACCCTGCCTTTGTTGTGATCAATTGATTTTGTAGCAAGAAATTCTAATATGCTATGCCATCTTTTGCATTTTTATTAATTTTGAATCATTGTGATTAGAATTTTGAATGAACTACATACAGTAAATTTTCTATGACTTCTATATTTTGTAAATAAAACAAAACTCTAGACCACCATCTAATACAGAATTTAGTGTGCTTAATCTCACAACTGCCTCTCTTCTACTTGTTCAATGGTTTCTTCCTGCACACTTCTGTTTGCCATATAAATTTCAAATAATGAATGTTTAAAAAAACCTAAAAAATTAAAAGTAGATTCATAATAAAACATGGAAGTTGTGTTATCTTGGAAACTGTAAGTGCATTTGCATAAATGTGATGCTTTGCATTATTCATGTGGAATGCGGGCTTATATTTATTTGGCACTGAATGTTGCAGAAAATGCATAGCTTTACAACTGGTCTGTTTTTTCTTTTCTTTTTCAATAAACTATATTTAGACAAAGAAAAATGAAATGGAATTCTTTAGTGGGTGATGTTATTTCTGACAGCTAGTCTAGGAAACAGCTTGGGCAAATTCCATTTCAAACCGCGATGCTCACATGCCTCTAGACATGGTGGCTTATGTGACTCCTAAAGGTAAAGGTAAAGGTACCCCTGACCTTTAGGTCCAGTCACGGATGACTCTGGGGTTGCGGCGCTCATCTCTCTCTATAGGCTGAGGGAGGTGACGTTTGTCTGCAGACAGTTTTTCCGGGTGTTGTGTATTAAGCAATAACACAGTCAAGACATTTTAATATAGAGTATTGTGTTGTATTACAGACCTTATTTGAATGTATGAGTTACAGCGGGAACAGCAATCATTTGCTGGTTCAGAGAGCAGGATTTGGATCCTCTGCCGGATTGGTTTCTGCAGGAGGGAATCCCTGCCATTGGTTCCCGCCAAAATGTATCTTCTCCCTAGTAGCCTACTGTTATTATAAAAACCCCAGTTTTCTCCAGTCCTGTGGCTGGCTCTTCCCTGTTTCCAAAATAAAGAGATGTTGTACCTGATTCTCGCCTCCAGTCATTGACCCACGACATAACATGTTGGCGACGAGGATGGGATCCGGCTTGCCATGAATGGATGACAGAGGTCGGCATCCGGAGTCAGAAGAAGAGGAGGCAGAAGTTGTAGATGCTCCTGATTACACCATGGCAGGAAGTAAAATCATTGAGCCATTTAGACCAGGAGCCGCAGAAGCTTGGGATTCGTATCTCCAGCGTTTTGGTTTCGCTGTTGCCGCGCAAGGAATCACCAACGACGACAGGAAGAAGGCAGTCTTCCTGAGTTGCTGCGGGGCTGAAGTTTTTGAGTTGGCCCGAGGTTTGGTGGCTCCTCTCACGCTAGAAACGGCGACGCTGAAACAGATAACGGACCAACTTACAAGGCACCTGGCCCCGGCAGCGACCAAGACAACACGCCGCATAGAGTTCCACAATAGGAGGCAGAGGGATGGTGAATCGGTCTCCATGTTCCTTGCTGAGCTGAAGGTCCTGGCGAGGCACTGTCAATTCGTGGCTCTCGAGGAGGCGCTGCTTGACCAGTTCATTGGCGGCCTGAGCAGCAGTAAAGCCCGTCGTCGGATCGCTGCAAGGGAAGATGTGGATCTGGCAATGGCTGTGCGGGAAGCCATAGCCACTGAAACCACAGAGGGGGAAAAGCAAAAAACCCCACAACGAAGCACCAGGCCGGCCGCGGAGGTAGCTCACGCTGTGAGCAGCCAGGAGTCCAGCCCGTCCCAGAGTCCATCCCGCGCAGTTGGATCCCTGAGGGTTGGTTCATCGGGAACAAAAGGAAGAAAACTAGAATGCCCGGCTTGTGGTGGTGCGCATGAACGTCGCAACTGCCGATTCCGGAACGCCATGTGCCACGCTTGTAATAAAAAGGGCCACATCGCTCGGGTATGCAGGTCGGCTACCGGGGGAACATCGGGATCCCCGTTACCATCCTGGCGACAGGCAAGTTCATCAGCGCATGCTTTGGACGACTGCAACTACCTCACCGAGATTGAGGGGAAGACCGTTCAGTTTCCTGCTCAGGGGAAGGCGTTTGTCCAGGTCAGCATTGAGGGCCGCCCTTGCCAGATGGAGGTAGATTCCGGGTCAGGATACACGATCGTCTCGGACGAGACTGCGAGGTCGTTTTTCTCAGGGGGTAAGTTCCCTCCATTGGAACCTTTCCCCGCCACATTGCAATCTTATTCAGCTGGCCAGATACACATCCTGGGAATGTGTTCTGTCAATGTTAACTTTAGAGACAAAAGGGCCGTACTTAAGCTGGTGATCGCCAAGGGAAAGCGCTCTAGCCTCTTGGGAACAGACTGGTTTCCTGCACTAGGGTTGGGCATATCTGGGCTGAACGCAATAGCAATAGCCCCAAAAACATTCGAGAAGATTTATGAGGAGTTCGCATCACTATTTGATGGCAGTCTGGGGTGCTATAAAGGGCCTCCTATTGATTTCGAGTTGGACCAAGGGGTGGCCCCAGTTCGCTTCAAGCCAAGACGCGTGCCATTCGCCTTGCAGCCCAAAATAGAGGCAGAACTCGACAAACTAGTCCAGCAAGGGGTATTGGCACCAGTTGAATCAGCAAGATGGGAAACCCCAATAGTGACTCCGCTAAAGGCAAACGGGGAAGTGCGTATCTGCGCAGACTATAAATGCACAATTAATAAGGCAATTCGGGGAAATTCTTATCCCATTCCAGTGGTGTCTCAACTGCTGGCAAAGTTGGCTGGAGGCAAGGTATTTGCAAAGATCGACCTTGCCCAGGCGTACCAGCAGCTACCTGTAACGCCAGAAACAGCAGAAGCTCAGACTATTGTAACCCACAAAGGGGCATTTAAGGTGAACCGACTGCAATTCGGAGTAAGTGTGGCCCCAGGGATATTTCAGGGCATTATGGAGAGGTTATTAAGGGGAGTGTCTGGCACCCTCGTGTATTTTGATGATGTTCTAATATCGGGGAGGAACCCCCACGAGCTGGAAAGTCGCATCAGAATGGTGCTTAAAAAGTTCCAGGAAGCTGGGCTCCATCTAAAAAAGGAAAAATGTAGTTTTGGAGTTTCTATGGTGGATTTCCTAGGTTACACCATTGATGCTGCGGGTGTGCACCCCATGGAAAGCAAGGTTAAGGCCATCGCCAATGCCCCCAGACCCAGCAACAAAACTGAACTCCAATCATTCTTGGGTCTGGTGAATTTTTACCATGCGTTTTTACCGCACAAAGCAGCAGTGGCAGAACCTTTGCACAGGCTTCTTCAGAAGAAATGCGTCTGGCATTGGGGAAAGCCACAACAAAAGGCTTTCGAAACCATTAGGGGAATGTTGTCTGCTGAGAGCGTTCTGGCCCATTATGATGAGACGAAACCCCTCGTACTTGCTTGTGACGCGTCTCAATATGGGCTGGGAGCTGTGCTCAGCCACAGAGAGGCGGATGGGACAGACAGACCCATTTCGTTTTATTCAAGGACTCTTACTTCCACCGAGAGGAACTATGCGCAGATCGACAAAGAGGCATTAGCTGTGGTAGCGGGGGTAAAGAAATTCCATGACTATGTGTATGGGCGATCGTTCTTAATTGAAACGGATCACAAGCCATTGCTGGGTCTGTTCAACCCTGACAAACAAACCCCTCAAATCTTGTCCCCTAGAATGCTCAGGTGGTCGATTTTTTTAAACGGTTTCCAATATAAGATATGCCATGTGAAAGGGAAATTGCTCTGTCACGCAGATGCCCTCAGCCGGCTGCCACTCCAAGGAGCTAGTGATTGTGACCCGGCTCCAGCCGAACAGGTCATGATGTTGGAAACACTGCCGAGCGCTCCTGTGACCGCGGAAGACGTTGCGGCCAGGACGCGTAAGGACCCCACACTCTCCCGAGTCCTTGCCTGGGTAGGGAGGGGGTGGCCCAATGGGGGCCAAGAAGAAAAGTTCCACCCATTCGCAATACGGCAGCATGAGTTATCACTTCATAAGGGGTGCATACTTTGGGGGGACAGGGTAGTCATCCCTAACCCACTTAGGAACCGCATTCTAGAAACCTTGCATATGGGGCACCCGGGAATGGTCAGAATGAAATCCCTGGCACGATGTTATGTGTGGTGGCCAGGGATGGATAGGGAAATAGAAATGTGGGTGCGCACGTGCAAGGCATGCCAAGAGGTTCGACCTGAGGTTCCCCGGGCACCTATTCATTGGTGGGAACAGTCCAGGGCGCCATGGAACCGCATTCACATTGACTTTGCGGGGCCCTATCAAGGGAAAACATTTTTAGTTGTGGTCGATGCATACTCGAAATGGTTGGAAGTAGCCTTAGTTTCCAGTCCCACATCAGCAGCCGTTATCAAAGTTTTAAGGCAATTGTTTGCCACGCATGGCCTGCCAGAAACATTGGTGTCAGACAATGGGACAGCATTCGTGTCGAGTGAGTTCAGAGGTTTCCTTGCTGACAATTTCATACGAGGAGTGACCTCTGCCCCTTTCCACCCCTCATCTAATGGTCAAGCAGAAAGAATGGTGCGAACTGCAAAGGGGGCTATTTCACGGCTACTGGAGGGTGACTGGGCAGCCCGGATAGCTCGTATGCTGTTTTTGCAGCACGCCACACCATGCACAGCCACGGGAAAGTCACCAGCTGAGCTGCTGTTAGGTCGTAGGCTGGTGACAGCCCTGGATTTTGTACATCCAGATAGGATGCCCTCGCGTTCCGCACGGAAGCCACCCCAACCTGAAGGAGACAGAACGAGACACCTTAACCCAGAGGATCTCGTTTGGGTGAGGAATTATGCTAGAGGTCCGACTTGGGTTCCGGGAGTCATTTCGCGGGCCACCGGTCCCGTGTCATATTATGTCACGTTGTCACAAGGGCAGGTCTGGCGTAGGCATGTGGATCAGCTGAGACGCAGAATACCCAGCAGATGTGATGCCGAGGAATCTAACACCCCCACATTAAATGGGGAGTTGCCACCCCCGAGTCAGGTGGAGACGCCTGCACGGGTTAATGATCCACCAGGGCAGTCAGAAGGTGAACTACCCGCTGGGAATACGGAGTTGGCGGAAGATAATGAGCTGGGGGGGTCGTTAGAAGGGACAGCGGTAACCAATACTCCCGAGGAGACTCCTCAGCCTCCAATTCCTCATGTCACAACACCGGAGGTGAGACGATCGAGTAGAAATCGCAGGAAGCCACAGCTCCTGAAAGACTTTGTGTGTCATTCCCGCTAAGTGTGGGGGGGTGTTGTGTATTAAGCAATAACACAGTCAAGACATTTTAATATAGAGTATTGTGTTGTATTACAGACCTTATTTGAATGTATGAGTTACAGCGGGAACAGCAATCATTTGCTGGTTCAGAGAGCAGGATTTGGATCCTCTGCCGGATTGGTTTCTGCAGGAGGGAATCCCTGCCATTGGTTCCCGCCAAAATGTATCTTCTCCCTAGTAGCCTACTGTTATTATAAAAACCCCAGTTTTCTCCAGTCCTGTGGCTGGCTCTTCCCTGTTTCCAAAATAAAGAGATGTTGTACCTGATTCTCGCCTCCAGTCATTGACCCACGACATAACACCGGGTCATGTGGCCAGCATGACTAAGCCGCTTCTGGCGAACCAGAGCAGAGCACGGAAACGCTGTTTACCTTCCCGCTGCAGCGGTACCTATTTATCTACTTGCACTTTGACGTCCTTTCGAACTGCTAGGTTGGCAGGAGCAGGGACTGAGCAACGGGAGCTCACCCCATCCAGGGATTCAAACCACCGACCTTGTGATCGGCAAGCCCTAGGCTCAGTGGTGTAGACCACAGCACCACTCCTAAGGAAACCCAAATGGATGTGTACAAGTAAACTGTGCAATCTGTCAGCAAATTTTGTGCATATTACCCATCTGGATTAGAATCTTGGGAAGGCCAGCTCAACTGATATCATGAGCGTATTTCTTACCGATGTGGCCAATCTGTATCGGCCAATTTTATTCAGACTGAAGATCTGAATGTTCCTCCATCTGAAAATGTCCTTCCATACCACCCATGAGGCCAGGTGAAGTGGCCAACTCAGGCAGCAGGATCCAAAGAGGCAGCAGATCCTGATGTAGATCTTTCTCTCCCCTTCTTCCCCAGTGGGGAGGGGGCACCATTTTCTGGTTTGACCTAGGTGCTAAAATGTATTGAGCTGGCCCGGTTCCATATAGAAAATTGGAAGCCTGGGAGAAAAGTTCCAACCCTGTCCTCTCACTGACATCAGGTTTTCTAGGCTGAGGAACTTCTGCACAGCATAGCTTTTTATCTAAGAATGTGTGGAATTAATTTAAAAGGTACTGTCACATCATTTGCTACATTTGCCTGACCACCTAGTTTGATAGGAAGCAGTATGTGTGCAGCAACCAGGGATTCAGAAACACCGATTGCATATGTACACTTAGGAGAGAGCTGTGCTTGGCCAAAAGCCCCTGTTGATTAGCACACACTTTGTCAAACCTGTAAAATGGGCCTAAAAGTCTGTCCTTACGCATTGCCTTAATTTGGGAATCCAGTATGGTGCTAAAATGAAGAAGAAGAAGAAGAAGAAGAAGAAGAAGAAGAGAATCATAGAGTTGGAAGAGACCACAAGGGCCATCCAGTCCAACCCCCTGCCAAGCAGGAAACACCATCAAAGCATTCTTGACAGATGGCTGTCAAGCCTCTGCTTAAAGACCTCCAAAGAAGGAGACTCCACCACACTCCTTGGCAGCAAATTCCACTGTCGAACAGCTCTCACTGTCAGGAACTTCTTTCTAATGTTTAGGTGGAATCTTCTTTCTTGTAGTTTGAATCCATTGCTCCATGTCCGCTTCTCTGGAGCAGCAGAAAACAACCTTTCTCCCTCCTCTATATGACATCCTTTTATATATTTGAACATGGCTATCATATCACCCCTTAACCTTCTCTTCTCCAGGCTAAACATATCCAGCTCCCTAAGCCAGTGATGGCTAACCTTGACACTCCAGATGTTTTGGAACTACAACTCCCATCATCCCTAGCTAACAGGACCAGTGGTCAGGGATGATGGGAGTTGTAGTTCCAAAACATCTGGAGTGTCAAGGTTAGCCATCACTGCCCTAAGCCGTTCCTCATAAGGCATCGTTTCCAGGCCTTTGATCATTTTAGTTGCCCTCCTCTGGACACGTTCCAGCTTGTCCGTATCCTTCTTGAACTGTGGTGCCCAGAACTGGACACAGTATTACAGGTGAGGTCTGACCAGAGCGGAATACAGTGGTACTATTACTTCCCTTGATCTAGATGCTATACTCCTATTGATACAGCCCAGAATTGCATTGGCTTTTTTAGCTGCTGCATCACACTGTTGACTCATGTCAAGTTTGTGGTCTACCAAGACTCCTAGATCCTTTTCACATGTACTGCTCTCAAGCCAGGTGTCACCCATCCTGTATTTGTGCCTTTCATTTTTTTTGCCCAAGTGTAGTACTTTACATTTCTCCCTGTTAAAATTCATCTTGTTTGCTTTGGCCCAATTCTCTAATCTGTTAAGGTCATTTTGAAGTGTGATCCTGTCCTCTGGGGTATTAGCCACCCCTCCCAATTTGGTGTCATCTGCACACTTGATCAGGATGCCCTCAAGCCCATCATCCAAGTCATTGATAAAGATGTTGAATAAGACTGGGCCCAAGACAGAACCCTGTGGCACCCCACTAGTCACTTCTCTCCAGGATGAAGAGGAGCCATTGATGAGCACCCTTTGGGTTCGGTCAGTCAGCCAGTTACAAATGAATGGTAGCATTGTCTAGCCCGCATTTTACCAGCTTCTTTACAAGAATATCATGATGATGATGATGATGATGATGATGATGAAGAAGAAGAAGAAGAAGTGTTTACACTGCCAACTTAGTGGGAGATCTACTATAGTAACCCTCATTTTGTGTTATTGAGAGCTGGTGCAGCTTAATCACCAGGAGCACATGTGTGAGCCTGGAAGTACCTGATTCAAATGGCACTTCAGATGATAGAAATGATAATAAATTAATATAATTGTCATTAATTTTTATCTTGCCCTTCCTTGAAGAGATCAAGGATGCATCCATTGTGCCCCCCCCCCAATTCTCTTTATCTTCACCATGTCCCTCTCAGAGAGGTTTGGCTGAGAATAATGACTGGCCCAAATTAGGGTTGCCATATTTCAAACAGTGAAAATCTGGACAGAAAAGTTGCGCTTTTTGTCTGAATCACAAACATGGATGTTTTTGAGCTATTTTTATGGAAAATTGGCAAAAATGACACTGCCGACATGGGTTGCCATACATTTGGATTTTCCCAGACATTTTGCTGATTTCCGCCCGGACACTGCTGCCAACTGCAATATTCCAGATAAGTTCAGAAAATTCCAGACATATGGCAACCTTAGCATCATGCAGAAAATGTAATGGTTGAGGAGGGATTTGGACCCAGGTGTTCCTGCTTCTACTTTGACAGTTTATTCAGTCAACACTGCTTTTCATGACCACAAATCTATTAAAGTAGCCTTAAGCAAGCCATTGTTTTCTCAGTCTCAATTCAGCTTCTGCAACACAGATCTACTTTACAGGGTTTACCCTTGCAACAGGGTAATGTATGTCAAGTGTGCTAGACACTCCTGGTATACTAAGTAAATGTTAAGTATTGTATTTAAACTGGAACACATATTTGTGTTCTGAGCATAAAAAAAGAAAACCAATTGCAGCTGCTCCCTTAGTAGGAAAATAATAAATCCATAGAAAGACTAAGCAAGGAGGGGCTGTCTGTCATCATCCTGATCCCTACCTAGTCTGCTTTCTCATCAGAAAGGGGTGTTTGTGTGTGTGGCTTTGCACAAAGTCCCCCATGATATTCTCACAGAGAAGCTGGTAAAATGCTGGGTGAGGTTTCTGTAAGGTGGATGTGTAACTAGTTTGATTTGTAACAAACAAACTCAGCATAGGGGTGCCATTTTCAGTAGCAGCCTCACCTCATAGTGACTTGTAATTCCAACCTTAAACAGAACAACCTGAGAGATTGGTGGCATTTCCTGGCTTAGCAGGAAATCCCTCTAGTGACCTTGGACAGCCTGCTTTCTTTTTTCCCATCTCCATGGAGAAATAATAACATACCAGATGCTGTTAATGGAATAATGGAAATTGTGTGCCTATGGTCTTATGAATAGAAATGGGTCTATAGATCCACATATTTAGTCCTGTTTTCCATTTTTTCTTTATTGCTGATTGCTTTTTAACACCTACTTATCCCTTAGCACATTATGGTGATAGGGTTTGTCTGTTTTCTATAGGTTCCTAGCACTTATTTCAAGTGGCTTCCTCACCCTTCAAACAGAAGCCTGTGGAGGCTGCTTTTAAACCAACAAGCAATACCAGAAGCAGGCTCTGACTCTGACCTTTTGGTGCATCTGTGGTTTAGTGAAAAAAATTTCTGTTTGGTGCTACATGGGTCGGTAGAATAGAAAATGAAAACAAACGTTGTTGTTGTTGTTGTTGTTGTTGTTGTTGTTAATGCCGTGCAGTGTCTGTGTAGTGAAGGAGTTGTCAACCTGGTCCCTACCGCCCACTAGTGGGCATTTCAGGATTCTAGATGAACTGTAGGGGGTTCTACGGCACAAGCTGAATCCTCCTTCCATCGAGCACTGGTGGGCGGTAAGGAAATTTTACCATCAAGAAAGATGCATTAGTGGGCAGTAGGTATAAAAAGGTTGACTACCCCTGGTGTAGTGCATTGAAACAGCCAGGATACTACTGGCCCAGAGATGGAAAGAAGACAAAGTTCCAACCAGAGAAGAATAGCTGATGAAGATGATGGACTATGCCAAAATGGTGAAAATGACTGGGAAAATCAGAAACCAGGAAGAGAAGAATTTTAAGGAATGGGAAATGCCTGGGTTATGAAGGTGCCCTAAAGACTTTAAAGCAAAGACTCTGGGACATTACACACAGTGACTTGCGACATCGATCACACGCAGTCTGCAGTCCGCTGGCAGTAGGAATACAATATGGGCATGCCTTTAAGTTAACATCTTATATTAAAAATCTGACAGTTCCAAATTACAGAAGGCTATTTACAAAAGCCAGACTTAACGTCTTTCCTTCTGCAGTGTTGGATGGCAGATTGAGAGGAGTTCCATACCAGGACAGACTATGCTCATGTGCCCAAGACATTGACTCTATAAAACATATTTTGCTGCACTGTGTGAAATTCTAGCAAGCCAGGGCAGAACTGATATTACCCTTGCTAGTACCTTTCCTGGGAAAATCAGAGGCTTACTATGTCAGGTTCCTACTGGAAGACCGGACAAATGACAGAACATTAGCAGTGGCGAAGTTTCTATCAGTGGTTGCAAGAACCAATTATCCCTATTCCTAAGCCTGAACAAAATGCTTGTGTAACCTGAAGGTGGGCTGTTGAAATTGTGTATTGTTTTGTAATGAATTGTTGGGTTTCTGGACCATAATAAAGATTTGATTGATAATGTATTTAAGAGAACACTGTAAACAACTAAAAACTTTGGCAGGATTTGAGTAATGCTTGTAATGTACGAAAAACCATGGAAAATGGATTACTATTCTTTTAACAAATTAGAGAAAATAAGAAAAGCATTTGGGGGGGGGAGATTGATAATGGAAACCAGGGAAGGGTGGAGAGAGGTCAAAGGATTCAGGGAATCCTAAATGAAGAGGTGAATGATTTGTTTGAATTTAAATTTGTTATGTACAACTTAATAAAAATTTATTTATAGGAACAGCCAGGATAATCTGCCTTCAAATCTATCATGAATTATGAAGGTCACTAGATTCAGGTAGGTAGCTGTGTTGGTCTGACGGTTGAAATAAATAAAAAATTGTCCAGACCAACTAAGTTTGTTCTGGGTATAAGCTTTCTGAAGAAGTGTGCATGCACACGAAAGCTTATACCCAGAACAAACTTAGTTGGTCTCTAAGGTGCTACTGGACAATTTTTTATTTATTTCATGAAGGTCACTGATTAACCTGCCTCACAGGGTTGCTCTTGGAGGACACGATATATGCTGTCTTGATCTACTTGGAGTCAGGGACATAGTGTGGGGGGTGCTAGTGAGGCCATAGCCCTGGGTGCACATTTTTGAGAGGGTGCAAACCAGGCGCCTCCAACACAGGCATGTCCTGGCCCAGAGCTCCTCTCTGCTGTCATCAGAGTGATTCACCCACTAAGGGCTGTGTCAGTTGGCCAGACTTCCCCTACTTGGACATGCAGGCGATGCAGTGTGGCTGCACTTGGCTCCGCTGAGGAGGGTCACCCAGGCTGGGCTGGCGCGGTGGGATCTGATCACCCTCTGTGCCCCTTCCCCAACATGGGCATCCCCATGCCTGCCCTGGGCACCAGTAAGCCACGCTATGCCGTGGCTTGGAGGGTATCATACCCTCCAAATGTCCCGATTATCTCCTGACAGTCCCAGAATTACAAAAGCCATCCCGGCTTCTGATTTGATACTGGAATGTCCCTATTTCCTCCACCAATGCTGGTGCTGAGCTCGGGGAGGAGGCTGAACTGACAATTGTCCTGAGTGATGACGATGGTGAAAATTGCGGCTGTGAGGAGCATCCCGTTGCTTCTGCATGCCTGCTGCTGCTGGCCTCCCCCCTTGGCATTCATATTGTCCAGAAGGGATTGTATCTGCTTCACTGTACTTTTTTTTTTTTTGGCCAGCATGTTCTTATCATGGCTTGTAATGAACCCAGTTTATCTCCCAGCAGCCCTGATGTGACTGCAACTCAAACACCACACAATTCGGCACAGTTCTGGATGTACATGCATGTGTGAACTGGCCTTGAAGCTGGTGCCCAAGACAAGCAGCTGATGTCATTGTGCTTCCTTCTGGCTAAACACAGACTAACCAAATTTCATTCTGTCTAATAGGTTAGGCCTTCAAGCCACTGTCTACAGTGCCACAGTAACTGTAGTGCTGTGGATGGGATTACTCAGGAAAACATTGCCTGAGCCTCTGCTCTCTATCTATCTTTCCCAAATAACATAACATGCAAATGTTATAACATTATTTTCTCCTGATTTTTTGTCTGCTCCAGGTCAATAAATTCTGGTCATTTATTCAGTAAAGAAGCCTATTGTCTATGGCAATGTTACACCAGCCAGAGAGCCCCACTGTTAGGAGTCAGCACAAAGGAGTGAGCTATTGAAATGATGCAGCATTCAGCTCTGTTTTCTAAAGATGTCCCCCTGCACAAAGCAGAGCAATACATTCCCCTAGAATGGAACACATTTTCAAAGTGCTTTGCTCAGCATTTTATTCTCCTGACTTCTATTAAAATTAATAGGAGTCATGCAGCTGGAACGCACATGGATTGATAGCACAATACGGCCACAAATGAATGTTGGGTTGCGAAAGTATCAGGTACAAAATGGTAATTTTTGCTGGAATGTGCTTGAGTCCATTTTGCAGTCCTCAGAGCATTAACTGCTTTGTTGCTGACTTAATCACAGCATGTTTGTACCAGACCGGGAGTCCCAGAGGAGTGCCTGAAACCCCAGCACTCCTTAGCTGACAATGGGAAAGGACAAAAAAAGTGCTGTCTGTGTTTATGCAGAACTGACTCACAGTTGTTGAGTATGTGATGAGCAGTAGAGAGAAATATGATGAAGAGTGTTCCAAGATTGGGAGTTGGTTGGTGTGACCTCTGATGCCACCCTCTAATTCAGTAGTTCTTGATAATAAGAGAAAGGGTTAATAGTTGAAACCTGCCAGGCAGGTTTGGGAACAGGTACATCATGGCTCAGCTGGGGGCTCTTAAGAACACAAGAAGAGCCTGCTGAATCAGGGCAAAGGACCATCTCATCCAGCAGCCGGTTCTCACAATGGCCAGCCAGATGACCATGGGAAGCCTGTTACATTGCTGGCGTGCCGGATGCCCCAGCCAAGGAGGTAGCACTCGAATGCGCCCAACGTGAATTGGGCTCCATTGTCCGAGACGAGTACGTCTTGGCAATCCATGGGTGGCAGAAAGCCTCTGCAGCACTTGGATAACGGTTTCTGAGGTGGTTGAGGACGTTAGAACCACCTCCAGCCATTTAGAATACGTGTCTACTACCACCATGAAAGTGCGGCCATGGAAGGGCCCCGCTATGTCGATATGCAGCCTCGACCATGGTGCCTTGGGGGTCTCCCAGGAGTTCCCATGATGTACAGGTGGATCTGGCCTCGATTCCTGGCATGCCTGGCACGATTCGACCCAGCAGGTGATGGCTTTGTCCATGCCCGGCCATCAAACAAAACTGCGTGCCAACGCTTTCATGCGCACAATTCCCAGGTGGCTGATGTGGAGCACATGAAGGATGTGCTGACGAAGCTTGGTTGGAACGATGACCCGGTCTCCCCACAGGAGACACCCCCGGTGAGCTGAGAGCTCATGCTGCCATTGAGTGAAGGGCTGGAACTCCGGATCAAATGGCCCTTTCAGCCACCTCCTCCACACCCAGTTGAGAACGCAGCTGATGGTGCAATCCTTGGAAGGGAGTGGAGAGTGTCAGATGCTGACAGGGGAGTTGCAGGCAGTTCCTCAATCAGGAGTACTTCCGACGAGGGCACCGGATCTTCAACCAGCACCGGCAAGAGCCAGCTGCTAAGGCATCAGCATGCCCTGACAACTTGCCCAGTCAGTGCAGGAGCCGATAGTTGTAAGCCGAGAGGAAGACAGTCCAGCATAGCATTCATGGCGATAAAATCGGTGGGGTCGGGCAGTGACCAGCCAGAATACCTAGAAGAGGTTTGTGGTCTGTGACGACATCGAAAACTCTGCCGTAGAGGTATTCGTGAAATTGTTTGACTCCTGCCACAAGCGCCAGTGCCTCCTTGTCAAGCTGACTATAATTCCTCTCCGCTGATGACAAGGTTCTCGAAAACTATGTGATGGGAGCCTCCCGGCCGTCAGGGAAAACATGGCTGAGAATGGCCCTGACACCAAAAGGCGAAGCGTCGCAGACTAGGATGAGAGGACGCTCCTCGTTGTACTGGACGAGGATGGAGTCCTACGTTAATAACCCCCTTACAGCAGCAAACACGGCGACTTCCTGGCTGCCCCATGTCCATGACGCCTTTTTGTCCAGAAGCCGATGAAGAGGCTCAGCGACTGTTGCTTTGTGCAGCAGGAACATGTTATAGAAGTTCAATAGACCTAAGAAAGCTTGCAGGTCCTTCTTGTTTTTTGGTTCGGAAGCCTGCTGGATAGCTTTGACCTTTGCTGCCGTAGGGTGGATGCTGGAGCTGTCAACCAGGTATCCCAGGAACTCAACCTGTGGTACAGCAATCTGGCATTTTTCTCTCTTTACCTTGAGACCTGCTTCTTGGAACCTGGTCAGGACAGCCCAAAGCCAATCAAAAAGCTGTTGTGTTGTCTCCGCTGAGACGAGCACATTGTCAAAATAGCGCACGACACCAGGCAGACCCTGTAGGAGTCGCTCCATCAAGCTCTGGAAAATTCCTGGTGCTACGCTGACTCCAAACTGCAGCTGACGACAACGGAAGGCCCCACGGTGGGTGACAATTGTCTGTGCCTCAGCAGTGGCGTCGTCCACCGGCATCTGCTGGTATGTCTGGGCAAGGCCAAGTTTCGCAAAGACCTTGCCCTCTCCCAGTGAGTGCAGTAAGTGTTGGATGGCAGGGATGGGGTACGCATGCTGTTGGAGCGCCTTGTTTATCGTGCACTTATCGTGCACTTAGTCAGCACAGATGCGTACTGACCCGTCAGCCTTGATGGGCATCACAATGGGAGTCTCTCATTTAGCTTTGTCTATGGGCTCCAGGATCCCTTGTGCAATCAGCTTGTCTAATTGTTCATCCACCTTAGGCTTGAGGGTGAACAGTATGCGTCGAGGCTTGACTCGGATGGGTGTAACTAACAGGTTGAGGTTACAGGATATGGGTGACTCCACATACTGTCCCAAGGTTCCATCGAATACCTCCGAAAACTCAGTGATGATGGCATCTATTTCTGATTGTGAAACGCTGTGGATACCTGTGATTTCCAACCCCAGGGACACAAACCAGTCCAGTCCCAGCAGACTGGGCTGATTCCCATCGACCACAACTAGCTTCAGCAGCCCTAAAAAGTCCCTGAAGGTCACTCTGAACTTGCCCACACCTACAACCGGAATGTTATTTCCCTGATAACCTCTCAAATGTAGGTAGTGGGAGTTCAGTTGCTTCTTGGATACTTTGGGAATCAACCTTTTGATGGTACTCCAAGAGACAATGGACAGGGCAGAGCCCATGTCAACTTCCATTTCACATGGTTTGCTCTCAATAGTCATGGTGACATAAATTTTCCGGTGCTCAGACCCGTTAGCCCGGCCAACTGTCTGCTCGGCCGAGCAGCGGCAGTTGGTGACTATTGCAGTTATTAATATGGGACATATGGAAGCAATAGGATGAATAAGAACGGACCCTTCTTGGGGGAAAATGTCCAGACCAAAAATATGGTTTCAAAGCTTTATTAACAGAACTCGTTCCAAAACAAATTTACAACAAAAATGATGTATCCAAATAGTTACATAAATTCATGTGCTTGTCCAAGCACAAGTTCAGCAACTTAAAAGTATGAAATTGCCTCAAACAGAAATGAAATCAAAATTCTTTCTCTCCACACAGGATCCACCAGAAGCCAGGAGCCAAATCCTCTCCCTCTGTACTTTCCCTGGGGGGCTCTTGGTCAAGCAGTTTCCACCAGTACTCCTCATCCAGCCAGTCCCTGACAATACCCCTCCCATGTGATCTAACACTATGTGAGAGAGCAGCAGGTATACATTCTTAGTTAATTGTAAACCAGTTAGGCATTCAGAGCGCATCACTTAGCTTCAGTGGAATTTTCCATGTTCCTTTTAGCAATACACATACTGTATAATGACCAATTAAACAGTTATACTTAACAGTTACACCAACTTTGGGTGCTTTTGCCTGCCAGAACGCTACTAATTCATTTTGCTTGGCTGGTGGAAGGTAGACTGGGGTGTGTGAATGTGTTTAGAGAGTAGTCCATAGTACAAAGGTGAACGTTATATTAATTGCTCTGCCCACCTATGCCTATGGCTTTCAGAAGGTTGCCAGTGTTGGAAAAATGCTCCTGGGGAGACGACAACACCCCCCCCCAGGACACACACACCCAGTCCTCTGAGGACTACTTTCTACTTTCGGTTGAAAAAAACTCACTGAGGAATTTCCTGGAAACCTAAAATAAGACACCGTCTTATATTTTCTTTTCCTCAAAAAAACACAGTATGGCTTATTTTCGGGGGATGTCTTATTTTAACTGCTCCGTGTCGGTATGCTGCATAGCCACGCCTATCCAGGCCGTCTTAAGGGAGAGGCACCGCGTCACTATGTCTTATTTTCGGGGTATGGCTTATTTTCGGGGTATGGCTTATATTTCACAAATGTATAGAAATCCTGCTATGGCTTATTTTATGGCTACGTCTTATTTTAGGGGAAATGGGGTATTAGCTGCCTTTCGTTACTAATCAGTTCCGTTTGTCACACTTTCAGATATAGGGCGGTGCAGAAGGTAGTTTCGTTTGTTACACTTTTAAGAAGGAAGATATCAGCAAAGATGCAGAAGGTAGATATCAGCATGAAATGGCATTGCCAACAGGAACTGTGAATTGCAATCTTTGGACTTGACAATCCTTGGACTTTACGATACCAATACATATAGAAGATATGATATGTTGCCATCAGGAACTGTGCATTACGATTAAAATTACAGTTTTATTACATATTATGTTATGTTACTTTACAGCTAGTTACGTGTGTGTTGTGGTGCTTTAAAGGTTGTGAACAAACCTTTCCACCAAGTCATATGGACTGTGACTCCAGTGTCTACCACAAAAGCATTCTGTGTAGATGGTGAGGTGCCTGGTGTAATTAAAGCAAGTGCTTGTGTAGGATGTGGCTTAGCACGCTTCCTGCTTCCGGCCCCTCCCATTTCAGAGCTCTTTGTAGCTCCTTTGGGCTTCTGGCCCTTCTTGCAATTGTGTTGAAGGTGCCCTATGGCTCCGCACTTGAAAAACTGTGTGGGTTTAAGAGCAACCACTCCCTCCGCTCCTTGAGCAACGGGGGGGGGGCTTTCAAGGCTCCACTCTTCCCCTCAAGCGCTGCTTGTCGATCAGCGCTGCTTGTCGATCAGCGCTGCTTGTCGATCAGCCTCATTAAGCAGCGTAAAACAAATCTCGGCACATTAAGATCTGCAGCTGGCAAAGCTCCAAGCTGGGATGCGACCTTTCATCTAAGCTGTTGATTAGCATGAAACAGAAGACAGGTTCTGGAAGATCAAACTTTCTCAGCATTAACTGGTCACGCAAATATTTCATCTGCGTGAGATACTTTTGGAGACTATCTCCAACTTTCAGCTTCAAATTGGAAAGCCATTGGAAATGCAACAAAGCACTTCCTGCTGCTACTCTGAGATGAACATCTCACAAAACTTCCCACATCTAATAATAATAATTCTTTTACTTGTACCCCGCCCATCTGGCCGGGTCTCCCCAGCCACTCTGGGCGGCCTCCAACAGATATAAAAATACATAAAAATATCACAGGTTAAAAACATCTCTTGTGCTGGATATTGATTGCAAAATATTGGAAGACAAAGGACTTACCAACTATAGAAGAATGGCAGATGAAGATGATGGACTATATGGAATTTGCCGAGCTGACACCAAGGCTCCGCGCCCAGAGGGAAGAAGTGGTGGAAAAAGAATGGAAGAAATTTAGGGAATATTTGAAAAATCATTGTAAGATTTAGAGATATTAATATGCTGGAAGAAAGAGTAATTTACAGATTAGTAATAAGAATAAATAAGTGAAGATATGAGGAGTGAATAGATAAGTTTAAGATAGAACTTGAGTAAGAGAAATATATGTGATAAGGTTTGATAAGATAATGAGATAAGATATGAAAATTGATTAAGATAGTAAAAATAGAACAGAATAATAGAAATACAATATTAGAGGATGAGAGGAAATTGCTAAAGATGATATACAATGAAACCTAGAGGGAAAGACAGGAGGAAGTCAAACTAAAATGTTAAGGAAACCGCTTCCTGCGAAAAAGGAACACATATAAAGAACTAACCAGACTCTTAAATGCCAACAATATAAGATTTCGGTGGGAATACCCCGAAGGAGTGTCTTTTTTCTACAAGGATAAGAAGTTCAAGATTTGCTCCCAGCAAGAAATTAAAAAGTTCGGAAGGAGATATAAAGAACTGGGGAAACTAGAAGGAGTAGATGACGAGGAAGAGGACTTGGCTCAAGATTTAGAGCAAGAAGAGGACAGTGTTTAAAGGGTTTCAATAAAGAATAAATAAATAATTATTTAACAATCAAACTCAATGACAATTAAAGTGATTTCATGGAACGTGAATGGCCTAAATGATAAGGCCAAAAGAAACAAGGTGGGTCATGTGTTAGCTAAATATAAGGCAGACATTACCTGTCTGCAAGAAACTCATATCACGGATAAACATACCAGAGTATTAAAAAACGCAAAATTAGGAAATGAGTTCGTAGCGGCGAATACACATAAGAAACGAGGAGGAGTAATTTATGTGAATAAGAAATATAAGGCAGAACAGTTATTCACGGACAAAGAAGGTAGAATAGTGGGTGTCAAAATACAACTGGAAGGACAGGAAGTTATCGCCATAGGGGTATACGCCCTGAATGGGAAAAAATTTGACTTTTATAAACAACTAGAGGAGAAGCTGATTGAATATTTAGAACACAAAGTAATTTTGATGGGTGACCTCAATGGGGTCCCATCTATACAAATGGATAAATCAGCTAGGAAATATAAATCTAACCAAGGGAAATTACCAAGCACCTTTGAAAATCTAGTAGAAAATATCGAATTGGTGGATATCTGGAGAATAAAAAATCCTACTACAAAACAATTTACTTACTACTCAGAACCCAATAAAAGCTGGAGCCGAATAGATCAAATTTGGATATCAAAAGACCTAACCCCAAATATTGTTAAAGCAGACATCATGCCCAAACAAATCTCCGACCACAATGCGGTAATGGTCGAATGGAAAAACAGAGGCCAAATACAATATAGGTGGAGACTAAATGATAACTTACTTGATAATAGTGAAATACTTACAAGATTAAGACAAACAATGAAATAATATTTTGAACTAAACATGGATAAAGGCACAAATGTCAATGTAGTTTGGGATGCCAGCGGCAAGAGGCCTCCTTATACAACAGAACAGCATTCTTAAAAAGAAAAAGGAAAAGTATAGGGAGGAAATTACAAATAAAGTGAAAGAAGTGGAAAATAAATTGAGTTTAAAACCCCAAGACGAAAGTTTAAATCATACATACAAATTATTGCAAATAAAGTTAGATTCGGTAATAAATCAGGAAGTGGAATGGAGGATAAAATATCTAAAACAAAAATATTTTGAATCGGCAAATAAGATTGGCAAATGGCTTGCGTGGCAGTTAAAGAAAAAACAAACCCAAAACATTGTCACCAAAATACAAGAGAACGATAAGATTATAAATAAACCCAAGGGAATTAAAGAGGCCTTCCATAAATTTTATAAAGAACTGTATAAAGCACCCCAGGAGGATAAGCAAAAGATATTGAAGTACCTAGAAGACCATAAACTAAAAGAAATATCGAAAAAAGATAAAGCAGATTTAGAGAGACCAATAACAGAGGAAGAAATTACTGAAGCAATCAAGCAAGGGAAAGTGGGTAAGGCGCCAGGGCCCGATGGGATCTCAATGAAATATTATAAAAAAATTAAGTCAAGAAATAATCCCATGCCTGAAAGAAACCATGAACACAATAATGGAACAAGGAGCAGTACCCAAAACATGGTCAGAAGCTTTTATAACAGTAATCCCTAAACAAGGAACGGATTCGACCAACGTGAGAAATTACAGACCAATATCGTTGTTAAATAACGATTATAAGCTGTTCGCCACCACTCTATCTCAAAGACTAAAAAAAATACTGGTCCATCAAATACACGAGGACCAAGCGGGGTTTCTCCCGGGCAGGCAACTTAGAAACAACATGCGTAACATACTTAATATAATAGAATATCTCGATATCCAAATAGACAAACAAGCAGCGTTTATTTTTATAGACGCTGAAAAAGCGTTTGACAATGTTTCATGGGAGTTCATGAAAATAAATTTAGACAAGGTGGGTATGGGACAAAGATTCTTAAGATGTATAGATAACATATATAAGGACCAGAAGGCAAAAATAATAATTAACAACGATTCCACAGACAACCTTACAATATCAAAGGGCACCAGGCAGGGATGCCCCTTATCCCCCCTGTTATTTATAACGACACTAGAGGTGCTCCTACAGAAAATAAGGAATACAGAAAGGATAACTGGAATCAAGTGTGGGACCAGGGAATACAAAACCAAGGCATTCGCCGATGACCTGGTTATAACACTCCAGGACCCAATAAATTCGATTGGAGAAACATTAAAAATTATTGAAGAATTTGGCCAATTGGCAGGTTTAAAAATAAATAAAAAAAGACAAAAATTATGACCAAAAATTTGAATAAGGAAGAAATAGAACAAATTGAAAACGATTCAGGAATAATGACCACAAAGAAAATAAAATACCTGGGAATTTGGCTCACACCAAAAAATACCAACTTATTTAAAGATAATTACGACCACCTTTGGAAACAAATAAGAAAAGACTTAGAAACCTGGAGTAAATTAAACTTGTCATTCTGCGGAAGAATAGCCACGATAAAAATGAACGTTCTCCCCAAACTACTCTTTCTATTTCAAACTATACCGATAATCACAGGGACAAGCCACTTTAAGGAATGGCAAAGAACTATTTCCAAATTTGTGTGGCAAGGGAAAAAACCCCGCATACAATTCAAACTGTTGACGGATAAAAAAGAAAGAGGGGGCTTTTCCCTACCAGACATTAAGCTTTACTACGAAGCAGCTTGCCTGGTATGGTTGGGGGAATGGTGTAGTCTAAGAAATCCGGGAATCTTGGAATTAGAGGCGATAGGGAATAGATAAGGCTGGCATGGATACCTCTGGTACAATAAATTACAGGTCCATAAAGGTTTTATGAACCATATAATAAGAAAACCCCTGTACCAAGTGTGGGATAAATACAAAAATTGGCTAGAAAGGACAACACCAGCATGGTTATCGCCCCAGGAAACCCTGGCAATGAGGAAGATCACCAAGAGAGAATCCTGGCTAAGCTATAGAGAAATTACAATATGGGAAAAAAACGAGGTAAAAATGAAATCATATGAGGAGCTGGAAACGAAACTATCGGGGTGGTTAGAGTACCATCAAATAAACAGTCTGTTTCATGAAGATAAAATCAAAAAAGGGTTTGATCAAAATAAATCAATAATAGAAATAACATTGATACAGAACTGTAAAAAACCACTGGCGAGAATCTACGAATTCTTACTAGAATGGACCCTCAAAGACGAAGAAATTAAGAGCTGTATGACAAGATGGGCCATGGATATAGGCTACAACATAGACTTCGACAGATGGCACAAACTGTGGACCAAAGGCATGAAGTTTTCTGCCTCGGTAACACTAGTGGAAAACCTCTATAAAATGATGTTTCGCTGGCATTTAACACCGGTCAAACTATTTAAAATCTATAAAACGGGAAGCCCAATGTGCTGGAAATGCCACCTTAAAGAGGGCAGTTATTTCCACCTATGGTGGACCTGTGATAAAGTAAAAACGTACTGGGAAAGCATATATAACGAACTTAAAAAAATCTTTAAATATACCTTTAAAAAAAGACCGGAGGCATTTCTACTAGGCATATTAGGAGATGACATAGCCAAAGAAGATCAGGTGTTCTTCCAGTATGCAGCGGCAGGAGCCAGGTTGCTGTTGGCTCAATTATGGAAACAAGACAAAATGCCTACAGTCGAGGAATGGCAACAAAAAATCTTAGGATATATGGACATTGCAAAATTAACAGGGATAATTAGACAAAGTGGCAGTGAAGCACTCAAAAAAGAGTGGGGGAAATTTTCGGAGTATATAACTAAAGAAGTTAAAATAGCAATCCCAACAGAATTTGAGTAAATCTCGTATCACTAGAATCTATACTTACCTTTGAATACATATGAGGAAGATCCAGGGTCAACATATACAAGAGAATTATTGACAAAATGGAATATAGACATGTCAAATAATATAGAATGGAGAACTTTATTAAATAGACACAACATGTAATATAACAGCTACATAACGATAATATAAGCTGTGAAGAAAAAATACTGAAATAGCTACATGAACAAGGAGGGTCAGATAATCAAGAATAGTCAGAAAATACCAAGAATTTGTTACATGACATGTCAAGGAAGAATCAGAACATAAACAAATTCAAAACACGATAAACTCTATACAACGGTTAAAATGTGCAGAGGAAAAAACATGGGACTACAGAGAGTGTTGATATGAGAGGAAGTACAGCATCTATTTTTAATCTTTGTATCTATGACTTCTTTCTCTTTTCTTTCTCTTTTCTTCTACCACTTTTTATCCCTCTTTTTCTCTTTTTTCCTTCTTGATCTTTCTTCTTCTTGAATTCTTTCTATTTTCTCCGTTTCAGAGTATACCTGTAAAAGACAAAATGTAAATGGATTATTCAGAGGTTACCTGTAAAAGAAAAAATGTAAATGGATTATTGTATTTTTATATGAAGATTTAATAAACTTTTGTCAAAAAAAAAAAGAAAGGGAAATTAAGATTTTTGTGTGTATTTGTATTGTTGTATTTTTTGTTATGTTTGTCTTATATAGTATTGTGATAAGTTGTATGTTATGTGTGTAAAACCCAATAAATATTATTTTTTTAAAAACAAACATCTCTTGTGCCAAATCCTGGATATGAATCAGCTTGTCATCAGCTAAAGACAGGGTAATTGCAGCTTTTGCCTGTCTGTTCTTCTCACGCCATGCTGTATCCGGTTGCTGCGGGATCGGGTTTTCAACCACATAAACAGGCATTGCCTCACTAAAACAACCTCCATTTTCTGTGACCACCCCTCATAGTTGTTGTCCCTTAATGGTGCACAGGACAGCATACCGATTCGTTGCTTGGAATCCATTTTGGCTTTTACTTGCAACCAAAAGTCCCGCAGCAGCTTTTACAGCAGCTAACAGTCTCCAATCATAAATCTTCCAGCAAGCTCCGGCAGACTCCCAGCAATTAAGGCTTGCTTTTCTTCAAGGTTTATTGGCCTCATAAATCAAAGGGTACTCACACAGTCCCACAGCACACAGCCAACTTCATTCTTTCCTCCAGCAGGAACACAGCTCTGACGCAGCAGCCACAGGCTCCCCCAGAACAAAGAATTGTTGTCGTTACTTCAGCATAGCAGAGGTCGATGGATTGGGAACCATCCTCTGCTACCACTGTTGGAAAAATGCTCCTGAGGAGACGGCGACCCCCCCCCGGACCTCTGAGCGTCTCCCCGTAGGCACGTCTCTGGAATGGCATGTCCCTTCATCTCCAGAGTACCTCTCTGTGACACTTTTCATAAGAAAAGTGCACACAAGTCTTTTAGCATCATACATCAAGAAGAAAAAAACATCCGTAGATCTAAACTACATTTTATTTACATTCTATACAGACAATCCATAATCACGTCTGTGTTCTCCAAGCTCTGGCAGAACAACTGTTGCATACTGCAAAAGTGAAAGTACAGTACAAAAACACACTCAGACGGTCTTCCGTTCCCACACTCTTCTCAGACATCCCATGTGATTTATACTAATCATACTAGCAGCATCGGCTGCATAAGATTCCCAACAGCCAGAAGGACAGGTGACCCTTGGGCTTAAAGAACTTCACTACATCATATTAGAGGAACAGGGAGAAATAAACAGACATTTCTAGCTTCCCCTCCTCCCATTCTGGACAGTCACTTTCCTCCCCTTCTAATCTTTGGTCTCCCCTAGAAGAACTGGAATTGAAGTGTTAAGCTCCTCGAGGTTTGTACTCTGCAAGATTGACCATGTACATTGACAGTACAATGCCATAGAAAGTCAGATGACATCTTGGTTCTCCTGGCTGCATGACAACTGGGGTGGGGAGGACTCATGCCACAGACCCTACCCATGTGAGTCTCTATCCAGAGGCTTCCCACAACAACACTGGAATTTCATAATGGAAAAGCAGCTCCCACACCTCCCATACAGCTCCCATACAGGGTTAGTGACCCAGAAGTGGCTGGAAAGGGGGCTGGTATGAGGGCGGGGCAGGGGCAGGGGCATAATGAGGCAGAGTGGGCTTATGCATGCTCCACCATCATGTGTGATGACCTGGAATGCAACTCCCGTGCAAATTGGGGGTGTCTATATGTGAATGGAGCTCCATAGGTAACCTTACTTAGAGGATTAAGAACATAAGAAATTGCCCCAGACTCTTGGATCTTTACCCGAGGCCCTTATTTGTGGGCCCATCTTCCATAGGAAGTCCAGAGGGTGGCAACATGAGAACAGGGCTCTTTCTGCAGTGGGACGCTCTCCCTGGGGAGGCTCACCTGGTGGCATTGTTATATATCTTTCTTTTCTTTTTTTAATAATTTTTTTATTGGGTTTTCTAATTAAACACACATTACATCAACACAAACATAAATCCTCTTTTTTAACATTATTTCTAATGTATAGACATACACAACACACATCATAATTTCCCCTCCATTTTTATATAATCTTTGGGGTGACTTCCTCCCATCCCCCCTGCTGCGTTTCATTTTATTTCAACTTAGTAATCTCTTAACATCTTTTAATATCTTTTAAATTCAGTCTAGTATTTTTTCCTTAATCAACATTCTTAACCTGTATCTTCTATCACTATTACATCATATTATCTATTTACTCTGCAGTCTCTTAATCCAACTTTTATATCGACTTTTAAATCTTGCAATGCTTTTTAAAATAGTCTTTCAGTTTTTTCCAGTCTTTTTCCACTGTCTCCTCCCTCTGGTCTCGGAGTCTTCCGGTCATTTCAGCAAGTTCCATATAGTCCATCATTTTCATTTGCCAGTCTTCTATTGTAGGTATGTTCTGTGTTTTCCAGTTTTTCGCAATTAAGATTGTAGCTGCTGTTGTGGCATACATAAAGAAAATTTGGTCTTCCTTGGGGACCACCTGATTGGCCATTCCATGTAAAAAAAGCCTCTGGTTTTTTAACAAAGGTGCTTTTCAACACTTTTTTCATTTCATTATATATCATCTCCCAGAAAGCTTTTATCCTTGGACAGGTCCACCACATGTGGTAAAACGTCCCCTCTACCTGATTACATTTCCAACATTTATTGTCCTGCAAATGATACATTTTGGCAAGTTTGACTGGGGTTAGATACCATCTGTAGATCATTTTCATAATATTCTCTCTTAGCACATTACATGCCGTAAATTTAATTCCTTTTTTCCACAGTCTCTCCCAGTCATCCATCATGATGTTGTGCCCAACATCTCTAGCCCAATCAATCATTGCAGATTTTACTAATTCATCCTGTGTATGCCACTGCAACAAAATATTGTACATTCTGGGCAGATTTTTTGTTTCTGGTTCTAATAATTCTGTTTCCAACTTGGATTTCTCTTTTTGAAAGCCAAGTTTTTTATCAGCTTTAAAGGCCTAGTTAATTTGATGGTAATGAAGCCAATCATTTACCTTTCCTTTAAGCTGTTCGTAAGGTCTTAACCTGACATCATCTCCTTCTTATATCAGAATTTCATTATATGTCGGCCAATTGCTTTGCTTATTCAATTTCTTAGGGACTTTTGCTTCTGATGGTGATAACCATCTGGGCGTTTTTCTTTCTAACAAATCTTTATACTTCATCCATACATTGAAAAGGGCACTCCTAATTATATGTGTCTTGAATCCTCTGTGGGCCTTTACCTTGTCATACCATAGGTATGCATGCCAACCAAATACATTGTCACAACCTTCCAAATCTAATACATCCGTATTCTCTAGCTTAAACCAATCTTTTGCTGGTGCAAAAGGCTGCCGCATCATAGTATATACTTAACTCTGGCAGGGAGAAGCCCCCTCTTTCCTTTGAATCTGTTAAAATCTTATATTTAATCCTGGGGTTTTTCCCCTGCCAGACAAATTTTGATATATCATCATCAACCTTTTTATTGGCATCAAACAAACACACATATAAAACAGAACCGGATTAACACTTTCATAGTGACACAAACTATGCTAAAAGAGAAAAGAGAAAAGACTCCGCTGTCCGCCGTCACATATCTGGGACTCCTGATGACTCAGCCGACTGCAGAATATTACGACGAGAGAAAAGCAAATGTAGGTATTGAGCCACCAATTTGGTAAGCTCCTGGTCTTTCCCTGATAATAGGAACTGTAAGACCTCCTGCACTGCTCTCCCTCTAGGGATGCAGAGCCGATCCAGGAATTGCAGACGGAGGTCATCGTAAAGTTTACAATGGAAAACCATATGAACAAGGCTTTCCACTTGGTGGTCATCGCATGGACAAATCCTCTCACCCTCCGCCCTGCCTGAGAACCTTCCCCATAGGAGGTTCGATGGATTTGCATTGAACCTGGCCAACGAAAATGCCCTTCTTTCTGGGGGGTTCAGCAGAAAATCGAGATAGTTACATTTTGTTTCATGTGCCCACGGAAGATGGAAATAAAGAGGGGAACATGTTTTGCCTGCTGCCACTATAAGTTCTTGGCGCTTGATGTCCCACAACCTAGTTTTTATTGTGGCCTTGGCAGAAAGTAAGGACATTGAACGCAGAAATTCCACTGAGAGGCCCAGTTGCTGAACCTTCCTGTTGAAGTATTTTAACGCTGAGGGAAGGAAGGTGTCCGATAACATTGCCTGGAGGAGAGGGTCTCTATCAGAGTCAAGGCAGATGTTTAGCCAGAATATAAGAAATCTTACCCAGGCGACAGATACAACCTTATGTTGGGCTCCCTCTAGACATAAAGCTGCATATGGAACACATCGTGGGACTGAAAAAATCTTGTAGAGGAAGGCTGATTGCAGTCGTTCTACCATCTGGGAGAACCCTGGCATCCAGACTGGAATGCCGTAGAGCAGTTGAGAAATAATTTTGGCGTTAAAGACCTTGAGCGCAGAAGGGATATGCGAATTGCCCCTTGTTATAAAAAAGCGCATTATAGCCTGCATAGACAACTTACTGGCATTCACCGCCGAATCTCGGTGTGGAGACCAGAGGAGCCTATGGTGGAAGGTGATTCCTAGGTAATTGAATTTGAAGACCTGCTGAATGGATTTATCTCCAAAAACCCAGCTATAGGTCTTGCGTGAGTTACCAAACACCAGGATTTTGCTTTTCTCAAAGTTCAAACTTAATTCATTTTGAACATATACTCAATACAGGCATTTACCAGTCGCTTTAGCCCTATTCTGGTCCGTGACAGCAAAACCATATCATCCGCGTAGAGAAGGATGGGAATACTTAAGGCTTGGAGTTTTGGACTGTGGGCATCCACCTGGTTTAGTGAAGAGGCAAGGTCATTCAGAAAAAGATTGAAAAGCGTGGGAGCAAGTACACAGCCCTGTTTTACTCCTCTCTTTATAATGACTGGTGCTGTCAATTCGTTCCCAGGATGGATTCTTATGCGGCAGGTGTTATTTGTATAAAGCTTTTTGATCAGATAAAGCAGTCTGGGTTCTACGCCCATGGTCTCCAATTTGGACCATAGTAACCTCCTGTCGATGGTATCAAAAGCAGCCTGGATATCCAGGAAGGCCACATAAAGATGTTCTTTATAGAGTCGTGTAGACTTGGCGACTAGGTGAGACAGCACCATACAGTTGCGTAAGGTCGATTTCCCTGACCTTTTGTCTATAGCCTTTTGCCAGTTTTTAAACCATTCGGATTTTTCCACAATTGGTAAGGTTTGAAACAAAAAGAGCATTTTCGGCAGCACATTCATCTTAACCACAGCAATACGGCCCATCAGGGACAGTTTTGAATTACTCCAAACATCAAAATCTATCTTTATCTCATTCCATACTTTCTCATAATTATTTTTAAACAGATTTGTATTCTTAACTGTCATATGAACACCCAGGTATTTTACTTTGTTTACAAACTGCAATCCCGTCAAACCTTGAATTTTGCCCTTCTCCTCTGGTGTCAGGTTTTCCCCTAGTACCTTTGTTTTGGCTTTATTCAGTTTAAATCCTGCTACTCGCCCAAACTCTTGAATTGTCTCCAGTGCTTTAACAGCACTGGTTTCGGGATCTTGAAGAGTCAACACTAGGTCGTCTGCGAAGGCTTTTAACTTATATTCTTTCGCCCCCACTCCTTTAATCTCTTTGTCGTCTCTGATCATATTCAGCAGAACCTCCAGGACCATTATAAACAATAATGGGGAAATCGGGCACCCTTGTCTTCTTCCTTTCTCAATTCTAATATCCTCTGACACCACATTCTTCACTATAAGTTTTGCTTTCTGCTCGGTATAGATCGCCTTTATTCCGATCATAAAGTTTGTACCAATCTCCATTCTTTCAAAGTTTTCTTTCATAAAACTCCAAGAGATATTGTCAAAGGCTTTTTCAGCGTCTATAAACATGAGCATAGCTCTAGTATTGCTTTTTGTCTCTAGCCTTTCTAAAATGTCCACAATATTCCGGATATTCCCATTCAATTGTCTCCCTGGTAAAAAAAACCAGCCTGATCTTTATGAATGATGTCCTTCAAAATTCTTTTCAGTCTTGTTGCCATAATATTAGCGAAAATTTTGTAATCCACATTCAGTAGTGAGATTGGCCTATAGTTTTTCATTTGCGATCTATCCGAATCTGGCTTAGGTATCAGAGTGATAAAAGCTTCCTTCCAAGATTCGGGTGCCTTATTCCCTTTAAGAATGTCGTTGCAAACTTCCATCAGTGGTTGTATCATCCAGTCTTTCAATGTGTGGTAGTATTTTGCCGTTAGCCCATCTGGTCCTGGGGCCTTGCCTATCTTCATTTGCTCAATTGCCTTTTCTACTTCATTCCTTGTAATCATGTGGTTGAGTGGGGCTTTTTTGTCTTCTGGGACTTTATGCAAACTATTTTTGTCCAAAAACTGCTTGATTTTATTCAAGTCTTTGTTTTCCTCCTTGTACAGCTGTCTATAATACTTTTGAAAGTTCTTCCTTATTTCCACAGGGTTCTCTATATTCTTGCCTTCTACCTCAATGCTCGTAATCGTGTTTTGTTTTTGCCTCTTTTTAAATTGCCAGGCCAGAAGCTTTCCACATTTGTTGGCAGAATCAAATGTCCTTTGTTTTAATAGTTTAATTTTCCATTCTAATTCCTGATTCAGCAACTGTGAATAATTTACTTGTAGTGATTTAATTTCTTTCTGCACCTGTAGATTTTTAGGATTTCGCCTTAGCTCTTTTCTCTTTCCTTTAGCTGTATCAATATCTTCTCTTTTCTTTCCTCTTGGGCCCTTTTTTGATGGTATTTTGTTGTATCAAAAACCCTCTCATTACGGCCTTACTTGTGTCCCAAATGACCCTTTTTTCCACCGTTGTGTTTAAATTTATTTCAAAATAGTCCTTAAGGGTCTTTTGGGCCTTCTTACAGATGTCTTCCTTTCTAAAGAGAGAGTCATTCATCCTCCATCGAAATGAGCCCTGTGGTGTTAGTCTTAGGTCCAGCTGTACTGCATTATGATCCGAGCAAGTTTTTGGATGTATCTCTGTTTTGAGTATCTTAGGGGTCAACTCCCTAGATACCCATATGTAATCGATTCTGCTCCAGGCCTGCACCGCTTCTGAAAAAAAGTTGCCTCTGTATCAGTTGGCTTTTTTATTCTCTAGGAGTCTATCCAGTCCATATTGTCAACCATGTCAAAGAATGTCTTTGGTAATCTTCCTTCATTTGTCAATTTTGCTCTTTGAGATCTGTCCATTAATGTGGATACGACCCCGTTGAAATCTCCGAGACATATCATTTTATAATCCATATAGTCTAGCAGTGTGTCGTGAAGCTTCTTATAGAAATTTACCTTTCCATCATTTGGTGCATAAAGTCCCAGTATCAAAATTTTTTTGCCTTGCGCTGTTATTTCTATTGCAACATATCTTCCCTCCTTGTCCTTGAAAAGTATTTTAGGATTGTATTTCTCTTTGGCATAGATCACTACCCCTCTCTTTTTTACTCTATCTGATGAAATAAATTCTTGGCCCAATCTTTTATTTTGTAGTATTCTTCTATGCATCCTAATCACATGTGTTTCCTGTAGACATGTTATGTCCAAATTCATTTTATTCAATACATGATATATTCAGTGTCTTTTAGTCCTTTCATTCAATCCTCGGATGTTCCATGTTAGAATTTTTAGGGCCATCTTCTTAGTCTGCTCCTCCTGCTGCTCCTTCCTCTTTATCTTGATCTTCTTCCAATGTTGGGTCCACTCCTGGTCCAGGTCTTCGTCCTAAAGGTCCAAATAGGTAAGCTCCCAATGGAGGTCCTTGGCCTTCAAAGTCAGCTGCATTCTTCTCCAAAAATCTTCTCTTGTCTTCTACTGATTTAATTTTTATCTTCTTGTCTTTGTATTTGAAGGATAAGCCTTGAGGGAATTCCCACCGGAAGTAAATTCCCTTTCTCCTCAGAGGTCCTGTCAGATCTGTGTAATTTCCTCTCAGATCCAGAAAGTATTTTGGGATGTCCATGAAGATTATTATTTGTTGTTGCTGGATCACCAGGTTCTTACCGTAGTGAAGGGTCAGAATTTGATCTCTTTATTCCTTACTCTGGAGTTGTATCATACAGTCGTTCCGTGCTTTCTTCTTGCCTCTGGTTGCAAATCTGTAGGCCTTCACTATTGTTGACTGTAGTACTTCCTTCTCCCAGCAACTTGCAAAGGCCTCTATCAGGAACTCCTTCAAGTCTCCTTGCTCCAATTCCGGGACCCCTCTTAGGCGTAGATTTATTTCTCGTTCTTTCAATTGGAGAAGCAAGATTGCCACCTGTACTGCTTCTTGTTGTCTTTGCAAATCTGGCAGTGCAGTGGTTTCCAAAGTTGTAACTCTGGATTCCACCTGTGTCAGTTGCTTTTTGGTTTCAACCACTTCTTGTTTCAGAGTTCCAAGTCCTTTAATAGATTCAGTATTAGCATCTACTTTTGCATTTTGCTCTTTTAAAGATTTGCTTATATCTGCTATGGCCACCAGCAATTGATCACCCACCGACCCTGTTAAAGAGTCCTTTTCTTTTTTTTCTTGTGTCTCTAGGCTGATCTCTTATATAAATATTGGCTCTGGTTGAAAACTCATCGGCGTGACTCATGCTGGCAGCTATTTTGCTTCCTTGCAGCTGGCAGGGCTCAAGGTCAAGCACAGATAAGAGAATGTTTTGTCTTTGGCTTTTGCTTTTGGACTTTCCCAGGGACTCAGGAGTAGACAAAGAAAAAGTAGTCACTTGCAAATTAAGTTACAATTCTTAAGTTGCCCTCTAGGGGCAGCAGCCTCAGAACACAATTATAATCAGAGCTAAGAAGTTTGGAGCTGGTCTATGTCCATTGAGAGAATGAGGAAGTTAATATGTTGCTAAAAAGTTCCAATTCCCCTTCTCTGTGTCTTTTTGGGGGTTTGTAGCAGGTTAATTTAGATCAAAAGTAACCAGTCGGAAGCGAAAGTAACAAGTCTTTGTTCTATTGTTACGTCACAATGCCTTTACCGCTCTGACCCGGAGCTCCACATTCCAGAGGGTGAGCGGTGTACTTTAATGTTTAAACTCAGAAATGCAGGGTAATTACAGTCTCTACTCCCCCCCTCTCGCCCTGCTCGAGAAAAGGGGGTGTTCTATTCTTAAATTCAGTACGTTTATTCAGTACGTTTCCGAGCACAATTCAAAGTGTTGGTGCTGACCTTTAAAGCCCTAAACGGCCTCGGTCCTGTATACCTGAAGGAGCGTCTCCACCCCCATCGGTCAGCCCGGACACTGAGATCCAGCGCCGAGGGCCTTCTGGCAGTTCCCTCATTGCGAGAAGTGAGGTTACAGGGTGCCTGGTTAGGCAGAGGGCCTTCTCGGTAGTGGCGCCCTCCCTGTGGAACACCCTTCCAGCAGATGTCAAGGAAATAAGCAGCTATCCTATTTTTAAAAGACATCTGAAGGCAGCCCTGTTTAGGGAAGTTTTTAATATTTAATGCTGTATTGTTTTAACATTTGACTGGAAACCGCCCAGAGTGGCTGAGGAAACTCGGCCAGATGGGCGGGGTAAAAATAATAAATTATTATTATTATTATTATTATTATTATTATTATTATTATTATTATTATTATATTAAAGTCTTGGATGATCAAAGAAAAGCAAGTGCAGAAGTACAAAGGGAAAACTTTCACGGCTGCAGTCTTTTTTCCTTTACTTTCGTTTTTGCCGCAGCAGAAGAGATGGGCTTCCCTTTTGTATCTCTCCGCAGTTCGAATTGCTCCGAATTTCTTTCCAATTAGCCTTTTTACTCACGGTTTCTCAATGTTTTTGGATCTTTCCAGGGATAAGTCCGGTGCTCAGGCTGTCGGTTTACGCAGCTTCGCTCCACCGGGAAAGCCGCTGGATCCTCAGTGTCCCCCGCCTTCCACCTCGCTCGCTCTCGGCAACCTTTTTACGGGTTACCGGGGAGCAAGGGAGGCTCTGGGACCACCTGCCGGATCTCCACGTCCTCAGGCCACCCCGCCTGAGGCTCTTTTGGGGGTCCGTTGCACGGAAACGGCACCCCCTTGCCTGACAAAGCTGGAAAACCTCGGAGCGCGAGGTTTTCCCGACCGATCAGTCTGCCACCAAACCGGAGGCCGGCATTGTTATATATCTTTCAGCACCAGGAAAAAGCTTTCCTCTATAACCAGGGCTTTGACCTTTGGCAACCTGTCACCTTATAAACTGGGTGGGATGTTTTAAATGGTGTGTGTGTGTGTGTGTGTGTGTGTGTGTGTGTGTGTCCGCGTTTTAAACTATGTGGGTTTTTGTTTTCGGATGGTTGGTTGGTTGTAAGTCACTTTGCATTGTCTTGGGCAAGATAAAGCAAGTAACTAGTTTAATAAAGAAGAAGAAGAAGAAGAAGAAGAAGAAGAAGAAGACTTGCTAGATCAGGCCAATGCTCTTTCTATTCCAGCTTCCAGTTTCTCACAGTGGTCCTACAGATGCTTCTGGGAGTCCCACAACCAGGACATGAAGACCACCATGATCTCTCACTGTCTATACCCAAGTAACTGATATTCAAAGATATACTGCCACTGAACCTGAATGTTCCATTTGGCTATCCTGGTGCTAATACATCTTGTCATGGCGAATTCCATATTATAATTATGCCTTATGAAGAAATATTTCCTTTTGGCTGTCCTCCACATACTGCCAGTCTGTATAACATGGAAATGGGATAGATATTTATGTTTTACTGTTAATTTTGACCTGGCTTTTGTATCTGATTGTATCATTTAATTGTAATATTGAATTTGACTCATTGGATCTCTTTTTAATGGCATTGTAGTTTGATATTTGATGTATGTTTGTGAGCTGCTTTGGACATGGTTTGCTGGGATAAAAGCAGTATATAAATTAAATCAAACAAAGAAATAAACTCCAAACAATTTTCCAAGGTGCCTCTGAGTTCTCATGTTGTCAAGGGCGGGGGGTGGAGAGAGAAATCTACCCACCTTCTCGATGCAATGTATAATCTTATGAAGCTCTATCGTATTATCTGCCATTACACACTGCCACCATATTTCTTTCTAACCTTACAAACTTGGAATTAACCTTGTAAGTTGCAACTCAGTCAATGATTGCCTTCATTCACTCAAAGTCACAGAAGAATGGCAACGCGCCACACTAGCATTTCCTGTTTTCTCCATAAGTTTGTCACAGCCAAAGCTGCCCTTATTGTCTAGAGCTTTGGCAATTGAAATGTTAGATTTCTGAAAATGGAATGAGTCTTGTTATTTTTCATCTTAGCATGGCATGCTAGGTTTTATGCTTTTAATCACCATCTGCTGTTCCATAAATGCCAAAGTGTTCCTAATGTCTCTCCTAGCATAGGGTTTTTAATTTGCTTTTACACTCAGCGTCAGTGCTTCTCCTATAATGTTTTCATTTCTCACACAGTACCTTGGGTCCTTTTGAGGTAAATAGCAGCTCTCTATTTTTTTAAAACACACACACACACACACACACACACACACACACACACACACTTTATTTTTTAAGGCCGTAAAGGGATGCCGAGACTCTATAAAATGTTCTCTTAGCAACAGCAGTGATGGCAGTTTTCACTGCAGAGCATAGTAATAGACCTTGAGAAAGCCTTGTGAGAGTCACTGGGATATCATGCTATATTAGAAAGTGAAATATATAAATAAATTAAGGAGATGGTATAGATAAGGTCCATGATGTGGCAGGATAATTGTTTTGCTAGTGTCCTTCATGCCTCCAAATGATGTGCTAGATAGGCTGCATTTTAACCCTGGTGGACTTGTTCCCTTTAGCAAATTACTTCTTGCTACTATTTCAAAAATCTCCATAGTTGTCAAAACAGAAATTACAGTTTCATAAACACTTTACATGACAAACATCATAGGTTATGCTTGGTGGGAGGCTTTGTTCCCCACGTCAGTTGGGAGTTATTTCTTCAACACATGTGCCATCTTACCTATCATCCCTTTCTATTGCCAGTCATCGTTTTGCCTTTATCAAAGCATGTTTCAATGTTTTCCCTTTGAATTCCCTTTTTCATAGATTTTCTAGGAGCCAAATCTCGGCTTTATGTTCCTGTGATAATAGATTGATTGAAACACTTCACCATATAGTATTTATATGTCCTTTATATTGTGTTGTCTGGAAGAACTTACTGTTACCATTAATCCACAAGTTGCCTGGGCACCCAGCAGATTTTCGCCAGGTCTTCTTATTGCAAGATACTGATCAGCATGTAACTTTACAAATGGCAAAAATTTTAACTTCCGTTTTGACTTATAAATGACGTAATGGACTGCTCTTTGGAAGCTGAAAATTACTTATAGTATCTAATTCTAATCTGTACTCTTTTAAGTTTTTACTGGTTTAAATTTTTAAATCAAATTGTGCTGTGTATTTGTTCTAGTTCTGTTGTTCTTATGAGCTTAAAGCTGAAATAAAGTGATTGGATTGGCATCATAGGTCCCCAATGAAAGTTGAAATGCTAAGCACGCTTACTTTAAAACAATGATTTATTCTCATTGGGGCTTACTTTTCCATAAGCATACATAGGATTGCACTGCCTGGATCCATTTCTGTTGCTTTAGCTCAAGGTGGGCTGTATCTTTTGTCAGATAAGTTGCATGCTAAGGGCCCCAAATGTCTAGTAGTTAGTGAACTGGTGCGAATGACTAGGAAATTTGTTGGAGATTTTTCTTGAATATTTTGAAAGACAAGAGTGAGCAAAAAGGCTGAAGTGTAGGTGGGTTCCCATGAGTCAAAACACTGTGATAACAGCAAGAACCTTTATTGAACTACATAAATGGGAAACAGGGTCAAAGCAACTGCTTATACAGTAGAACCTCGACTTACGAGTAACTCGACTTACGTATTTTTCGAGTTACGAAATGAAGAATCCGGCCGGGCGCTTACGAATTTTTTGACTTCCGAATCGGAAGTCGAGGTTCTACTGGGTTTTTTTTTTTTTTAGGTAGGTCATGTGGAAGGGAAAAGGCGGGACTTCGCTCAAGCAGCCATTTTGGTCATTTCCCCACGCTTTTTTTCCCCCGCTCGCCGCAGCCACTTTCCCCGGTTTTTTCTTCTTCTTTTTCTGTTGTTTTCGGGTGGTTTTTTTTGCTTTTTTCGCTCACCATGGTGGCGGTCCCCCCCCCCCCCCCCGATCACCATGGCTGTTGGCGGGCGGCTCCACAGCCACTTTTTCCGTGGTTCCCCCCCCCCGTTTTTAGCGCTTTTTCGGGTTTTCGGGGCTTTATTCCGCTCGCCATGGTGGCGGTTCCCCCCCCCAATCGCCATGGCTGTTGGCGGGCGGCTCCGCAGCCGCTTTTTCGGGTTTTTTTCCTGTTGTTTTTGGCGCTTTTTCGGGTTTTCGGGGCTTTTTTCCGCTCGCCATGGTGGCGGTTTCCCCCCTGATCGCCATGGCTGGAGGTGGGCGGCTCCGCAGCCGCTTTTTTCGTGTTTTTTTCTGCAGCCGCTTTTTCACCTTTTTTTTTTTTTTGCGCGCCATGGCGGCTGCAGCGGTGGCGAGCACCCATCAGAGCCGCCTGCAAGGAAAGGAGAGCTGCGGGAGCCTGGCCATTCACATTGACAAGGTAAGTGACCCCCGATTTCTCTTCCCATAGGAGCGCATTAATCCGTTTTTAATGCATTCCTATGGGAAATCGCGTTTCGACTTACGAGTGTTTTGACTTCCGAATGTGCATTCGGAACGAATTAACTTCGTAAGTCGAGGTTCCACTGTATACATTCCTGAAAGCCTGGGCCACTCCCACTCCCAACATGATTGGCTAAACTTCCAAGCTGTGAATCACGACTCAGTGTTCAAGAGCCTATGGCAAAGGCCCAAATCCTGAAATGTTCTGTGATTGGACATCATGTATCGAATCAGAACACAAAAGCTCAGAATCCTTAGTCCAGACTCAAGCTCAGGAAACACAGACCACTGAATACAGAACAAAGGCAAATGGCCAAACTCCTGCAAGATAAAGAACACAAACTCAGATTATGGTTTCTACGGAAATCTTTAATGTTCAGATCAGTACATCAGCAAAAGTAAAGTTGTAAGGCACAGCAGGTGCAATGCATAGCTAAGACACTGATCCAACAAGTGACACCCTGCCTTTAGTCCCGTCATATGGGAATGGGACAAGCACAACTAGCATGGGAAATGGAACCATTCCTTAAGCTGGTGAAACAAATGGGCACTCCTCTGATAAGTCTACTCCTGACCTGCCTGTTCACACGTGTGCTGGCATCTCCAGGACGTTCTGCCCATCTGAAGTGAGGGGGATAATATAAACCAACCTGATGAGCCTTACAAATGTTTCAGGTGACAATTCCCATTGCTAGCTTGTTGCGAGTTGTAGTCCAAAATATCTGGAGTGCACCAGGTTGTGGAAAACTGATGTAACTCTCTCTGTGTGAATAAATAAAAGTTTGAGCAGGGAGGGATTGACAGCTTTGAGCTGAAAGTATCTGGGGAGTGAAGGTGTCTCCCTCCAGAGGTCTCATGTGAAGCAGTGTGCTGTTTGCTTTGTAGAAGTGCAGTGCTGCCAACCTCCATTTATGCTCTTCTTGTGTATTTGCAAGTAAATAAAATATTACCTCCTCTCCCCTTTAAGTCTCCAGTGATGCCTTCTCCAAACCCAACCCAGGCAGACCTGCCATGGAACGTGTCAGGGACTGGCCCGAGCCAGGAGGGGTGGCGGAAGGGACAGAGGCATCCGGAGGTCACCCATGGACGCCAGAGGAGGTATTACGAGCATGGGAGCAGGAAGAGGCAGCGCCTAGGCTGTCGCCAGAGACAGGGAAGGAGGTGTGGAGAAGTGGGAGTGAAGAGGTGTCGCCACCTGTGCTAACGGAGGAAGAGAGGGTGGCGTGGGAGCCTATGGGAGGAGAGGAGAACATGGAGACGGAGGGTGAGCAGGGGGTCGAGGATGTTGCCGGAGCCTCTGCAACAACCTCCAGGGAGGATGAAAGTGAAAGGGATGAAGGCAACGCAGGGGCCAGCAGAGTCAAAAAGCGGAAAAGGAGGAGTGAAAGGAGGCGTTGGAGTTTTAAGAGGCTTTTATGCTGGGGGGAAAAGCGGAAGCCCTTACTTGGAGAATCTGACTCATCGGAGGAGGATGAAGTGTAAAGCTTAATGGTGAAATAAACTTATACATAAGTCAAACGGACTGCTGAGTCGCTTACTCTCGAGGAGGACACATATCCCCCTCACAGAACGTCTTACCGTACTACTTGGGATCTGAGGAGTACATAACAATATATCACCTGGAATGGCACAGCTCCATCCATTTACCAGTTACAGGTAGGTAGCCGTGTTGGTCTGCCATAGTCGAAATAAAATAAAAAAATAAAAAAATTCCTTCCAGTAGCACCTTTGAGACCAACCAAGTTTGTTCTTGCTATGAGCTTTCGTGTGCATGCAAACTTCTTCAGATACCTTTTACCAGTTGTTCTGGAGTGAAGGGTCGCTTACCAGGGTCTCACTGGAAGCCTCTGCCACAGCTGCACAAATCTGGTGGAGGCAAGCAGCATGCCTGTGGAGGGACCACCCCACAGGATTCAGCCACCCGAGGTGGCTGCTTCAGTTGGTTTCATGGGCAGGCTGGCCCTGCCTCTTCAAGCAATGTCCACATCCTCAGCTTACTCAGATGCTTTTTTAAAATAGTTTCACCACGAGGGAAGTCATTGGTCCATCAGCAGCTTCTCTGCAGTTGGGGAACCTTCACCTGGCCCAGCCAGATTTCAGTAAGATTGGGCAGATGTACCAGTCAAATTCAGAAAGGAGCAGTTTTATGACATAATTTGCATACATTCATAAAAGATGGAGATTGGGAAAGCCAAAATTATATTTGAACGCTGTGATCTGAAAAAGCAACAAAGGAAGCAGAGATGATGTCCCAAGACTTTGGAGGGTAACTTTTCCCAGAGAAAAAGTATGTGACTTATTTCTATGTGAAAATGGACGTTATTGTACAGATTTAACATTGCTGTTTCATACCATCTTTCCCCCTTTTTAAGACACCGTCTTATAAATTTTTTTCCTCAAAAAAACACAGGGTGGCTTATTTTCGGGGGGATGTCTTATTTTTATTGTGTCAGTATGGTACGGTACAGCCTCCCCCTGCGCACTGAGCAGGCGGGGCAGAACTCCGCAAGAGGCGCGGTTCCCCCCCGCGCCTCTCGCTGGTTCGCTGGCTCCATGCGCACGCAGGAGGGGCTGAGGAGGCGACGGGAACAATGGCAGCACCACAGCATACTTTTGGGGTACGTCTTACTTCTCACAAAGGTAAAAAAAAAAAACCCCTGCCATGGCTTACTTTATGACTACGTATTAAAAAAGGGGGAACAGGGTAAGCACAAAACCTAGGCTTAATAATATAATCAAACCAACTAGCAAACCTTCTCCCACCATTAAAATGAAAATCACCACCTGGGAGACTTTAAAACTAGCCAGGTGGTAAACAGGCTGCAGTGTCCAAGGTCAGATGCTTGGGAAATTAATTCCAAGGGATAATCCACTATCTCCCAAGGCTTTGCAAATATGAGCCAATAGAGGGGCTTTGTTACATCATGGCAAGAATGTCCCATTGACAGTCCAGCTTCTGGACAAATGACTGGTTTTATAGTACAGTACCTATAATTCAAGACCACATCTCAACCAATTAGATCAATGTAATTTAGTTATCAAAGACAGTAAGTGGATTTACAAAAAAACAAAACAAAACAAAAGACCCCACTGGACTGAGTCCTATAATGGTGTCAAGCAACTACAGACTCATTGAAAATGTTTCTTTGAATCAGCTAGAATACACCAGGGACACCTCAATCCATCTGAAGGAGAGCATTTTAAATTCCTGGGCTGTATAGTGTTTTAGAGCCACTGAATAATGCTTTCTAGATTCTAGGTCCTCTGTTAGGAGAGGCAGGGGAAATGTGTCCCTGTTAATTGTCCTCAACCTCTTAGTGGCTTTCTACCACAAAGCATGGTATCTTCTGGAACAGCTGTCCAAGTTAGGAGTGGGTAGCACCCATGGGCATAGCCAGGATTTATTTTTTTTAGGTGGCCAGAACCTCAGTTTGCTATTTATTTTTATTGATTTTGGGGGGCAGCTGCTCCCTCTTGACTATGCCCATGGTGGCACTGCTTTGCAGTGGTTCTGGTCCTACTTGGATGGTTCTTTCCAGAGGGCGATGCTGGAGGAGTATTCTTCAGCTCTGCGGAGCCTTCCATGTGGCATTCCTCAGTGTTTGGTTTTATCCCCTATGCCAGGCATGTCCAACTTTCAAGAGACTGCGATCTACTCCCACTTAAAAAAAAACTGGCAGTGATCTACCAAAGTTGTTGAGCTTTTGGGAGGGGGGCGAGTAGGTGAGATGGAGGCTTGGCTTGACTTTGCTTTTGTTTTTATTATGTATTTTGTGTTTTTATCTTGTATTTTTGTGCTGTGAACCACCCTGATGGATGATTGGTGGTTAATTAATTAATTAATTAATAAAATAGAGCCAGTGTCCTGGGGTAGCACAATGCACTTCTTGAGCAGGAGAAGCTGAACTTCAAATACCTTCTCAGTCATGAAACTTCATTGTGTGACCTTTTTCTAGTCACTCTTAAGCCAAGCCTAATTTTCTGGGCTATTATTTGGCTGACAGAAGGAAGAGCAGAATGAAAATTGTTTCCACTGATTTCAGTTTCTTGTTCTCCCACTGGTCAATGAGAAAGTGTTCACCTTCAAACATACACATAATGAATCTAGCACAAGGAGAGGAGCCAAAGGGGAAGAAGAAGGAAACCGCTTTTTAAACCTTCCCCTTAAATAGGCAACATAAATGATGGCAGGGAAACAACTGAAAAATGTTTCTGATGAGTTTTTTGAAAGACATTCATTTCAAGTTAATTAATTAAGAGTATTTGTTGGGGTTTCAGACACAGAAAAGAAACCTCATTTGCAAGTAATTAATATATGTGGCCTTCCTGGATATCCAGGCTGCTTTTGATACCATCGACAGGAGGTTGCTATGGGCCAAATTGGAGAACATGGGCTTAGAACCCAGACTACTTTATTTGATCAAAAAGCTTTATACAAATATTTTTTTTTCTTTTTTTTTTTCCAAATAATTTTTATTGATTTTACAATATTTGTCTGGCCCCGATTCAGGCCAGCTCACTTATGTTTTACAATCAGTGTCATATGACTTCCTCACATCCCCTCCATTGTTCCCATCTATTTGCATACAATTTTTTCCAGGTTTCTAATTTCATGGTCTAACAATCATATTTCTAATATCATTTTAATTTCTTCTAACATCTTTGCACACTTATATATCTTCATTTTCATCCCTCTTGCCTCCCCCGGTCCCCGGGTACACAGCTTTAGTCCATAATTTTAACTTCACTTATGATTCTTACCATATTTAAAATAGGCAAATAAAACAACTACTTATCTTTACTTAATATACTTCATAATAACTCTTATCAGTCCAGAACACGTCCATAGATCAAAGCCTAAAGTCCAAAATTCAGGTGTTACATTGACTGTCTTTATCCTATACCTGCTGGCTCCAGCGACCAGAACCAGAGTGGGTCCTGCAATATAAAGTCCATAACAGCATCCTCCAAAATCTGTAGCCGGCCTTCCCTTTGCATGTTCGTGTCGTCTCGGCTTGTCTTCTTTTGCTTATCATAGAGTTTTGGTTTATTTTTCTTTCTTATATTCCTTTTCTTGCATCTTGATTTAAGCTTATGTTTAAAAGGTCTCTTTTTACCTCTGGTTGCTGCTGTGATAGATTTCCTATCCTTTTCTGCTTGAATTGTAATCCAACCAGTTAGTTGTTGTTGCTCGGCCTTGACGTGTTCTATCTCTTCCTCAGTTGTTTGTAATCCCAGGCCAGCCGGCTCAGTGTTTTGGTTTTGCGTTATCTCCTCCGCTGCGCTTCTCATGGCATTCATGGCTCTCAGTTCTGCTACGTATTCATTCATTTTTTCCAACACTGTCTGCCAGCTTACTTCCGGCTCCACCATTTTCTTAGGACACATTTCCATAAATTTTTTTTAACTTTAAAAACTTTTAAAAAGTTTTTTCTTCAGTAAGACTTCATAAACATCAATCTGTAAATTAATCCACAAATCTGTCACAATTTCTTCTGCTTCCCCCAGGACCAGGGAAGGCGCAGGGGTAAATTAAATCCATATATCAAAAAAAAAAAGTTCAGATTAATTCTTTTCACTGCTTATATATATAGCAATTTCCTGGTGCATTAACTCAATGGCAGGGAATGGACCTCCGTATTTTGCATTCCAAGCCTGTTCCAAATGAGTCCGAAATCCACATTTTCGCTTTTACTCACAGTTCCAATTGTTGCGATTGTTCTTTGAAGGAATCAGCGCGCTCTGCAGAGACAGTCTCGCAGCTTCGTCCGACGGGGAGTTTGCAGACCCTGAGGCTCCGCCGCCTGCTCACGCTCGGGAGCCTCGCTCCCGGGGAGCAGGAACGGCGTCCGAGCCGGTGCGGGTCCTGTAGACCCCGGGACAGCCTTCCCGGGGGTTTTGGGGGCCGCGGCGCTGGCGCGGGCTCCCCTTTTCCCGGTCGGACGGGGGAATGTCAGGAGCGACATGTCCCCCCGACCATCTTTGCCGGCACGCCGACCGGAAGACCTGCTTTATACAAATAACACCTGCCGCATAAGAATTCATCCAGGGAACGAATTGACAGCACCAGTCATTATAAACAGAGGAGTAAAACAGGGCTGCGTACTTGCTCCTACGCTTTTCAATCTTTTTCTTAATGACCTTCCCTCTTTACTAAAACAGGTGGATGCTCACAGTCCGAAACTCCAAGCCTTAAGTATTCCCATCCTTCTCTACGCGGATGACATGGTTTTGCTTTCACGGACCAGAATAGGTCTAAAGCGATTGGTAAATGCCTGTATTGAGTATATGTCCAAAATGAAATTATGTTTGAACTTTGAGAAAAGCAAAATCCTAGCGTTTGGTAACTCACGCAAGAGCTACAGCTGGGTTTTTGGAGGTAAATCCATTCAGCAGGTCTTTAAATTCAATTATCTAGGAATCACCTTCCACCATAGGCTCCTCTGGTCTCCACACCGAGATTCAGCGGTGAACGCCAGTAAGCTGTCTATGCAGACTATAATGCGCTTTTTTATAACAAGGGGCAATTCGCATATCCCTTCTGCGCTCAAGGTCTTTAACGCCAAAATTATTTCTCAACTGCTCTACGGCATTCCAGTCTGGATGCCAGGGTTCTCCCAGATGGTAGAACGACTGCAATCAGCCTTCCTCTACAAGATTTTTTCAGTCCCACGATGTGTACCATATGCAGTTCTATGTCTAGAGGGAGCTCAACATAAGGTTGAGTCTGTCGCCTGGGCAAGATTTCTTATATTCTGGCTAAACATCTGCCTCGACTCTGATAGAGACCCTCTCCTCCAGGTAATGTTATCGGACACCTTCCTCCCCTCAGGGCTACAATACTTCAACAGGAAGGTTCAGCAACTGGGGCTATCAGTGGAATTCCTGCGTACAATGTCCTTACTATCTGCCAAGGCCACAATAAAAACTAGGTTGTGGGACATTGAGCGCCAAGAACTGATAGTGGCAGCAGGCAAAACATGTTCCCCTCTTTATTTCCATCTTCCGTGGGCACATGAAACAAATTGTAATTATCTCAATTTTCTACTGAACCCCCCAGAAAGAAGGGCATTTTCGTTGGCCAGGTTCAATGCAAATCCATCGAACCTCCTATGGGGAAGGTTCTCAGGCAGGGTGGAGGGTGAGAGGATTTGTCCATGCGATGACCACCAGGTGGAAAGCCTTGTTCATATGGTTTTTCACTGTAAACTTTACGACGACCTCCGTCAGCAATTCCTGGACCGGCTCTGCATCCCTAGAAGGAGACCAGAGCGGGAGGTCTTACATTTCCTACTATCGGGGAAAGACCAGGAGCTCACCAAATTGGTGGCTCAATTCCTACATTTGCTTTTTTCCCGTCGTAATATTCTGCAGTCGTCTGAGTTATCAGGAGTCCCAGAGACGTGACGGTGGACAGCGGAGTCTTTTCTCTTTTAGCATAGTCTATGCCATTGTGAAAGTATTAATCCGGTTCTGTTCTGTATGTGTGTTTGTTTGATGCCAATAAAAGGTTGATGATGAGGTAATTAATAGAGATTTACTATGGCAGTACAATTTTAAATGCTGATGAAACACTTATATTTGAATTACTTTTAATCCTCTTGAAAGATAAACTTAGATGCTTCATCAGCAGATAAATTGACTATTTTGTTAATCACATGTTAACCAATATTCCAATGAAACATCTGCATTCAAGAGAAAATTAAGGGTTTCCTATCTACTGCAGTTGCAGCATTTCAGGGACCTGATCTTGGATTGTTAAATGAATAGCTCACTGCTGGGTTCTGCAGGTTCATTTTGTGGCCAGGCTTTTTCAGCCAAATATTTGTGACATTATGGCTGCCCAAGTATTTGCAAATCTGACTGTGATCCCACCCTTAATAACTCACTACACTGGACTATATGATGAATAACATATATGCAAGATTTTATAACAGTAATTTCATATTTGGCACAATTAACTAGAAAGAATTGGAAATATAGGACTTCCACTCTAGCGCCATAACAGACTGGCTGGGTCTGCTTCGCCTGGCGAGGTAGACCGGCTGTATCGGAGGGGGGTGTCTCGTTCCTGCGCAACGAGCCCCCGTAAAAACTTCAGGCAGGGTGGCCTGAAGACCTGGTGGTCCGGCAGGAGCTCGGACGATCTCCTCAATCCTTTCAGGGGCCCTAGTAAGGGTCACTGAAAGTGGATAGGGTTGAAGATCGGCGCTCTATGGACACAGCAGCTTTTCCGGTACAGCGAAGCTGCATAGCTGGCTGTTTTGAGCGCTGGATTTCTCCTTCAAAAAATAATTGGACAACAAAATCGTGAGTAAAAGATTTAAAAGACTTAATTTGGGACTGTAAAATTTGACCATGGGAGAGACTTAAAAAGGAGGTCCGTCTCCTCCTCTGCGTAAAAAGAAAGCAAGATCTGCGGCTGTAAATAGAGGAAAACCCTGTAGACTTTTTAACTCCCGGCATTTAGACAGCTCACCCCCCTGGACTCACGCAGACGAAGGGGGGAGATTTGACAGTTTGATTGCCCTGCAATAACTTTTAAAGACCTTAAAGCCCACCACCACCCTCTGGATTACGGAGTCTCCGGGTCAGAGCGGGGGCAATAAACTACATTTTGACATTTTCGTTTCTGCTTTCGTTACTTTGAAGTGGAAATCTGCTACCTAGCCCTAAAAGGATACAAATTGAGGGAAGAGTGTTGAAAGAAGCAACATTCTGACTTCTTTAAAGACTGGCCAAAATTGCAACCTGATGGGGGGAAATGGCTGCATGTGTTAACTATTTTACAGTGAGTTGGGAACTCCAATAGCCTTGTGTAAGCCTCCGGTTTACACAAGTGTGGTTACAGATGTCTGCCACAGGCCAAACGGTTAAAACAAGAGGACAGGGGGGGGAGAAAAAGAACAGGAACAGCATGCAAGGCCTCCAAGGAGAGATTCTTAGAGGCCTCAGCTATGAATTTACTTCAAGCAACCCTAGATTCAATGAGAAAAGAACAAAATGAAAAAGCTGAACAGTTAGCAAAAAATCAGGAAGAGCTGAGTCAAAAATTAGAAGGTTTGAATAAAAAGATTGATGAGATTGGAAAATTGAAACAGGAGCTGGAGACCAGAACACATGTGTCAAAGGTTGAGAACAAGGTGGACAATTTAGAAGAGGTGCATGAGAAGGATCAAAGAGAAACACAAGCCGCGATCGCTTTTCTGCAAATGAAACAGCGAGAGGCCAATCTGAGAGTGAGATCTTTACCTGAATTGGAAAAATCTGATTTAAAAGAGTATCTGGTTCAGCTGTTTTCAGAATATTGGAACTTGGATAAAGAAGAACTGAACAGAACAATAGTGAAGGCCTACAGATTTGGACCAAGAGGGGAAAAAAAACACAAAATCAATTAATGGCTGTCTCATAGAATTCCAGAGCAAGCACCAGAGAGACGAGATTTTGGGCCTACACTACGGGAAGAACTTGGAAGTGGAACATCAACGAGTAGTACTCTTTAAAGACATTCCAAAATACTTCCTGGATTTAAGAAGCAACTACACTGACCTGACCAGAGCCCTTAACAAGAAAGGGATCAACTTCAGGTGGAAATATCCACAAGGACTATCTTTTAGATACAAAGAAAGGAAAAGAAGAATTAAATCAGTGGATGACAAGAATAAGTTTCTGGGAAAAAATCAGTGATTTTGCAGCGGCTTTGCCAAGAGGAGAGGACCCAAGGGGAGCAACCGGAGGGACAGAAGACTAAGCACCATGGCCCTAAAACTTTTAACTGGGAACATAAGAGGTTTAAACATTAGGCCTCAGAGGAACCAGGTGTTTCACACTTTAATAAAACAAAATTTAGATGTGATTTGTTTACAAGAGACACATGTGGTCAGAATACATAGAAGAGTACTACAGAACAAGAAATTGGGACAAGAATTCATCTCTTCAGCCAAAGTAAAGAAAAGAGGAGTTGTAATCTACGCCAAGGAAAAATATAATCCAAAATTTTTGTTTAAGGATGAAGAAGGAAGATATGTTGCAATTCAGATCACAGTGCAAGGCGAAAAATTTCTAATATTGGGACTTTATGCACCAAATGATGGAAAGGTGGAATTCTACAAAGAGATCCACGATAAACTGTTGGACTATCTGGATTACAAAATAGTGGTCCTAGGTGACTTTGATGCTGTAGTCTCCACATTAATGGACAGATCTCAAAGGACTAAAATAACAAATAATGGGAGACTACCAAAAACTTTTTTTGACATGACGGACAACCTGGACCTAATTGACTCATGGAGATTAAAAAATCCAATAGATACAGAACCAACTTATCATTCAGAAGCTATGAAATCATGGAGCAGAATCGATCAAATATGGGTGTCCAGGGAACTGACCCCTAGGATACTCAAAGCAGAAATCCACCCAAGAACATGCTCAGATCATAATGCTGTACAACTGGACTTAAGATTGTCAATGCAGGGTTCCTATAGATGGAGAATGGACAATTCGTTGTTCAGGAATGGAAAGATATGCGAGAAGGCCCAGATGACCTTAAAATACTTTTTTGAAATTAACTTAAATACTTCGGTGGAAAAGAGTCATCTGGGACACAAGCAAGGTGGTTATGAGAGGGTTCCTGATTCAACAAAAGGCAATAAGGAAAAAGCTACAAAATACCAAAAAAGATAATATTTTACAGCAGCTGAAGGATAAAGAAAAAAAGTTGAGAGCTAATCCCAAGGATTTGAAACTGCAAAAGGAAATTAAACAACTACAAGTGGAATTCTTTTTTTTTTTTCCAAATAATTTTTATTGATTTTACAGTTTTCGCCTGGCCCTATTCCAGGCCAGGTCACATTCATTATTCTAACATTTGCATACAGCTTCCTCACATCCACCCCATTGTTTCCAAATTGTTAAAGTTCAAATTCCAAAACAGATTCATGCTTCATATTTCATTACATTTTCAATTATATTAATATGTTATTACATTAACAAAAATTCTCCTCAGCATACTTATATTCCCCATCAGATATTTATTACTCTTCCATCTCCCCTCGGTCCTCGGGTATGTAACTATAATATTATCTCTTATTCAGTCCTTATTCAAATCTTTGCCGTGTCCATAGTCCATAGTCTTCACCTGAAACTCCAAAATAAAGTACTTAACATACATCACCCCTCTCCTGTTGGTTCCAAAGTCCAATACCATGTTGTCTCTTGTGGGCTGCTTTTCAAAGTCTGGGACCAGACCTCCCACTGTGCAGTCTGATCCTCAAATTTCACTTTTTGCTGTTTCTTACATCCAGTTTTGCTGAATTTCTTCATCATCCTTTTCTCCTTTCGTCGTTTGACAGCTCCATTTTTTTTACGTTTAACAAAGTCTTTCTTACCGCTGGGTAATGTTGATTGTTTCTCCTGTTGTTTAACCTTGACGTGGGCTTTCCGCTCCTCCTTCTCTTGGCCATCTGGCCTTGCCGCCAATTCATAAATACGTTGTCTTATCTGTTTAGTGGAGTCTCGGATTTCAGCACTCCACTGTTTCATTTCCGCTCTGCATTCTTCCCACGCCTCTAAAATTTTCCACCAATTTGCATTGCTATTCTCCGCCATCTTTCAGGGCATGGCTTGTACAATTCAAAATGTCAAAATCTAATCCAATACTTCCAATAAATCCACAACTCAAAATATTTCACTGTAAATCCAATTAGCTACCCCCCTGGCCAGGGGTGACAGCTGTATCATTTCACTGTTACAGGGTATCTCTTGTAGTTCAGTTTAAATGCCTCGGTGTCAGTTCACTGTTACAATGTCACAATGGCAGGGAACGGACCTCCGTGTTAACGTTCCAAGCCAATCTCTAATTAAGTCCTAATTTAAAGCCTTTTTACTCACATCTCCAGTCCGAATCATGTTCTTAATTCTTGGAGGAATCAGCGCGCTCCGGGCGAACGGTCTCGCAGCTTCTCCCGACGGGATTGTCAGGTCCGTGGAGCTCCGCCTCCCGCTCTCTCTCGGGAGCCCTTGCTCGGGTCTCCCGGGGAGCAGGATCGGCGTGGAAAGCTCAGCCGGATTGCTGAGACCCTGGGACACCCTTCCCAGGGGTTTTGGGGGCCACGGCGCTGGCGCGGACACCCCTTTTTCCAGTCGGGTTGGGGAATGCGACAAGCGGCATGTCCCCCCGACCGTTCGCTCCGGCGCGCCGACCGGAAGTTACAAGTGGAATTCTCTCAACTCATCAATCAAGAAATTGAATGGAAAATCAAAATGCTTAAACAAAGGACATTTGAATCAGCAAATAAATGTGGAAAGCTGCTGGCATGGCAATTGAAACGTAGACAGAAACTTAATACGATAACAAACATCATAGTGGAAGGTAAAAATATAGAGAACCCTACAGACATCAGGAAAAACTTTGAAAATTTTTACAAGCAGTTGTACAAGGAAAATAAATATGACAAAGAGAAAACTGAGCAATTTTTAAAGAAGAATGGCTTGCATAAAATCCCGGACAATCTGAAAGGCCCACTCAATCACCCGATTACAAGAATGGAGATAGAAACAGCAATAGACAATATGAAATTGGAGAAGGCTCCAGGACCAGACGGGCTTACAGCAAAATACTATAAAACCTTGAAGGACTGGTTGATGCAACCAATGATGGAAGTATGCAACAACATTTTAAGGGGAAGCAAGGCACCCGAATCTTGGAAAGAAGCCTACATCACTCTGATACCTAAACCAGACACAGACAGGACGCAGATGAAGAACTACAGACCAATCTCCCTCCTTAATGTGGATTACAAAATTTTTGCAAACATCATGGCCAACAGACTCAAGAAGGCGTTGAAGGAGCTTATTCACAAGGACCAAGCCGGGTTTCTACCGGAAAGACAATTAAATGGAAATATAAGAAATATTGTGGATATCCTGGAAAGAATGGAACAGAAGAAGAGTCGTAAAGCGATTCTGATGTTCGTAGACACTGAGAAGGCCTTTGACAACATCTCTTGGAGGTTTATGAAAGGAAATTTTGAAAAGATGGAGGTGGGAGGGGGTTTTATGAATGGCCTGGAAGCAATATATGCGGAACAAAAAGCAAAAATAATAGTGAACAACGTGGTGTCAGAGGACATAAGAATTGAGAAGGGAACAAGACAAGGGAGCCCACTATCCCCATTACTTTTTATAGTGGTCCTGGAGGTCCTGTTGAATATGATAAGGAATGACAATGAAATAAAAGGGGTGAGGGTGGGGGTCAAAGAATACAAACTGAAAGCCTTTGGTACTAACCCTTCAAGAACCTGAATCCAGTGCAGTTAAGGCACTGGAGGTGATGCAAGAATTTGGGCAGGTAGCAGGCTTTAAACTGAATAAAGCCAAGACTAAGGTATTAGGGGAAAACCTGACACTGGAGGAGAAAGATAGGCTAGAGGTTAAAACGGGCCTGAAATTCACAAAAAAGGTTAAATATCTGGGTGTTAATATGACTTCCATAAATCAAAATTTGTTTAAAGACAATTATGAAAAAGTTTGGAATGAGATCAAGAAAGATTTGGAGATATGGAATAATTTGAAGTTGTCTTTGTTGGGCCAAATTGCTGTTATTAAGATGAATGTGCTGCCTAAACTGCTGTTTTTATTTCAGGCGCTACCAATTGCGGACAAAATGGAACCGTTCAAAAAGTGGCAGAAGGATATATCGAGATTTGTCTGGCAGGGGAAAAAACCCAGAATTAAATATAAGATATTAACAGATGATAAGAAAAGAGGGGGATTTTCCCTGCCAGATCTGAATATCTATTTTGAAGCGGCGGCCTTCTGCTGGTTGAAGGATTGGTTTAAGTTAGAAAACACAGATGTATTAGACCTGGAAGGATGTGATAATGTATTTGGATGGCATGCATATTTGTGGTATGATAAGATTAAGGCCCACAAAGCTTTTAAAACACATATAATTAGGAAAGCATTGTTAAGAGTTTGGTTAAAATATAAGGACTTGCTTGAAAGAAAAACACCCAGATGGATCTCCCCATTAGAAGCTAAAGCCCATAAGAGACCAAATATGGAGAGTAAATGGCCCAAATATTGTGACATTTTGATACAAGAAGGTGAAAGTGTCAGGTTGAAACCCTATGAACAATTGAAAGGAGAGGTGAGGGATTGGCTACATTATCATCATATTAATGAAGCCTATAAAATGGACAAAAAGCTTGGCTTTCAGATGCAAAAGTCGAGACTGGAAACGGAACTATTAGAACCAAAATCGAAAAACTTGTCGAGAATGTACAATCTGCTGCTAGAATGGCATACGCAAGATGAACTGGTTAAATCTGCAATGATAGACTGGGCTAAGGATGTGGGACATAACATTATGATGGCTGACTGGGAGAGACTGTGGAGGAAAGGGATAAAATTCACTGCATGTAATGTGTTAAGAGAAAACATTATGAAAATGATTTATAGGTGGTACTTAACCCCAGTCAGACTTGCTAGAATCTATCATTTGCAGGACAATAAATGTTGGAAGTGTGAAAATGTAGAAGGAACGTTTTTTCATATGTGGTGGACCTGTCCAAGGACGAAGGCTTTCTGAGAAATGATTTATAACGAGATGAAAAGAGTGTTGAAATACACATTTACCAAGAAACCAGAGGCCTTCTTACTTGGAATGGTCAACCAGGAATTACCAAAGGAAGATCACACCTTTTTTATGTATGCCACGACAGCAGCAAGGATACTGATTGCAAAATACTGGAAGACAAAGGACTTACCAACCATAGATGAATGGCAAATGAAGATGATGGACTATATGGAGCTCGCCGAGCTGACAGTGAGACTTCGTGACCAGAGGGAGGAAGCGGTGGAAAAGGAGTGGAAGAAATATAGGGAATATCTTAAAAAGTATTGTAAGATTTAGATTTAGATGTAAGACAATGCCGGTAGAATAGTAATTTACAGAACAATATATAGAATGAGTAAGTGATAATATGATGTATGTATAGAATAAGTGTAGATAGAATTGAGTAAGAGAAATATTAATGATAAGGATTGATAAGACAATAAGTTAAGTTATGATAATTGATAAAGTTAGTAAAAATAGAACGAAATAGTATAGGTATAACAATAGACGATGAGAGGAAATTGCTAAAGATGTGATACAATGAAACGCAGAGGAAGAGACAGGAGGAAGTCAAACTAAAATGTTAAGAGATTATGAAGGGAAATGAGTATTTTTCATGTGTGTGTATTTGTAATGACAGTGTTTGAGTATGTTGTTGTTGGTATGTGTGTTTTTATTTGTTTTGTATCTAAAACCTAATAAATATTATTTTTAAAAAGAAAGAAAGAATTGGAAATATAAAAAGCAATATCAAAAACAAGATTTGGGTTCAAGAATCATCTTAATGGTCCAATGGCAGGTACATTTACCCTTTTAAAAAACCTGTAGGAATTCAATCAAAGATCTCCCACCTAGTTTGGCCACATATTTCATCCAACATGGAAACAATTCAGTGGATTTCCCCTCCTTGGAGGTTTCTAAGCAGAGTTTGGATAGCCATCTGTCATGGATGCTTTAGCTAAGTTTCCTGCATTGCAGGGGGTTGGACTAGATGAAGAAGAGTTTGGATTTGATATCCCACTTTATCACTACCCAAAGGAGTCTCAAAGCGGCTCACATTCTCCTTTCCCTTCCTCCCCCACAACAAACACTCTGTGAGGTGAGTGGGGCTGAGAGACTTCAAAGAAGTGTGACTAGCCCAATGTCGCCCAGCAGCTGCATGTGGAGGAGCGCAGACACGAACCCGGTTCCCCAGATTACGAGTCTACCACTCTTAACCACTACACCACACTGGCTCTCAGGGTCCCTTCCAGCTCTACAATTCTATGATTCTATGTGTGCTGTGTCCCGTTGCTGTAGTGGTGGTGGGGGTACGTGCCCGTCTTCCGATAGGAAGTGCTCTGCAGGGGGTGGGAGGGACAAATAAATGGAGTGTCAAGGAGGGTCAGTTGGGAAGGGGAGTGAGAATTCTAGACACCTGTCAGGAATGCTTTGATGGTGTTTCCTGCTTGGCAGGGGGTTGGACTGGATGGCCCTTGTGGTCTCTTCCAACTCTATGATTCTATGATTCTAGTCCAACACATGGACCACATATCTTACTTTCCTCCCACACAGCTGAGACATGCTACTGTGCTGCTCACATAGCATTTCAGGGCACTGTGGGAAATTTAAAATAGTAGCTCCTGACATGGGAGACCATGGGGGGGGGCTGTCAGGGGCTCTTCAGGTACTTGAGATGTTGATGCCAGGAACCTTGGGGACTGAAGTTGAAAATGACAATGAATTTTAAAGGGATAATTCTGATCACCCTTGCTAAATGATGGTTCCCAGAATTCTCTGGGGAAGACACATTGCCCAAACTGTTATGAACCAGTCACTCATTTGGATAAGCCCAGCAAAATAACATGAAGGAAAATTTATGTGAATCCATTGTCCCATATTTCAAGTCAACAACCTTCCTAGTTCTTGAGTGAACTAGGCTTGAGTGAACTTTGCCATCAGGCTTGATAATGAACTTCAGGATCTCCAAACTAGAAAAGAGCTCCTTACTACTTCTTCCCACACATATTCCAACTGCATACTTTGGGGGTTTTTTAAAACATGATTTGAACTTTATTTTGTGCCTGTGGGTTAGTTCTCTGACAGGTGGCCAGTCTGTCTTGATTGCACATTAGGCTGCAGGTATGGACTCACATACCGTGTTTATTCAAATGTAATGCACACCTTGTTTTGCCAAATTACATCATGAAAATTTGGGTGTGCATTCCATTCGATGTTGTGTTACATTCAAGTAAATACTCTAATTCACTGAGCTGATGAGAGGGAAGTCTGTTGTCTGGCAAGTTAAAACAGCTCTCAAGATGGCACCGGCGCATCAGTGGCAGACTGAGGGCACCATCCTCCTCTAGCCACCTCTGGCTCTCCTTGCTCTGAGCGGCTGGCCGTGAAGGCTCTGCCAGCTCTTGCAGGGCTGAGTCCCCTGGAAGTGCGCGAGGGAGGTTGACTACTATCTGGCAAGCAACCACAGGCGGAGTCGCCCTCCACGCACCCGTCTGTGAGAGGATCATGGTCACCATGGGGAAGCTGATGAAGGCCTTCGAGTCCCTCTGCTTTTTCCTTTTTTTTTTTTTTTTGCATTTAAAATAACCTTTATTGTTTCTCTTAACATACATAAAAAAAACAAAATGTAACATATAACATATAACATGTGACAATACATGACATTGAACTAAAACAACTTACAATAAAAGAAAAGAAAAGAAAACCCACCCTTCCCCTGTGTTTGACTTCCAGCCTTTCCGTCATAGTGTTTGATTTTGATTTTTGTTTTTTCGTTGTATATACCTAATCTTATTGCTATTAATTTTAATTTCCTTAGTAAACCCTTTCATACGTTCCTTAGAAGGTTGGCTCTTTCCACCTTATTTTCTATGTAATTCTGCAATACTTCCCAATTTTTTCCTAATGCTCTCTCTGAAATTCCTCTTGTTTCCCCAATTTTTTTTGCCAATCTATAATATCCCATCAATTTATCTTGCCAATCTTCTAATTCTGGTAAATTTGTGCTTTTCCAGTTTCTAGCTATTAAAAGTCTTGCTGAAGTGGCGGCATACATGATCATACATTTGTCTTTCTCTTTAATTTCTTCTTCTAGAATTCCTAGCAGGAATATTTTGGGGCGTTTTTTAAATGAGTATTTTACCATTTTTTTAAATTCATTGTAAATTTTTCCCCAAAATGGTTTGATATTTTCACACTTCCACCAAATATGCAGAAACGTACCTGATTCCTTGTTGCACCTCCAACAGGTGCTGCTACTTCCTTTGTACATCTTGGATAGCCTCATTGGTGTGAGATACCACCTGTATACCATTTTATAAGTATTCTCCCTTAGGTCATAGCTGGGAATATACTTTAAATCCTTTAACCATAAGTCTCTCCAACTTTCTATTGGGATTTCCTTCCCTAAATCCATGGTCCATTTTCGCGTCGAATTTATTATCTGATTTTCTTCTATCTCCCCCTCTAATAATAGCTCATACAAATATTTTATATATTTTCCTTTTCCTTCTAATAGTATTTTCCCAAATTTTGTTACTTTTCTGTCAAAGCCCATTTTTTTTGCCTATTTTATATCTCTCTTTTATTTGAAAGTACTGGAACCAAACTTTCAGAAATGGTTTTACTTCTGCGTGTTCTTTCAGTTCTATGTTGTTACCCGTTAATTCTAGTAGGTCTCTATATATTGGACACGTTCCCTCTAAATTTACTCTTTTAACGGCCGTTATTTCAAGTGGCGATATCCATAAGGGTGTTTTTGGTTCCAGTATTTTCCGATATTTTATCCAAATTAAATAAATGGATTTTCTTATTATGCTATTTGTAAAACTACTGTGGGCTTTCATTTTCTCATCCAGGAGATACTTATGCCATCCATAGCTCGTTGCCGCTCCTTCTATATCTAGTACTTCTTTATCTTTGAGTTCCATCCATTCTTTTAGCCACATCAAGGCTGCTGCGTCATGATATTTTTGCAAATCAGGTACACCAAATCCTCCTCTGTCCCTCTTATCTATCATTATGTTATATTTTATCCTTGGTTTTTTTGCATTCCATATGAATTTTGATAAGTTTTTTTTTCCATTCTTGGAAGTATTTGTTTTTGTTTAAGATAGGTAGACACTGGAATAAGAATATCATTTGCGGCAAAACACACATTTTTACTATGGAGATTCTTCCTAGTAAAGATAATTTAAGGTTGGCCCATTTTCCTAATTTAATTTTTATTTCATTCCAATTTTTTTATAATTCTCTTGATATAGATCAATATTGTTTGTTGTCATATTAATTCCTAAATACTTCATTCTTTTCTTTATCTCTAATCCTGTTATCTGTTGAAGTTGATCTTTACTTTTCTGTTCCATATTTTTAACCAGGATGTTTGTCTTTTTATAATTGATTTTAAAGCCGGCCAATTTTCCGAATTCATTAATTGTTTCTAGAGCTTTTGGAATACTGACAAGTGGATTTTCCGTGGTTATAATAACATCATCGGCAAATGCCCTTGTTTTATATTGCTTTTTCCCTACTGTTATGCCTTTTATTTCTTTGTTTTCTCTGATATTTTTTAATAAGATTTCCAAAACTATTATAAACAGGGTTGGTGACAGTGGGCAGCCTTGTCTTGTTCCTTTATAGATTTTTATTTCTCGTGATGTTTTCCCATTTATTATTAATTTTGCTTTTTGGTTTTGATAAATTGATTTTATTGCCTTCATTATTTTTTCTCCTAGCCCTAATGAGTCCCTCTGCTTTTTCCAGCAGCAACAGGGCCCCGCTGTTTCGGCGGCAGCACCAGCAGCAACAAAAGGGATGGCAGCATCCGCTTCCTCGGCCACTGCTGCTATGGCCGTGGCTGCCACCCCCAGGGAGCTGCCTAACAGACCGTGAGCTGTGCAGGGAGCCTGGAGCAGGTGGCAGGCGTGGAACAAAAGTGGCTGCAGGGCCAGGGAGAGGCAAGTTGGTTCTCAGGTGGGAATGGTGAAAGCCAAAATTAGGTTTACTTTACAGCATACCAAGTTACTTGAATGTAATGCATACCTCTTTATTTGCTAAATTGCTTCGCGAAAATGAGGGTGCACATTAGATTCGATGGCACATTAAATTTGAGTAAATATGGTAGTTGAAGGGTTTTTTTCCAGGAGAACGCACCAGAGCTCAGTTCTCGCACCTTTCAGGTGAATTCCAGCACCTCTCAGGTGGGTGCCATTGCCATTCTAAGAGAAAGAGGGAGGCATTCATGGTGAGTTCCAGCACCTCTTTATCTAGAAAAATAGCACTGCATAGTTGGATCTGATTGTCTCGCTGCCGGCGGTTCCTCCCCTTCCAGGTACTGCGGCTTCCTAGACAAAGCATCCGCTCGCACGTTCTGCTCCCCTGGCACGTAGTGGATTCAGAAGTTGAAGTCTGCAAAGAATTCTGCCCACCGGATCTGTCTCTGATTAAGCACTCTGGCGGTTCTCCAGTATTCCAAGTTCTTATGGTCCGTGTACACCTGGATTTGGTGCTGCGCACCAATCAAAAAGTGGCGCCATTTCTTGAAGGCCGCCAAGATGACCAACAGCTCCTTGTCCCAAATGGTGTAGTTTTTCTCAGACTTGCTGAGCTTGCGCGAAAAGAAAGCGCACGGCCTCCAATCTCCGTCATTGTCTTGTTGCAACAGCACAGCTCCAACGGCCCGATCAGAGGCATCGGTTTCCAGCTTAATCGGCCGCTGCGGGTCGACATGCAGAAGTTGCTTCTCTGACGCGAAGGCTCTCTTTAGGGCCTCGAATGCCCTCTGTGCTTCCGGTGTCCAGACAAACTTCTTCTTGGCACTCAAACAGTCCGTGATAGGGGCAGTCAGCTGTGCGAAGCCCCTGATAAACTTACGATAGAAATTACTGAAGCCCAGAAATCTTTGTGCATCCTTCTTGGTTCGGGGGCTCTTCCAGTCCAGTACCGCATTCACCTTCTCTCCGTCCATGGCCAACCCACTGTCCGACACTCGGTAGCCCAGGAACTCCACTTGTTTCACGTGGAATTGGCATTTCTCCAGTTTGGCGTACAGCTGGTGCTCTCTCAGTTTGTTCAGCACCTGCCTGACATGCTGCTCGTGCTGAGCCTCGTTCTCTGAGAATACTAAGATGTCGTCAAGGAAGCAAACACAGCTCTTGTACAACAGGGGTCCCAGTACATGATGCATGAAAGACTGGAAGGCCGCAGAGCCCGCTTGCAAACCAAACGGCATCACGAGGTACTCAAACGCTCCCAGGGGTGTAAACATGGTCGTCTTCCACTCATCCCCCTCCCGCATCCGTATGAGGTTGTACGCCCCTCTGAGGTCCAGCTTGGTGAAGATTTTCCCTCTGCGCACTACGGCCAGCAGATCGTCGATCCTCGGCATGGGGAAGGCAACGGGTTGACTCACGCTGTTCAGGGCCCTGAAATCGCATATAAGTCTCCTCTGGGAGGTCCCCTTCTTGTCCACGAAGAACACCGGGCTCCCTCTAGAACTCTTGGACTCCCGTAGAAATCCCCTCTGAAGATTTTTATCTATAAACTGCTTGAGCTCCTGCAACTCTTGCTCAGACATGGAATAAAGTTTTCCCGCCGGCAACTGGGCCCCTGGCATCAAATTTATCTGACAATCGAAGGGTCGGTGCGGTGGGAGTTTGTCAGCTTCCTTCTCGCTGAAAACGTCACTGTAATCCTCGTATTGGGGTGGGATCCCCCTTGTGGCCTCCAGTTGCACTGTCGCCGCTTGCGCGCTGCTGTCTGGGGTTCTCATGTCCTGCAGACAGTTCTCCACGCAGTGTCCCGATCCGAACGTGAGCGACCGTTGATGCCAAGCGACCACGGGGTCATGAAGGTCAAGCCAGCTCATCCCTAGGACGATGGGGCATCCTGCCAGCTGTGTGACGTTGAACGCGATGACTTCCGAGTGTTTGGAGATACGCATCCTCATGGGGGGTGTTTGCTGTGCCACCTCCCCTCCCAACAACTGCCTCCCATCAATGGTAGTGACCAGCAACGGAAAGTCGAGTGGCAGCAAGCTTAACTGATGCTCTAAAGCAAATTCTCTGCTCATGAAATTTGCGGAGGCCCCTGAGTCAATTAGCGCTTCTACCTCCAGGGGGTGTCCATTGGGGAGCTCCAGTACTACTCTTACCACTATTCCTACTTTGGGCGGGTGAGGGGGTGGGATGGATTGCTTTTGCGGGGCCTTTACTGCTTGCTCGCCCGGGTGCTCGGCCCTCTCGACATCTCTGGCACCCAGGCGTTCTCGTTTTTTCCCGTTTCCTGCCCCCTCGGCTCTTCCTGTTCTGCCGCTGTCGCCCCCTTGGCTTGCCACACGCGTCGCTGCGGGCAAAATTTTGCGTAATGTCCTATTTCATGGCAGACATAACACCTCCTGGCTTCCGCCCCTTTTGGCGTGGTTCCGCCCGACGTTGATTTGGCCCGCACTGCCCCTATTTCCATGGGTTCCTCTGCCGGCACAACCGAAAGAGGTACTCTAGTAGGGGTCCCGCCATTTCCCCGCCCTGTGTAGCGGTTCCCCGGGCTTCCCTCTGGTTTGGACTGTCTTTTCTCCCAGATCCTGTCTTCCTCTCGCATTCCTACCACCACCGCTGTTTGCACTAGTTCGTGCATGCTGCTTGGCCTGGGCGCCCTGCTGAGCTCATCCTTGATTTCGGAATTCAAACCTTCCCTAAAAAGCGTTTGTAACATTTCCGACTCCAGGGGCCATTGCAGACGGTGCGCAAGCATCGAGAAACGTGCGTAGTACGCGCGCACCGTCCCTCCTCCCTGTTTGATCCTCAGCAGTTCCCTGCGCGTGGCATCAACCTCCCCTTCATTGGCAAACATCCTGTCCATCTCCTTCATAAAGTCCTTGAAACTTCTCATCTCCCTGCCCCCAGTGGCCATCAACGGCCTAGCCCACTCTTTGGCGCCGCCCTCCAGGTGAGCTATGACAAAAGCGATCTCCTCCTCTTCAGAGCTAAATTCTCCCTGTTGCATCTTTAAGCAATATTCAATGTCTGTTTTAAATCCAGGATAATATTTTGGGTTCCCAGAAAATTTGTGGATGAGAGTTTCTAATTTCCTCCCCAAGGGGACTTTCCCCCCTGTAACCATCCTTCGCTCCTCCAATCTCCCCTCTATCTCTCTGTTGTGACTGACAAGCGCGTCATTTCTGGCCGCCATTTGTTGCATCTCAAGGGTTAATTTGCTCATTTCTGCTTGCATTTCTGCACGGCATTTATCTAGCTGCTCCTGAGCCTTTGCCTGTATTTCCCGACTCACCTCTTCAACTTTCGCTGCAACTGCGGCTTGAAATCTGGCCTCTTCAGTAATCTCGGCAAGGCTAGGGTGGGGGGGTGCTCCGTGATGAATGCTCAGCAGCCTCTTTCTCTGCTGCCTTTCAAGCTTTCTTTTGGAGTCACGGAAAGCTGTCGCAGACCCCTTCGGGCTTCTCTGCACCAAGAATTCCAGAGACACGCTCCCGGCTTGCCATTTACAGATTTATTGCTTTGCTAATTGCTTACAGGCTCTCAGCCGCTAATAAAAGCGTCAGGACTCCATAACTCAGTTTCCGTGACTGGAGGAAGTAAAACTTTCCCGCCTTCTTTTCCACCACTTTCTGACACGGAAGCAGCCTCCCTTATTCCCTTGGTTTCGCAGGCAGGTCTCTGGGATCCTGGAGACAGCCCTGCCTCCTCTTCCTGTTCATCGCAGCTGCCTCCAGACTCCTGGCTGCTTTCACTACTCAGCACTGACGGGGGATCACGGTACTGGCTCAGAGCTGGGGATGGGAGGGGCCCTTCCAGTCCTCTGACAGGCAGTTTCCAATTTCCTTCATGCAATCTGACAGCATGGAGCAAACAAGCACTTTTGACAGAGGGAATTGCCTATCATCGAAACAGATGTTTTCTTCCATTTGCATTTCCCCTCCTAACTAGTTAGTGGCATTTTCTGTTAAAATATTGTAATGTATGCAGAGATGATGATGTTAAATCTGCAAAGTACTTTCATAAGACATTTCCTGTGGTTTTTATGCTAATAATTTTCAGTCAGTTACCGGTATGTTTTATTGAGGGATAAGCAGAATAGTCTGAAATATTACTTCTCACAGCATGGCGTTATCTTCAATACATTCCTTGTCTTCTAGCGGGGCCTTCATTTTTAACATCAGCAGCACATTAAACTATTTAACAGCATTTTTATAAATACACATCCACACACATGATTGTATATAGAATATGGAAATGCCTCAGCTGGCAGGTGTATGTGTGCCTGGCACATTCCATTTATGTTTACTGACAGAGTGTACACAAATGTTTGCTTACCACGTCTTTTACATGTGTTTTTCTTGTCGTATTCATGGTTGGAGAGCAGGGAAGAGACCAGGTGTCCATTCCTAGGTATACTCTTTGCAAACTGGAGAAGGGACAGTATCTCTCCCTGTAATGGAGATGCTTGTTGTCACTCCATATATCTGCCACAGTGAGGAGTGAGGGAAGGCCTAGCTTTCTCTTGTTGAGGAAAGAGGCTTCGCAGCAGGGGAAGCTAAGGTGGTGCCCTCTGGATGTTGTGAAATACAACTTCCCTCAGCACTGTCTACACTGGCTGGGGCAAATGCGGGTTGTAGTAAATCTAAAACATTTGTAGGCACCATGTTAGCTACATAGCACTCTAGAGCAATCTGGAGGATGGGATGCAAGAATGCACCCCTTTCAAGATGGTAATGTATACATATAGTTCAATCATATTGTAAAGAGTTCCTGAGACTGTATCTTTTCAGATCTGAATCTAAAACATTAGAATTTAACTGAAAACAAATCTTAATAAGCAAAGTTTAAAATAATGAAAAACAGCTAGCTTTCAATGAAATATTTACCTATGCTAATCTAAGTCAAACTGTCTTCCAGAATGTGTTCTAGGGAACCCTGAGATTATTCAAAAGTTTATTAGAGGGGTTTCAGTGACAAGATCAGTAATGGTAGACAAGCAGTCACAAAGACAGCTTTCTCAGGGCAGCTAATAGTCCTGTGCATTGCAGGAGATGGGGGGGGTTGTTCTCTGTTGCCCACCCAGTTCAGGTGGGTCATCAGTAGGGCTTGCACCCCTTTGCTCCTCCCTAGCCCTTTTTATTCCTGCTCAGCACTGAACTAAGTCAAGGATTGGCTTCGTGTGGCAGCCAAACATGGCTAAAGTCTGTCCTTGCTAACCATGTGCCGAAGCCAAGAACATTTTGGTTAGTGTTGATTTCAGGTTAGGTTAATGATTTCAGCAAGTGATTTCAGCTCTCTGACATAGCAGGCAGGAGACAGCTTCTTCAAGTAACAACTCTTTATTCTGGCAAACAAGATTGAGGGAACTGAGGGTAGGGAAGCTAGCTACATTTATAGGGACAGAGGACTGGCAAGGAAAAGATACATTTTGGAGGGAACACTCTCAAGCAATCACACAGCTGCTTTTTGGTGGGAACCAATAAGACTGAGGATCCCAATGCAGCAACTTGAATGCACCAATAGTAACTGTTCCTTCTGGGACAGGAAGGCAGTTACTTTACCCTAATGTGATTACAGACAATAGTAATACAGATATGATAACACTTTGAATCAATACACAACAGTTAGAGTGGTTAGTTCACACATTTGTGCAGCCCTGGTAAGCCATGTTGTGTGAATCAGGCCAGTACTGCGTATATTTTGCAGTGTTTAGGGGTTTCACTGAAATAAAATAAATAAATCTGATCTCATTTTTTGACAGAATTACAAGCCTGGTAGACGAAGGGAACGCTGTGGATGTAGCCTATCTTGATTTCAGCAAGGCCTTTGACAAGGTGCCCCATGATATTCTTGCAAAGAAGCTGGTAAAATGTGGGGTAGACAATGCTACCATTCAGTGGATTTGTAACTGGCTGACTGACCGAACCCAAAGGGTGCTCATCAATGGCTCCTCTTCATCCTGGAGAGAAGTGACTAGTGGGGTGCCACAGGGTTCTGTCTTGGGCCCAGTCTTATTCAACATCATTATCAATGACTTGGATGATGGGCTTGAGGGCATTCTGATCAAGTTTGCAGATGACACCAAATTGGGAGGGGTAGCTAATACCCCAGAGGACAGGATCACACTTCAAAATGACCTTAACAGATTAGAGAACTGGGCCAAGGCAAACAGGATGAATTTTAACAGGGAGTACTACACTCCCTGTAAAGTACTACACTTGGGCAAAAAAAAATGAAAGGGACAAATACAGGATGGGTGACACCTGGCTTGAGAGCAGTACAAGTGAAAAGGATCTAGGAGTCTTGGTAGACCACAAACTTGACATGAGTCAACAGTGTGATGCAGCAGCTAAAAAAGCCAATGCAATTCTGGGCTGTATCAATAGGAGTATAGCATCTAGATCAAGGTAAGTAATAGTACCACTGTATTCCGCTCTGGTCAGACCTCACCTGGAATACTGTGTCCAATTCTGGGCACCACAGTTCAAGAAGGATACGGACAAGCTGGAACGTGTCCAGAGGAGGGCAACTAAAATGATCAAAGGCCTGGAAATGATGCCTTATGAGGAACGGCTTAGGGAGCTGGGTATGTTTAGCCTGGAGAAGAGAAGGTTGAGGGGTGATATGATAGCCATGTTCAAATATATAAAAGGATGTCATATAGAGGAGGGAGAAAGGTTGTTTTCTGCTGCTCCAGAGAAGCGGACACGGAGCAATGGATTCAAACTACAAGAAAGAAGATTCCACCTAAACATTAGGAAGAACTTCCTGACAGTAAGAGCTGTTCGACAGTGGAATTTGCTGCCAAGGAGTGTGGTGGAGTCTCCTTCTTTGGAGGTCTTTAAGCAGAGGCTTGACAGCCACCTGTCAGGAATGCTTTGATGGTGTGTCCTGCTTGGCAGGGAGTTGGACTGGATGGCCCTTGTGGTCTCTTCCAACTCTAGGATTCTATGATTCTATGAAACCTTTATTGTCACTACACCACCTGTGTGCAGTGAAATTAAACGAGCCCCCCCCCATACACTCAGTCTTGTTCGCACTCTGTGTGCTTCTCGGAAGTCAATTGCACCCCTATTTTTTTCTCCATTCAGCAGCCCTTTAACCTGTTGGTGTGGCTGACTATACTTCTATATCTCCTGCCCGAAGGTAGGAAATTAAAGAGATGCTGGCCGGGGTGTGAGTCGTCCCTGAAAATTTTCCTCGCTCTCCTGAGACAGCGGTCTCCTACGATGTCATCTAGTGAACTCAGGGGACATCCCATGATATCATGTGCTGTATTCACCACCCTCTGTAGAGACTTCCTGTCCATGGCTGTCAAACCAACATACCACACTGTAATAAAGTATGAAAGGACACTTTCTATTGTGGACTGGTAGAAAGAGATCATCAATTTTTGTTTGACATTGTTCTTACACAAGACCCTAAGGAAATGGAGTCTCTGTTGGGCCTTCCTAACCACCTGGGTTGTATTGATTTTCCAAGTGTGGTCTTCACTAAGGTAAACTCCCAGGAATTTGAAGAAAGAGACTCTCTCCACACAGCCCCCCCCATATACAATGGGGCTAGTTCCCCTCTCTTCCTCCAAAAGTCCAACACCATCTCCTTTGTCTTACTGATATTTAGGTGCAGGTTGTTCTCTAGGCACCATGTCAAGACTTTTTGAACCTCCCCCCCATACACTGATTCATCTCCACCTGTAATTAGACCCATTATGGTGGTATCATCTGCAAACTTAATAATTACAGTGGATGGATCGGATGAAATACAGTCATATGTATACAATGAGTACAGGTAGGGACTCAGCATGCATCACTGTGGGGTGCCAGTGCTGAGCTTCAGAGAGGTAGATGTAACAGGCCCAATCCTCACTATTTGTGTGTGATCCCTCAGAAAGTCTTTAATCCAATCACAGATGGTAGAAGAAAGGTCCAGGTCCATCAGCTTTTTAATAAGAATGTCCGGAAGGATGGTATTAAAGGCTGAGCTATAATCAATAAACAGCATTCTGACACAATTCTCCAGATGACTTGCTGCAAGGTGATAAACTGTGGCTATGTTCAGGGCTTCCTTAGCAGATGAATTATTGTGAAAAGGACTGCCAATGTAGAAATTCAAAAACTGATTATTGTTCTGAAAAACAGTATGGTAATTTTTCCATTTCAACCAAGTGCCATACTTCTTGCAACCATGAATTGTAAAAAGTAGGAGAGGTTCTTATATCCAGATTTTAATATCAAAACCAAGCTCTTTTCTTTGTTCATTTAGATTATATGAATTGTAGTGCCTTACCTTTGAACTGAACATTAAGCATTTCCTATAATCTTTTAAATTATTTTAACCCCTAAGAGTTTTATTTAAGTCTTAAGTATTTAAGACAATGCCAAATGAACACAGCTATTCTTCCTCCCAGCTCCTCCCAGTATGTCGACAGCTTCTAGGAACCACAGGTGAGAGCTGTTTGCAGGGTGGGGACCAAAGATGGAGAAACTACCCCTAAAGGAGCACAACACGTCCCTCACTAAAGGTACTACCCCTTCTCTAATACTCTTCACACCTGTATCACATACAATCACTGAAAAATCTAAAAGTCTCAAACTTAATCAGGGTTGTTTAAAGTTTGGTTCTGAAACTGTGCTGCATTCTGCAGTTTTTCAAAATAATCTTTCACTCACCAAGTAATTGCAAATATTGTATGATAGCCCCATATTTTGAAACATCCATCATCAGTAATCATTACAGAGTGTTTTTGCCATGAATGGAAACCAAAGTGAAATACACATTCAGTGAACTTAACACTTGATATCACAAAGCAGGTGGGCAGCTTGTTTAAATCCAGCTAACAAGGCCCACTAATTTAAATATTCACTGCATGTTTTCAGGCTCCAATGATTCTTAATTAACTTTCAATGACAGTTCCCTTAAATCAAGACTAAGCCTATACAGGAAACAATTAATTAAAGCAAAAATGAACTAGAACAGGCTTGATGGCTGATGGGATTACTAAAGAAGTAGAAAACATTAGTACAACATTTAAAGGATGCTTGTTCAAATCTGGATCTTGTCTGAAGTCATTAGCAATTTTTATCATTTGGTTTGCACAATTGCAGGGGAATGCATTGGTGGTTCAAGGACCTGAAGACTTTAGAAGTGTGCATGCACACGAAAGCTCATACCAAGAACAAACTTAGTTGGTCTCTAAGGTGCTACTGGAAGGTATCTGAAGAAGTGTGCATGCACACGAAAGCTCATACCAAGAACAAACTTAGTTGGTTTCTAAGGTGCTACTGGAAGGAATTTTTTTATTTTTTATTTTGTTTTGATTGAAGACTCTTGTTTCATTTTGACTTCCTTCCAAATTCTAGGGTTGAAAATTTCAGCTCATAATAATTTCTGATATGGTTCAGAAAAGGGCAACTGAAATAATCAAGGGACAGGAATTAGAAAAGGATGCTGCAGAGTTCTAGTAAAATGGCTGGATAAAGTAACTGTTAGGTGGGTTTGTAGCTGGTTGACTGAACCCAATACTCATTAATAGTTCCTCATCATCCTGGGGAAAAAGTGACAAGTAGGGTGCTGCAGGGTCCTGTCCTGGGCCTGTTGTTGTTTAATGTCTTTATAAACGACATGGCTGATGGAACTGAGGGGATGCTGATCCAATTTGCAGATGACACCAAACTGAGAGGTGCAGCCAATGCCTCAGAAGACAGAATCAGAATTCAAAAGGATCTTAACAGATTGGAAAACTGGGACCAAGCTATGCTTAGGCAGGAAGAGCTAGCTGCACAAATATAAGATAGGGGACATCTGGCTTGTCATGTAACACGTGAGAAGGACATGTGAAAAGGATCAAGGGGTCTTATTGGGCCACAAGCTTAACATGAGTCAATACAGTGATGCAGTAGTAAAAAAAGAAAGAAAAACTAATGCTATTCTAGGCTGCACCAACAGAAGTATGGTATCCTGATCAAGGGAAGTAATAGTACTGCACCAGTGAACCATGGTCAAACAACACCTAGAGTTGCGTGGCAAGTTCCTGACCCACCCCCTAGGTAGAAATAATGACACAAGACTCAATAATTAAGGTTAATGGGCTGAAAAAGGCCACAACTTTATTGGTTACAGGTGATGAGTGGTATTGGCTCAGGCATTGGATCTAAGCGACTATATCTGACTCAAGCCCGTCTGCTGGAAGGGTTAACCATCAGTAGGGGGAGTCCTGCCGATGTACATCAACTAGGACAGTGTTTCCCAACCAGTGTGCCTCCAGATGTCTAAGATCTCTTTATCTGATTCCTTCCCCTTTTTATACAAATTTTTGAAATAAATTCTGAAACATTTCTTAATTTCATCTGGCTTATCTATTATTTTTTCACCTTCTTTAATTTGGTCTGTTAATCTTTCTTTCTGTTTCCTTTTCAATTGCCATGCCAGCAGTTTGCTGGGCTTATTCGCAAATTCGAATGATCTTTGTTTCAACCACCTTATATTGTTTTGAATTTCAACATTTAACAATGACAAGTATTGTATTTGTAATATTCTTGCTGTTGTTCAGTCGTTCAGTCGTGTCCGACTCTTCGTGACCCCATGGACCAGAGCACACCAGGCACACCTATCCTTCACTGCCTCTCGCAGTTTGGCCAAACTCATGTTAGTAGCTTCGAAAACACTGTCCAATATTCTGTGTAATATTCTACTGCCTTTTTATTTTTGGGATCCTTCGCTAACAATTTTTCATTAATTGCTATTTCTTATTTTATTTTTTCTACATTTCTTTCATATATTCTCTTTTTCCTTGCAGTTTGCTGTATATAATACCCTCTAATATATGCTTTACTGGCATCCCATCTTATTCTTATACAGTGGTACCTCTGGTTAAGTACTTAATTCGTTCCGGAGGTCCATTCTTAACCCGAAACTGTTCTTAACCTGAAGCACCACTTTAGCTAATGGGGCCTCCCACTGCTGCTGCGCCACCAGAGCACAATTTCTGTTCTTATCCTGAAGCAAAGGTCTTAACCTGAAGCATTATTTCTGGGTTAGCGGAGTTCTTAACCTGAAGCGTATGTAACCTGAAGTATATGTAATCTGAGGTACCACTGTATCCGTATCTTGTGGCTTATTAATTTCAAAAAATTCCTTTAACAGTTCTTGTGCTTTTGCCACACCTTTTCATCATTTAATATTTTCTCATTTAATCTCCATCTTCTATTTTCTCTTTGTCTACTCTCTAGCTCCAATGTCACAGGATTATGATCTGAAATTGTCCTTGGTTGGACATCTGCTTTCTTGACATTCGTTATTAAATTATTTGAAATCCAAAAAGCATCTATTCTCCCTGACGATTTTTTAACTTCCGAGAAGTGTGTAAATTGTTTTTCTAATGGATTTTTGTATCTCCAAATATCTCTCAGGTTTAGCATATCCACCATATGGAAAAAAGTATGTGGCAATCTTCCTTTTCAAGTTTTTGTTTTTGTTTTCATCCTGTCCAATTCTAATGAGGGGACTCCATTAAGATCTCCCATTACTATAATTTCCTCATTGATGTATTCCAACAATCTCTCCTCCACTTGTTTAAAAAAAGTTTTTTTGTTTCCATTGGGTGCGTATAATCCCGCTACTATAACCTGCTGTTTCCCCTTTGATATTTTAACTCCTAAAATCCTTCCCTCCTCATCCTTAAATAATTGTTCTGCCTGTAATTTCTCATTTGCATATATTACTACTCCCCTTTTTTCTTTTTATCTGATGCAATGAATTCTTGTCCTAGTCTTTTATTTATTAATATCCTTCTATGGCTTCTCGCCATGTGAGTTTCTTGTAGGCATATTATATCACATTTCTTTTTCTTTAGAATATGTTCAACCTTATTCCTTTTAATTTTATCATTCAACCCATTTACATTCCAATATATGACTTTCAGCTCCATTTGAAATTAAGTTTGATTCTTTATTTAAATTTTTATTAATTGTTGAGTATGCAGGTAAAAATAAAATAATTAACTGAAATTTCCTCTTCTACAATTCTGTTTGGGATTTTTGATGTCTAATAATTCTTCTTTTATTTCACTGATGGTGAGGGATCTCTTTCTTCTTCTCTTTCTGATACTCCTCTCCTAATTCTTTCCTGTACTTTCACATGAATTTTCCTACTTCTTCCATTGTCCTGATCAAATTCTTTTTGTCTTTATACGTGAAGGTGATTCCCTCAGGGAACTCCCATCTGTATCTCACTGAGTTTTTAGTTAATGCATTGGTCAGTTCTTTATATTTCTGCCTCTTTTTCAGGATCCTCTTCAGTATTTCATTAAAAATCCTCACATTCTTGTCATCAATGATCAGTTTTGTTTGTCTTCTCTTCAATAGAATCTTGTCCTTTAAAAGTCTAGAATTAAGGAAGCTTTCAAAAATGACAAAAAGATAGGCTTTCAAAATGAGAGGTCCAAGTTGGAAACTGAATTAATAGAACCAAAAACGAAAAATCTTTCCAGAATGTATAATGTTTTGCTAGAGTGGCACACACAAGACGAATTAGTTAAATCTGCAATGATAGATTGGGCCAAAGACATTGGTCACAACATAATGATGGAGGACTGGGAAAGGTTATGGAAAAAAGATATTAAGTTTACAGCATGTAATGTACTTAGAGAGAACATAATGAAAATGATTTACAGATGGTACCTAACCCCAGTTAAACTGGCCAAAATCTATCATTTGCAAGACAATAATTGTTGGAAATGTAAAAAGACAGTAGGAACGTTTTATCACCTATGGTGGACTTGCCCAAGAATTAAAGCCTTCTGGGAGATGATATATAATGAAATGAAAAAAGTGTTGAAATACACATTTGTTAAAAAACCAGAGGCTTTCTTACTTGGAATAGTTAACAAGGAGATCACCAAGGAGGATAAAACTTTCTTTATGTATGCCACAACAGCAGCTAGGATGTTAATTGCTAAGAACTGGAAGACACAGGAATTACCGACAGTGGAAGAGTGGCAGGTGAAAATGATGGACTATATGGAACTCGCAGAAATGACCCGGAGAGTACGCGGCCAGAGGGAAGAAGCAGCGGAACAAGATGGAAAAAATTTAAAGAGTATTTTAAAAAGTATTGTAAGTTGTAATTTAAGAAAAGATTTGGAATAGAAAAATAGGCCTCAGATTGTGTTATAGTTGAATAAGGAAAATATGTTAGTAATAACATGATGATCAGATTAGAAAGACAAACCAATTTACATATATATAAAGTAAGAGTTAGCTATGAGAAGAAATTACTGGAAACTAGGATTAAGAAACTGAAGCGCAGTGAGGGGTGAGGTAAGGAAGTCCCCCTTTTTACCATGATTAAGCAATATGAAATTAAGTATAATATGATTTATGTTGTGTTTTTTATGTATTATGTAGTTTTCTGTGATGTTTTGTATGTTTTGTTTTATTTTTGTGGAAAATTCAATAAATATCATTTTAAAAAAAAGTCTAGAATTAAAAAACACAAAACAGTCCCCTGGTCCTTTAAACGATTTGGCACTTTTTTCGGAATATTTTATCAATGTCCATCCATAGCTCATCTTGTTGCACACCCAGTCAGGTTGCTAATTTTTGAGTCAGCTTTTGTTCTATATTTTCATCTTGCGACTCCGGTAGACCTCTAAAGCGCAGAATCATCTCTCTTTGATTCATCTCTAGCAAAGCTATCTGGTCCAGAGTATTCTATTGTAGTTCTTTTAAATCCTTTATTTCTTCACTAGTAAATTAAGCCCGTTACAAAAACGGGCCCTAGAAAGTATATGTCTGAAGCGGCGGCCACCCTCCTTTTGTTTTTTAACCCCGCCGCCCTCCTTCCCCTGGAGCCCGGCGGCCGCCTCTCTCTCCCTTTTATCTTCCCCCCTTTCATTCCCTTTATCCCCCTTGTTTTTCCCATTCTTCTTTCCCCTGTTTTCTTCCCCTGCTTTCCCCTTGTTTTCTCCTTTTCTTCTCCCCCTGGATTTCCCCTTTCTTTTCCCCTTTTTCTCTCCCCCCTTTCCCCTTTCTTTTTTCCCTTTTCCTCCCCTTGATTTTCCCTCTTTCCCCACTTTATTCCCCTCCTTGTTTTCCCCTTTCCCCTTCTCCTCCCCCTTCCCCCTTTCTTTCTTTTCCTCCCCTTGATTTTCCTTCTATTTTCCCTTCCCCTTTCTTCTTCCCTTTTTGTTTTTTCTCCCCCCTTTCCCCTATTCTTCCCCCCCCTTGATTTTCCTTTTAATTTTTGCATAAATAAATATAGGAGGAGGCCAAGCTTCCTTGGCCCATGTGAGGGGGACTTCTAGGGGGCCCTGCTGCGGGCCTCCCCAATGCTGCTGCTGGGCCCTCCCCACAGCCCTCCCCACAGCCAGGGGTCACCCAGGGGGCTCACCCACTTCAGGGCAACGGAGGGGCGTTTTCCCTTCCCCACACCTCCTCCGCCCACCGGTCCCCGAGAAGGCCTGCGAGAGGGAGGGTGTGTGTGTGTGCGCGCGCGCGTGGTCCCCTCGGCTTTGGCCTTCGCTTGCCGCGGTGGAGGCTCCGTGTGTGTGTGCGCGCGCGCGCGCGCAAGGGAAGCAAGAGAGGAAGAGCCTCCTCGTGAGTAAGCGGGCGGGGGAGGGTGTGTGTGTGTGTCTCTCTCTTGTGGGGGGGGGCGGGGGAGGGAGAAGCTATTGCGGCCACTGAACTCCCGACTCCGCTCGCCTCTGTGCCGCTCTCTCTCCCCGCTGTTTCTTTTCCGCAAGAAGCCGACCTCCCTCGCACTCTGCCGGGCTTAACGTGCGGCGGCCGAGAGCTTCGGAGGCTCGCGAAGCGCAAGCGCTTCACTCACACTCCTGTTTCAATAGACTGAGGTGATTGAAGCGGAGAGCTTAGCTTCGGAGGCTCTGCTGCGCTCCAACCAATCAGCCTCCTCCTCCTCTCTGCGCTCCAATCCGTGTGTCAGTGGAGCACACGCGCAGTTGCGATTTCCACTGACACACGGAAAGTACGGACGGACACAGGCTCTTTATTATATAGGATTTACTAACTCTTGGATCTTCTTCACTTCCTTATTTTCATTCATTAGCTTCTTAGAGATGTCCTCCTGCTTGCTGGTTCTGGTCTTAAGATCTTGAACTGCTTTGTCTGTTTCTTTATGTTTCATTGTTAAATCTTTTATTTGTTCAGAAAGTTCCTTGGTTACTCTTCCGTTTTGCTCATTTCTAATGTCCATTGCATCTAACTTTTCATTTAAGTTCTTGTCCATTTTCATTATCATCTCTTTTAAGTCTGCCATAGGATCTGATTCTACCATTGATTGTCTTCTCATTTGTGAACCTGCTGTCACTGTTATTGTAGTTTGCTTGGTTTTTTGGCTCATCTTAATTTCACTGTTTTGTCCTAAATTCATTAAATTGAGCTAACAACCTTTTCGCTATATATTGAATTCGGTTATTTTATTATCTTCTTTGTAAATTAATCCTGCTGGGTTGTATCAATAATGGGGGTCCCTGTGGGAACACACAATCAGAATTTCATTTCATTTCATCCCTTCATTTCTTCTGCAACTATTAATTAAAATCAGCAACAATTTTCTATTACCTTCTAGAAGAATTATTCAATTTAATACCACTCTGTTAATTCTACCTCAATTCACTTTACCCAATTCAAATAAATTTTATCAACTTATTCAATACAATTGTATCAATTTCCCCTTTTTACGCAGCCTTAGCTCCAATAATGAGGATCCCCCCCCCAACAATATTATTTCTCTCCCCGGTTATTTTGCAGGCGATGCTGACTCAGCATCTGTCCTCCATTTTCCAGTCTCTTTTTCCCCTTTCTTTATATCTACCGTCCAACACTGTCCCCTTATTCAGTTCTTTTCTTCCGTCCCTTCCTTCTAATCTCGTTTAATTCCTCTTGAACTCCCCAGACATCCTATTCTTTCCTCGCCTCTCCTGCTTTCCCTCAGCGTCCTGCTCTTCCCTCGGCATCCTGCTCTTCCCTTATCTCTCCTGCGTTCTTTCTACGTTCTCTATTTTAACTTATATCTTAAATGCCTGATATACACTGCTTCTTATTTGTTAATCTTCTTGTTTTCATTCCTCTAATTGTTTCCACTGCTAGTCCGTCTTTGTTTCTATTTCAAAATGCCGGATGCTTGTTACTTCGTATCTCTCCTGGCAATCTGCGTAACAGGGTTTTAAAATACACAACTTGCAAATATCTTCACACAGTGAGTCTCTCTCCTTTATTACTTGTATTGAAACTGGTCTTGGATTTAGATAAAGACTTTCCAACCCCCCTCCAACTTTCGGTTCTTAATTATTGATATCAGGATGACTGTTCTCAGCGTCAGTTGTTAAAAAAAGAGAAACCTGGTGCTTACTTTGGCGGATCTCTGGGACGTCTCGTGGCTGAGAGTTTTCCCCCTTGGTGCTGAGCTTCTCCTGCCGTCCTTCCTTTGATGTTTATAATGCATATATTGTTTCTTGTTGCTTTCTGAGGCAGGAAACCCCTTCTTTGCACTGCTGATCGACACCTCCTTTCAATTGAGGACCTCTTCCCCAATTTTCCCGGGGGTTAACGTCGTCCTCACCCCCCCCCCTTTCTCTCATTTGCTGCAATGGGTCTGCTCCACCAAAGCAGAGCTCTTTCCCCCAATTCTCTCTCAAGCGCACCATGCCGGAAGCCCTGGATCTGGATAAGGTTAAGTCTTTCAATAATATTCCCCGGGGAGTGGAATCAGGAGGACCCTCACAAACCACCTCGCCTTCCTGGAGAGCGCCAAAGAAGGCGAAGGAGTATGCAGCCGAAAACAGTCAAGTCTCATACTTGGACCAACAGATACTCCTTAATTTTTTCTGAATTTGGCAAAGTATGTCATATGTTATGGGCCTTCTTCCATTGCTGCTGGGAGGCTGCAGCCTGCGCCAGCCCTCAAGTACCCTGCAGACTAGGAAGTCCGCACAAGGGTCTATAGAGAAAACAGCCTTACTAATGAAAGAAATTGTGGCAGACTGAATGTTAAGCGTTTTTGCTGCGCGCCCCAACTCTCTCAAATGCACCAAGTATCATAGATCTTCATCCTTAGTAGGGGGGCGTCAAGCCTAGCCTCAATGGATTTGCACCGGAATTCCATAAAATCCGACCACGCCTTTTTATATGATCTAAGTGTGGATGGGGCCACTGATGCTAATACTCCCTTCAAGATGTCACGTTCCCAAGGCTCCAAATGTGCTCTGGGAATGGCTCTGAGAATTGCTGCGCCTCTGGTGCTAATAAGCAGAAGTGGTCCATCTGAAAACAGATAGAGTATCCGTGATATCATTGTTAACCCCAGGTATAAATTTTGCTGAGAAATAGATGTTCAATTCTAAGCATAATAGCACGAAGGAGCAGAGCATGCTTGCCACCCTAGGGGAGCATGATTATTGTTTTGACAGGATGCTGAGGACCGCTTGGTTGTCAGTCCAGAAGCAGACCCAGTGGTTCCTGAAGTCTTCTGTCCACAAGTGTATCGCTACTACAATTGGAAAAAATTCTAAGAAGGTGAGGTCACACGTAATAGAATTGCCCTGCCAGCCGGTAGGCCAGCGAAGAGCACACCATCACCTCCTAAAGTAAACCCTGAACCCCAAGGAACCTACTGCATCTGACTGTACCTGAAAATCTGAACGCAGCTTCAAGTTGTCTTGCCACAAGGAAATGCCATTATACTTATCCAGAAACTTTAACCAAACCTCAAGGTCTGACTTGACTGCCTTTGAGAGGCGCACCCTGTGCTGAGGAGCACGCAACCCTGTGGAAAGCCTAGCCATTCGCATGCAGAAGGGGCAACCGGGGGACACTACCCAGCAAGCAAAGTTGAGGTGACCCAGGAGGGATTGAATCTGCTTGAGGGTGACCTTCTTGAGAGGAAGGAGTTGCAGAACTATTTCCTTAAGGGCTGCTAACTTCTCCCCTGGTAGGCGAGGTGTCTGGGTGATCATGTCCAACTCGATGCCCAAGTAGGTCATGGTTGAAACTGCATCCGTCTTGTCTGCTGCCAAAGGTACTCTGAGCTCCTCACCAAGGGATGTGAACGCCTCTAAGAGAGAAGCACAATCAGGGCTATTAGCACTAGCGACCAGAAGAAAATCATTGAGGTAATGAGTCACCCCCTCGGAACCATTTCTAAAGTGAAGGGCCCAGTCAAAAAATGTGCTGAAAGTCTTGAATACTGCACAAGCTACTGAGCAGCCCATCGGCATGGCTTTGGCTATGTAATAAGCCCCCTTATACTTGAAACCTAACCACCGAAAGTCATCTGGATGGACTGGCAGAAGGCGGAAGGCCAACTCAATGTCACACTTAGCTAAGAGCGCCCCCCGGCCAAACCTGCAAATAAGCTTTATTGCATGGTCGAAGGAGGCATATCTCACGGAACAAAGCTCCTGTGGTATTGCGTAATTGACCAAGCTGCCTCTAGGGTAAGATAGATTGTGAATCATGCGATACTCTCCTGGGGTCTTTTTGGGAACAATACCTAATGGAGAAATGTGTAAACCAGATATAGGTGGCTCCCGGAAAGGGCCGGCCACCCTGCCAGCCAAAATTTCCTTGTTTGTTTTCTTTTTTGCAATAGCTGGCATTTCCCTAACAGATTTTTGGTTTGGAAGGTCCCAAGAATTAGGGGTGTGTGAAACAGGGATCCTAAAGCCATGAGAAAACCCATCCCAAAGGTATTTAGCCACCTCTCTAAGGATATTTGTAAAAAAGGATTCTCAAAGGTGCAAGCTTAACTGGAGAGAAGGCCAGGCCAAGGGACATATTAATACCGGTTTGTGGCCGATCCTTGAGAGGATCCGGGAGCATTTCGAGGCCCCTGGTGGAAATGCCCCCTACTGCCTTGAAAGGGCTGCTTTCGCTTAAAGCATGAGGATGCTGGGTGATTGCCTAGACACCTCTCACATTCGTGTGCATACTTACAGTTTGGCCTCTGGCATAACCCCTTGTTGTACTCCCAACAAACCCTACTGTGAGGATCCCTCTTTGCCTCGAATTTCCCAGACTTCAATGCGTCAGGCTGCTTTTTCACGACATAAGGACCCACATGCTCCATCCAGAAGTTCTGGTCCCTCAGGTTCCAACATGTAGTGGGCAGCAGAGAAGCGTTTCTATGGAAATCCTCATCATACGTTAAAGCTGCTGACTCCCCTGCCAGAGCAAAGGCCCTCCTCACATGGGACATATAAGCCAAGAGATGCATACAGTAGCACGTCTGGGGTAAGCAGCAACGACGACCCCCATAAAAACCTGGAACCCGTCTAACCAGTTCTCAAAAGTCCTTTCAGCCCAAGGAGCCCTGTACCTGCACCTGCCATGAGACAGCTTCTTCTCCCCTTTTCCTGAGATCTTAGCCAGCGGAAGCAAGGAGAATATGTCAACATAATCCCCATTCAATATTTTTGCCCTTTTTCTTCAGGAGAGGTGATTCCCAAGGATGACATCCATGGAAACATAAGTGGACGTCTTTACATCTTACACCAATGCTCCTCCCTTCCACTCAAATGTCTTACGATGGGAGTTAGCCCTTCTCTCATGAGCCCAAAGGTGTAGCCTGGACAAATCTTCCCCCATTCTCCAATACCCTTCTAAGTGTGGGATGTGTCAGTCAACTCCAACATTCCAAGAAGGACCAACTGCCATCTCTGTGTCAGTTTTGTTTGGACCATTGAACAGTTAAGCTGCTGCTGCTGATAGATGCTATGAAGGAGTTGTTAAGAATCACTAATATGTAACAAATATTTTATTTTGTAACCTAAGTATGAATCTGAAAGTAAACTAATTTGTTTTATTATAACACAGATTCATGTGTATTGTTTTTAAGAGGAATAAAAGGGATTTGCAACTGAGAAAGACTCTAACGAGTCCATTTGCTGCTGTGCAGACATAAATGAGGAAACGTTTGACTCTGCTACTAAACTAAAGTATATTATAAATGTTCCTACATTGGGTTATGATTTGCCCAGAACTGCATAATATTTTTTTTAGTTCTTATTTGTCTAGTGGGGATTAAGAAACCCCTCCCTTCCCTCAGAGGTTACAGTAATCTAAAGCAGCAGAGATTATAATTTTTAAAATGGCTAGTGGAGATTTTGAAAGTGATCTAGGATGAGGCTTATCTGTTCTAAATGAACATAATTTTGTGCACTGGAAGCAACACTTAATAACACTTCTAGATGCGAAAGGAGTCCTTGATGCTATTAAAGAACCCCGACCCACAAGCACGAATGAGGGTGATTTACCCAAGATAAGAGTTTGGGAAGAAAAGAATAGTAAAGCTAGATTTATTATTTTGAATGGACTTTGTGATGAACATCTCTCAATGATAATTTCTGAGGAAACTGCATCTGTAATATTAACTGATATTGAGTGCATGTTTGGAGACACAATGAAAAGCTACAGAATGTTAATACGTGAGTTAACCAGGCTGAGAATGAATTCTAAAGATGAATTCACAAAGCATATGAGCCAGTTTACAGAAATTGTTCAAAAGATTCAGCTTACCTCAAAACCATTTGATGAGGAAATGAAGACATCATTTCTGTTATCATCTCTAGGACCAAGATTTGATGCATTTGTGAGTATAATGGATCACAAAGAAGGTCTAACTTTAAGAGATCTGACTGCTTATTTAAGACAGGAATGCAGAGGGAGAACTGAGTCTCCAGAAAGAAATATTAAGAGTAATTATGCGTCTAGACAGTTTGCAAGGCCCAAAGACACACAGTAAAGTGTAGTTTGCTTTAATTGCAAGAAGCAAGGCCATATTGCTAAAAACTGTAGATTACTTAAAACAAACAAACCACTCCATTTTCAGCCAAAAGGCGAAAAGAAAAAGAAACCTGAATGCCAATTGGCTACTACAAGAAAAGAATTTAACTCTCAGGAATTATAAAAGTAATAAGTGGATCCTAGACAGTGGAGCAAGTTCGCATTATTGTTTTAGAAAAGAATATTTTAATGAGATTGATGAAACAGTAGAATCAGAAATTGAAATCGCAGATGGAAATATTGTTAAAGCAAAAGGAGCTCGTTCTGTGAATTTGGAATTTAATATAGAAAATCAAATTTTACATACCAGAGTGGATAGAGTTCTGTATGTTCCACAACTCAGATGTAATCTGATAAGTGTGTCCAGTTTGAATAGAAAGGGTTTTCAAATAACATTTGGAAATCAACAATGCAAAGTGACAAAGAATGGCAAAGTGTATGTTCAAGCAAGACTAATTAATGGTGTATATGAAGCAGATATTTCAGAGAGTCAATCCGCAAAGGTGGCACATTCAAGCCAGAAAAATGAGGCGGATCTGCATTTATGGCACAGAAGACTTGGACATAGAGACATCAACATCATTCTAGAGCTGCAGAAAGGTAAACTTGCAAAAGGTCTGCAGGTAACAGAAAGTGATACAATTACAACAAAATGTGTCAGTTGTATTACTGAGAAAGCTGTAAAACCATCATTTCCACATTGCTCAGAGCAGAGAAGCACTAAAGTTATTGATGTAGTCTATAGCGACTTATGTGGACCAATGAATGTTCCGTCACTGGGTGGGAACAGATATATATTAATTTTTATTGATGATTTCTCCAGATACTGTGTAGTGTATTTCATTAAAGAAAAGAGTGACACACTGGAAATGTTCCAGAATGGTCAAAAACAATTTTAAGAAATATCCAGCTATGCTAGTGACAGACAATGGAGGTGAATACTGCTCACACGATATGCAGAATTTACTGGATAAAGAGGGAATTAAACATGTAACCACTATTCCCTACACACCACAACAGAATTCTATAGCTGAGAGAAAATTTAGATCTATTATGGAAATGACCAGATGTATGTTAAAGGATGCATTTTTGCCACACAAGCTATGGGCAGATGCAGTACATACAGCAATATATTTACAGAACAGGTTGCCAACAAAGGGAGCAAAGCACACACCTTTTGAGCTTTGGCATGGGAGAATTCCTAATCTTTCGCATATACGTGTATTTGGTAGTTTGTGTTATTACCATATTCCTAAAGAACACAGACACAAGCTTGATTCAAGAGCGCAAGCAGGTATTCTGGTAGGGTATGCTTCTGGAGGTAAAGGATACAGAATTATGGACTTAATTCCAGTTGGTCGCGTCGTTGATGGCGGACGGGAGTACTTTCCGCGGAAAGACTCCTGCGCTTTGAAGAGAGGGAAAAGTCGCGGAGCGCAGCGGCACCCCGAAAAAAAACTCAGATCGCGCATTCTGAGGACCTGGTGTTCCAGCGGGTGCCTCTTGGTGACTCCTTCGCTCCCTGGAAAGCCCTATTAAGGGCTCAAAGGTGAGCGGAGTAGAGACGTGGGCACTGTGGAACCTACTCGCTTTCTTCAATGCGCGATGCTCCGAGTTCTGGCAGACAACTGCAGCCAATTCCTCCAAGATTAAGAACAAGAAATTCGGCCAATTGTGAGTAAAAAGGATTAATTTGGAAAAATCTGAGACTAGGAAGGGGATCTAAATTAGGGAGGGAGGGAGGTCCCCCCCCCTGCTGAAGGACTTTCGAAAGCAGTCCTATGTACTGAGCTACAACTTTGGGAAGAAACTTTTAAAACTTCTGAATCAGACATTAAACCCCCCCCCCTTAGCAGGGAAAGGTAGGTGGGGGAGAAACCTGGACTTTTTAGAAGAAGGATCCCTGTGAAGAAAGACACCGCTTTCCCTTTGGAAGCAGACCACCCGGTCGAGAAGGCTAGACTCCATTGTTGCATCACAATAGAACGGATACATTCAACTTTCGTTTTCTGCTTTGAGGTTAAAACCTTGTTGCGGCTGCTGATTCTTGCAGGAAAAAGAGTTACATTGTAGTTACCTTCCCTCCTAAGTTGGATACAAAGCAAAGAAACATTTTGGGACTTTTAAAAAGCAGTTTCTTTTGCTGCCATTGGGATTTCTAAAGGGAGAAAAAAACCATTTACAATAGCTAGCCCTTCTGGGCTGTTGGAGTTCCCGCCACTGGATCTGACCTTGGGAACCTTATCTTTGGACAGTTATGTCTAACCCCTCAGAGAAAGTCAAGGCAAGGAGAGACTCTAAGGCCCCTACATTTGAAGAGAATGTTATGGGACTGTTGATGGAAATAAAGAAAGATGTCAGGGATACACAACAGACTGTGGAGGAGCTGAAGAAGGAATTCAGTGATTTAAATAAAGGGGTACAAGAGATTAAGGACCCTTTGCTCATGGTGAGCAAAGACTGAGTAAATTAGAAAATGTGAGAGTGCTGGATGTTGAAAGAACACAGGAGGCAACTCTCAATGCGATTGCCTTTTTACAGCTGAAAGAGAAAGAATCCCATTTGAGACTGAGAGGGGTCCCTCAGTTGGAGCAGGACAATTTGAAAGAGTGGCTGGTCCAGGAGTGGTCAGCATATTGGGACATTGATAAAGAAAACCTCAGTGCTGGAATAGAGCCTTTAGATTTGGACCCAAAAATAAGAAAGACACTAAGATCATAAATGACTGTTTGGTGATTTTCAAATCCAAAGAACAAAGAGACAAAATCTTGGGCCTGCACTATAAAAAAAGCTTTGAAAATATAGGAACAAACAATTGTCCTGTTTAAAGAGACTCCAAAGCACTTTTTGGCATTGAGGAACAGATACGCAGATTTGGCTGGAGCCCTGAGAAGGAAGAACATCTTCTTCAGGTGGGAATTCCCAGAAGGCCTCTCCTTTAAATACCAAGGTAGAAAGCAACGCATCAGATCGGAAGAAGACAAACTGAGATTTTTGGAGAAAAACGCTGAGGACTTTGACCAGAGGGGAGGAACAAGGCCGGAGCTAGGGGTGAGTGCCCAATAACAGCTACAGAATGGTGTTAATAATTTATTCCTGGAATGTAAACAGCTTAAATTTACACCCCAAAAGAAACCGGGTGCAACACGTGTTGCTGAAACAAAATTTGGACATTATTTGTTTACAAGAGACCCATGTCATAAGAACTCACAGGAAAATATTACAAAATAAGAAACTTGGTCAAGAATTTATTTCATCTGACAAAGTTAAGAAAAGAGGGGTCGTATTCTACGTGAAAGAAAAATGGAACCCCAAAATGATTTTCAAGGACGAGGAGGGAAGGTACATCGCTATGGAAATTTCGGTGCAAGGCGAGAAATTTTTACTGGTGGGAATTTATGCACCAAATGATGGAAAATCGGAATTTTTTAAGAACTTAGAAACCAAACTCCTGGACTATTTGGATTACAAATTACTTTTGATGGGAGACATGAATGAAGTGGTGTCAACGCTCATGGATAGATCTCAAAGAACAAAGATCTAAAATGATGGAAGATTACCAAAAACCTTTTTTAAAAAAAAAAAAATTCCTTCTTCCGTGTACATTTCATTCTTCTTTTATATACAACTAGCTGGCCCGGCCACGCGTTGCTGTGGGTTATTTTGTGAAATTGGATAAGTTAGAGTAAGTGCATGGATACTCACAGATGGAGTAAGTTCATGTTGCATGGTTTGTATGTTGTTGTGTTTCTTCTTTGTTGTTGTAGATGGATTAGTAGGAGGGTGATAGTGTTGTTGTAGGTAGATTTGTTTGGCGGTTGGAGTTTGAATGAGGTAGTTTTTTCATTCAAGTTCAGCTTATCCCAATGAACTTCCGCCTGGCTTCTCTCAGTCTTTCCCCCTCCGTTTTCGCCTGGCTTCCCACAGCTTATCCCGATGAACTTTCGCCTGCCTCCTCTCAGTCTCCCCCCCTCCGTTTACGCTTGGCTTCCCACAGCTTATCCCGATGAACTTCCGCCTGCCTCCTCTCAGTCTCCCCGTTTTCACCTGGCTTCCCACAGCTTATCCCGATGAACTTCTGCCTGCCTCCTATCAGTCTCCACCCCCCTGGTTTTCACCTGGCTTCCCACAGCTTATCCTGATGAACTTCCTCCTGCCTGCTCTCAGTCTCCCCCCCCCCGGTTTTTGTCTGGCTTCCCGCAGCTTATCCCGATGAACTTCTGCCTGCCTCCTCTCAGTCTCCCCCCCCCCGTTTTCGCCTGGCTTCCCACAGTTTATCCCGATGAACTTCCGCCTGCCTCCTCTCAGTCTCCCCCCTCCGTTTTCACCTGGCTTCCCACAGCTTATCCCGATGAACTTCCGCCTGCCTCTTCTCAGTCTCCCCCCTGTTTTCGCCTGGCTTCCCACAGCTTATCCCGATGAACTTCTACCTGCCTCCTCTCAGTCTCCCCCCCCCCGTTTTCACCTGGCTTCCCACAGCTTATCCCAATGAACTTCCGCCTGTCTCATCTCAGTCTTCCCCCCTCCGTTTTCGCCTGGCTGATTTTATGCTTATTACCATCAGTAGCAGCAGTAGCCAAAATAAACCCCGCCCCCCCAGGCTATGGGTTTTGTCCTCTCCCCCCCCCTGTTGTTGTCTCATCCCTGTGATTCCTCCCATCCTGGGTCAGCCCATGACCTATTCGGGCCCCTCCTCCCCCACCCCCCCACTCAGAATAGTCTGTAAAGTAGAGCTGAGGCCTGGCTGTAAAGTAAAGCCGAGGCCTGACTGTAAAGTAGATGCAAGGCCTGGGAGGGGGGAGTGTTTTTGGGTTGCGGCCTGTGGCTGTGGCTCTGGGTTTGGCAGTTTGCCTTTGGTAATGGCCGCCTTGGTGGTTTCAGTTGCTCGGTTGATGACGTCATTATTTGGCGCCACCCTTCAGAGCTTTTGCAGGTGACAGGGCATGATCTGCCTTTCTATTGGATGCTGCTGGTGGTCTTCAGAGCTTCTGGTGGTGATGTAGAATTCCTGGGACAGAATTTTTTGCGGTTTTTCTTTATTTTAGGTATGACAGGTGTGGTTTTTCTGAATTTTTATTACGCCAGATTAGAATGCCATGGTAATGGAAACTCTGTGTCCAAATTTGATGCGATTTGGTCCACCGGTTACGGAGCAAGGGTGTTTCGGACAAACACACAATGGGAACATTTTTTTATATATAGATACATGTTCGTTCTTTATATCGACAACTGTACAACCATTGCTATAAACCAAGTACTCTCTTCAAAACCTGTACACCGTTCCTCTTCTTCCTTGTCTAGCTATCTGTAAATAAGCCTGTGTGAGAGGGATGCAGAGAATCAAAACATGTATATAGAAATTAATTTACCAATAAACTAATAAATCATTTGTACCTTCCTGTGTCTGCTTCCATTTGTCCTTTCCTTACTATTAATTTTCCTTTGTTATTTACTTTGCCTAAAGTCGGACTTATTTATGACCAGTACATAACCAACGTATACAGATACAGGTAGATAGCCGTGTTGGTCTGTCATAGTCAAAACAAAATAAAAAATTCCTTCCAGTAGCACCTTAGAGACCAACTAAGTTTGTTCTTAGTATGAGCTTTCGTGTGCATGCACACTTCTTCAGATACACTGAAACAGAAGTCACCAGACCCTTAGTGAGAGGGTGGGGAGGGGTATTACTCAGAGGGGTGGTGGAAATGGGTGAAAGGCTGATAGCTGTGGTAAACCTGTTGACGACTGTTAACGACCGCAATTAGTATACAGAAACTATTAATAGAAAATGCATTTTGCATTAATTTCTAATATATACAGTCACTAAATTCCCCCACCCTTCTCACTTTCCCCCTCCCTTCCCTCCCAACTTCTCGTCTTTCCCCGATGCATATTCCGATCTTACCCCTGAGCATACATCAACTCAATTACATATCTTCCTATCCATTCATAACACGCTACTATATCGGTTGGCATCCCATTTTGTCCCCATTTTATACTTCTTTTTTATCCGGACTTACTTAAAAGCTGGCAAACCAATCTGACCCTTGCTATATTTTTCAACATATTCTGCATATCTTGCCCAATTCCTTTCAAATTTTTGTCTTGTTCCTCCTCTTAAATTATTAGTTAATTGTGCCATTTCAGCCATTTCCTGTAGTTTGTACTGCCACGCTGCAATAGTTGGCGGTTCAGGTTCTTTCCATTTCATGGCTATTAAAATCCGAGCTGCAGTTGTGGCATACAAAAAAAATCTTTAAAAAAAACATTTACTGGGGATTTCTCTATCCATGATACTTAGTAGTAAGGATTCCGGTATGCATTAGATCTCCTTCACACACACACACCCCACACCTCCAGCATAGACTTATAACTCCTTTGTTCATCTTAGCTAACCGAGCGGGGGTGAAGTACCATCTATGTTGGACCTTCATCATATTCTCAATTATATTATAGGAAGTTGTAAATTTCATGGTCGTCCTCCATAAATATTCCCATTCGTTCATCATAATGGGACGCCCTATATTTTGCACCCATTTTACCATGGTTGACTTAACCTCCTCCTCTACAACTTCCCAATCTAGCAGAAGATGGTAAGATCTTGAGATTGCCTTATGCTTATTTTTAATCACTTCTACCTCCAACTTTGATGGTTTTGTATCAAATCCCTTTTTTTTGTCTTGTTGGAATGTTCCATATAGCTGATGATAATCGAGCCAGCCCCCCAACTGATCTTTTATCTCCTCATAATTTCTCAATTTGATCACCCCCTTATCTTCAGTTACAGGTAGATAGCCATGTTGGTCTGTCATAGTCAAAACAAAATAAAAAAAAAATCCTTCCAGTAGCGCCTTAGAGACCAACTAAGTTTGTTCTTGGTATGAGCTTTCGTGTGCATGCACACTTCTTCAGATACACTGAAACAGAAGTCACCAGACCCTTATATATAGTGAGAGGGTGGTGAGGGGTATTACTCAGAGGGGTGGTGGAAATGGGTGAAAGGCTGATAGCTGAGGTAAACCTGTTGACGACTGTTAACGACTGCAATTAGTCTTACAGGAAAAAGCAAGGGGTGAGAAGGTTAAAAAAGCTTTGTCATGTATAATGAGATAAGAATCCAATGTCTTTGTTCAGACCAGGTCTCTCCATGGTTTTAAGCTTGGTAATGAGTTGCAATTCAGCAACTTCTCTTTCCAGTCTATTTCTGAAATTTCTTTGCAATAAGACAGCTACTTTGAGATCTTGTATAGAGTGTCTTGGGAGATTGAAGTGCTCTCCTACTGGTTTCTCTGTCTTGTGATTCCTGATGTCAGATTTATGTCCATTTATCCTTTGGCGTAGGGTTTGGCCTGTTTGTCCAATATAGAGAGCTGAAGGGCACTGTTGGCATTTGATGGCATACACAATGTTAGACGATGAGCAATTAAATAGTCCTGAGATGGTATGTTTGATGTTGTTGGGGCCAGTAATGGTGTTGTCCGGGTGTATGTGGCAGCAAAGTTGGCATCTGGGTTTATTGCAGGCTCTGGTGCCAGTGTCTGTGTTAAGTCTGGTTGTAGTATTGTTGTGGGTGAGGAGTTGTTTCAGATTGGGTGGCGATGAAAGGTCTTCCTCCCAGAGCTTGAGAAAGAGAACTGTCATTGTCTAGGAGAGGTTGTAGATCTCTGATGATGCGTTGTACTGTTTTAACTTGGGAGCTTTACGTGATTACTAGTGGTGTTCTGCTGTTTTCTTTTTTGGGTCTGTCTTGCAGCAAGTTCTCTCTGGGTATCAGTCTGGCTCTGTTGATCTGTTGTTTAACTTCATCCGGTGGGTATTTTAGTTCTAAAAAGGTTTGCTGTAGATCTCTTAGGTGAGAGTCTCTGTTTGTAGAGTTGGAACAGATGCGGCTGTAACGTAGGGCCTGGCTATATACAATGGATTGTTTGGTATGTTTGGGATGGTAGCTAGAAGCATGTAGATATGTTTGCCGGTCAGTAGGTTTGCAATATAAGGTGGTGTCTATGCGCCCATCCTGTATTTTTATAGTAGTGTCCAAAAAATGTATTTCTTGCATAGATTGGTTCATAGTTAGGTTGATGGTGGGGTGAAAGTAATTGAATTTCTGGTGGAAGGTGTCCAGGGTCTGTTGACCATGTGTCCAGATAATAAAAATATCATCAATGAATCGCAGGTACAAGAGAGGTTTGAGTGGATAGGAGTTTAGGAAGAGTTGTTCTAAATCTGCCATGAAGATGTTGGCATACTGTGGGGCCATGCAGGTGCCCATTGCTGTGCCACTGATCTGGAGGAACAGATTTTGGGTTGGTGAGCAAAGTACCTGTCAAACTGCTGCAAGATAATCAAAGTTGTATAAAGTTATCTCAAAATGAAAAGTTTCTTGCAAGATCAAAACATATAGGTGTAAAGTATCATTATATATGCAAAATGATTCAAAGTGGTCTTGTGGAGCTATGTTATTGCAGCACCAAAGAGATGACAGCGGGTATTCTGACAAAACCTCTGGCAAAAGAAAGTTTCCAGAATTTATTAAGTAAACTGGGATTTTGTGCAGTAGAGTAAAGTTGTTTAATTTATTAATGTTGTATTGCCTTAGAAGGGGTTTGTGTCAGTCAACTCCAACATTCCAAGAAGGACCAACTGCCATCTCTGTGTCAGTTTTGTTTGGACCGTTGAACAGTTAAGCTGCTGCTCGTGATAGATGCTATGAAGGAGTTGTTAAGACTCACTAATATGTAACATATATTTTATTTTGTAACCTAATGTCAGAGGGCCCCCTGCTTCCCCAGCCTTGAGCGAATATCACGAACAGCCAGAGATCTTGGAGACTGATTCCAGCGGGACGTCTGAAGAAGAGAGTTCCGGGGAAGAGGAAGTGGCGCTGGGGGTCTCAGCTAGATCTCAGAGCCCTTCCTACAAACAGAGAGGAGGGAAGGGCAGGAAGACCAGCTGCTTCCGGTTCGCACGGTTTTGGGAAAAGCCCAGGAAGAAAGTAGATCCGGCAGATCAGTCAACTGCCGATCAGGGATAGGATGTGCTGAGTTGTAAAACGATTAGTAAAGCAATAAAGCTTAAATGAAACTACTGCCTGGAGTCGCCAAAATGTCCAGCTTCAGCTCATAGCCAGAGGGGCTCTGACAGCTAAGTATGAATCTGAAAGTAAACTAGTTTGTTTTATTATAACACAGATTCATGTGTATTGTTTTTAAGAGGGATAAAAGGGATTCACAACTAAGAAAGACTCTAACGAGTCAGCAGGCCGTTTGCTGCTGTGCAGACATCAATAAGGAAACGTTTGACTCTGCTACTAAACTAAAGTATATTATAAACGTTCCTACACTAAGGGGGTGTCACTATCATACTCTGAGGAAGATGCACCTGAAAATTTATAATGGTATCCCTTCCAATCGGGATTCAGACCTCATCATGGGACTGAAACTGCCTTGGTCGCACTGGTCGATGATCTCCGGAGGGCTAGGGACAAAGGTGCGAGCTGTTTCCTAGTTCTGCTGGATTTCTCAGCAGCTTTTGACACCATCGACCATAACATCCTTCTGGACCGTCTAGAGGGGTTGGGAGCTGGGGGCACTGTTATACAGTGTTTCCGCTCCTTCCTCCTGGGCCGTGTTCAGAAAGTGGTGGTGGGGAATGAGTGTTCAGACCCCTGCGCTCTCACTTGTGGGGTACCTCAGGGTTCTGTCCTCTCCCCCATGCTTTTTAATATCTATATGCAGCCGCTGGGAGAGATCATCAGGGGGTTTGGACTGGGTGTTCATCAGTATGCGGATGATACCCAGCTCTACCTCTCTTTCAAATCAGAACCAGTGAAGGCGGTGAAGGTCCTGTGTGAGTGCCTGGAGGCGGTTGGAGGATGGATGGCAGCTAACAGATTGAGGTTGAATCCTGACAAGACAGAAGTGCTGTTTTTGGGGGACAGGAGGCGGCTTAGGATTCCCTGGTCCTGAATGGGGTAACTGTGCCCCTGCAGGACCAGGTGCGCAGCCTGGGAGTCATTTTGGACTCACAGCTGTCCATGGAGGCGCAGGTTAATTCTGTATCCAGGGCAACTGTCTACCAGCTCCATCTGGTATGCAGGCTGAGACCCTACCTACCCGCGGACTGTCTCGCCAGAGTGGTGCATGCTCTGGTTATCTCCTGCTTGCACTACTGCAATGCGCTCTACGTGGGGCTACCTTTGAAGGTGACCCGGAAACTACAACTAATCCAGAATGCGGCAGCTAGACTGGTGACTGGGAGCGGCCGCCGAGACCACATAACACCGGTCTTGAAAGACCTACACTGACTCCCAGTATGTTTCCGAGCACAATTCAAAGTGTTGGTGCTGACCTTTAAAGCCCTAAATGGCTTCAGTCCAGTATACCTGAAGGAGCGTCTCCACCCCCATCGTTCAGCCCGGACACTGAGTTCCAGTGCTGAGGGCCTTCTGGCGGTTACCTCACTACGAGAAGCCAAGTTACAGGGAACCAGGCAGGGGGCCTTCTCGGTAGTGGCACCCACCCTGTGGAACGCCCTTCCTTCAGATGTCAAAGAGAACAACAACTATCAGACCTTTAGAAGACATCTGAAGGCAGCCCTGTTTAGGGAGGCTTTTAATGTTTTATAGATTATTGTATTTTAATATTCTGTTGAAAGCCGCCCAGAGTGGCTGGGGAAACCCAGCCAGATGGGCGGGGTATAAATAATAAATTATTATTATTATTATTATTATTATTATTATTATTATTATTATCGATTCAATCTATAAAACGCAGAGAACAAAGCTTATAATTAAAAATATACAGGGGAATATACAGAGGAATTAAAAATATACAGGGGTACCAGGCAGGGATGCCCCCTATCCCCGCTTTTGTTTATTTTGGTTCTTTGAATTTTTGTTGGAAAATATAAGGAATGATGAAGATATTAAAGGAATTAAAATTGGGAAAAATATATATAAGACTAAGGCATTTGCAGACGATGTTATAATTACGGTGGAGAAGCCATTAAGGAGCACATAGAAAGGAACGCTGTGATCACTAAAAGTCAGCATGGGTTTCTGAAAAATAAGTCATGCCAGACTAATCTGATCTCATTTTTTGACAGAATTACAAGCCTGGTAGACGAAGGGAACACTGTGGATGTAGCCTATCTTGATTTCAGCAAGGCCTTTGACAAGGTGCCCCATGATATTCTTGCAAAGAAGCTGGTAAAATGTGGGGTAGACAATGCTACCATTCAGTGGATTTGTAACTGGCTGACTGACCGAACCCAAAGGGTGCTCATCAATGGCTCCTCTTCATCCTGGAGAGAAGTGACTAGTGGGGTGCCACAGGGTTCTGTCTTGGGCCCAGTCTTATTCAATATCTTTATCAATGACTTGGATGATGGGCTTGAGGGCATCCTGATCAAGTTTGCAGATGACACCAAATTGGGAGGGGTGGCTAATACCCCAGAGGACAGGATCACACTTCAAAATGACCTTAACAGATTAGAGAACTGGGCCAAGGCAAACAGGATGAATTTTAACAGGGAGAAATGTAAAGTACTACACTTGGGCAAAAAAAATGAAAGGGACAAATACAGGATGGGTGACACCTGGCTTGAGAGCAGTGTCGCGAACCTCCCTCAATGCACTGTGTCACCCTACTAATAAATGTTTGTCACTAATGCAGGTGCATTGGTTTATCTTTAAACCCCTCGCACCCTGCCCTCCAAGGTTCGACTAAACCGACCTCCTTAATGATTCTGGAGACAAGAGTGTTCACGTCCAGTTATACCCCCCTGCTCCGGGCTATCCTGATGCAAACCTTTTGACCTACAGCCCTGGGTTCTAATCACCAAGAAACCCCTCTTTGCTGTCTCAGCTGGCTAGCCTCTGCTAGTTACACTGTGGCACTTAAGGTTTACACCCCCCCTCAGCCCCTCCTTAATGAATCTCTAGGACACAGACTGTTTCTAGTTTTGCCCTCTCTGCCCAGATCATTAAACTGAGCCTTGGCATAACACGCTGGACCTCATGGACGACGATACTACGACGGTTTGAACAAGAACTAGTTTTTATTGTTTAACAAGCATAACGGTTTCAGGTTTTGTCACATGCAGTTCATAATTTCTTTACAGTTTCAGATGACTCCTATGCCTACCCATATACCTCCCTCAGTCTATCTATCTATCTCCTCCCTGCTCTTATCACTCTCTCTCTCTCAACTCCCACACATGCCAACCAACCGCCAACTCTACTTGACCAACTGCCGTTCCCCCCCTTTAAACGCCCAGGAGGTTCCGCCTCTCTGGAGTGAACTGTCAGTTAACAGGTTCTATGTTTAACCATGTAAACGCTGGGGAAAACTTAACATTCTGCAAGGGCAAAAGGGCTGGTTCGCCACATGTGAAAAGGATCTAGGAGTCTTGGTAGACCACAAACTTGACATGAGTCAACAGTGTGATGCAGCAGCTAAAAAAGCCAATGCAATTCTGGGCTGCATCAATAGGAGTATAGCATCTAGATCAAGGGAAGTAATAGTACCACTGTATTCCGCTCTGGTCAGACCTCACCTGGAGTACTGTGTCCAGTTCTGGGCACCACAGTTCAAGAAGGATACTACAAGCTGGAACGTGTCCAGGGGAGGGCAACCAAAATGGTCAAAGGCCTGGAAACGATGCCTTATGAGGAACGGCTTAGGGAGCTGGGTATGTTTAGCCTGGAGAAGAGAAGGTTAAGGGGTGATATGATAGCCATGTTCAAATATATAAAAGGACTAGTAAATTAAGCCCGTTAGGAAAACGGGCTCTAGAAAGTATATGGGGGGAGCGGCGGCCACACCCACTTCCCAGACAGCCATCTCCCCCCCACACCCACCTCCCCCCCACATAGCTCGCCTCTCTCTCTCTCTCTCTCTCTCTCACACACACACACCTTCCCCCCCCCACTTCCCAGACCTCCACAAACTGTTTGGCTCTGTCTCCCTCCCTCTCCCTCCCCCTCCCCCTCCCACAGACCCATCCCCCTCATCTCCCACACAAAGTTCGCGTCTCCCTCCCATCGCGGGCGGGCAGGCGGCGGCGGCGGAGCAGCCCCTGTCCTGGGCGGAGGGAGCGTAAAGGCGAACGGCGGCAAGCTTCCTTCGGGAAGAGATGGAGCTGGGTGAGCGGGAGGGGGAACTTTGAAGACTCCGCTGCCGCCTCCGAAGCAGGCGCCCATGGGAGAGGTCGCCCCCGAGCCTGGCTGGCGGGACCAGCCCTGCGCAGCTCCGGGCGTCTTCCTAGCGGGGGAGTCGGCCTCGGGGCGGACGGGGGAGCTCCGGGGTCGGCGGCTCCGTGGGACCCCGCGGCATGCGCGCTCAGCTGCATGCGGACCCCGGCAGCGCGCTCAGCTCCATGCGAGGCGGCGGCAGTGAGGCAAGTGACGACGCGCATGCGCCGCCGCCGCCTCTCGGACACGCCCCCCTCTCCAATCCCTGCTCCAATCCCTGCGTCCGTCTCCGACATGCGCAGTGGAAAATTTCCACTGACACACACCACGGACGTGGGGACATTAGGGAATTATTATATAGGATGTTTTCTGCTGCTCCAGAGAAGCGGACACGGAGCAATGGATTCAAACTACAAGAAAGAAGATTCCACCTAAACATTAGAAAGAACTTCTTGACAGTAAGAGCTGTTCGACAGTGGAAGTTGCTGCCAAGGAGTGTGGTGGAGTCTCCTTCTTTGGAGGTCTTTAAGCAGAGGCTTGACAGCCACTTGTCAGTAATGCTTTGATGGTGTTTCCTGCTTGGCAGGGGGTTGGACTGGATGGCCCTTGTGGTCTCTTCTATGATTCTATGATTCTATGAGTATACCTGAAGCTCTGAAAAGAATTACAGAATTTGGAAAATTGGCAGGATTTAATCTGAATAGGAATAAAACCAATATGTTAACTAAAAATTTAGCAGGGGAAGAAATTGAACAGTTGCAGAAAGAGGTGGGGTTGAAAGTAGCAAACAAGGTAAAATATCTCGTATCTGGATCACCAACAATATAAATAATCTATTTAGGGACAACTACATGGAAATAAATTTAAAAATATTTGGATATTTGGAGAAGATTAAACTTGTCATTATTAGGGAAAACCGCGGCCATTAAAATGAACTTACTGCCTAGAATGTTATACTTATTTCAGATGTTACCAATTATGGCAACAGGGTCAGAACATATTAAACAATGGAGAAAAGATTTAATTAAATTTATTTGGAATAACAAACCGGCTAGGATTAAATATAAATTACTAATCGATATCAAAAATAGGGGAGGATTAGCCATGCTGGATCTAAATTTATATTATGACACTGCCTGCCTTTTATGGTTGAAAGATTGGATCACACTAGAAAATCAAGAATTATTGGATTTGGAGGGAGTTGAAAATAAGTTCAGATGGCATGCATATCTGTGGGAAGATAAATTGAAAATGCATAAAGGTTTTAATACACATATTATTAAAAGATCACTTCTGAGAGTTTGGGGAAAACAGAAATCTATTAGAACCAAAACCACGTAAATGGTTATCACCCATCAAAATTATTACTGTGAAGAAGGTAAACATGGAAGGAACTTGGGGAAATATAACAACCTGTTGGAAGAAAGAGAAGGGAAGCTTAAGTTGAAGAAATATGAAGATATCAAACAGTATTTAACCGGATGGATACAATACCATCAAATCCTATATTATAATCTTCAAGTGTCCCTGCGTCCACCTGCAATTTTCTGTGTGTCATGGAAGTGACGCATGACACAGACGGACGCAGGGATTGGATCGTACAGAGCAAAGGAGACCAATAGGCGATGGCGGTTACGCCTCTTCCTCCCCACCCCCGCAGCTCCGAGCCCTTTCGAATGCTGTGTGGGTTTAACGGCCATTGTGCTAGCGACCGTTGTGGCTGACAGTAGCTCGCTGCTGTCTACCTTACTGTCGTTCGCCTTTTGCTATTTTCTGGCCGTTGCTGCAGCCGCCACCATCCGCCGACGCCTTTATTGCTTCTAAAGCGCGGGGGTACCTTTGCTTGCCTGGAGGCTCGCACACCAGCCTCGCCAAAGCCCGCCTTTGCTTGCCTGGAGGCTCGCACACCAGCCCCGCCAAAGCCCGCCTTTGCTTGCCTGGAGGCTCGCACACCAGCCTCGGCAAAGCCGGGTCTTCCCTGCCCGCACTCCTCCAGCGGAGCCTCCTGTTACTGGAGGCTCCCGTCGCGTTTGCTTGCCTGCCGCTCCCGCCGCCGCCTTTCCTTGCCTGGAGGCTCCAACACCAGCCTCGGCAAAGCGGGGGGAAGCGGCACAAGCGGCGCAAGTCGCCGCCACACGCACTCCTGCAGCGGAGCCTCCCATTACTGGAGGCTCCCGCCACCTTATTCGGCTACCTCCCCCGCCAGGCCCGCCTTCGCGCCCTCCCACAGCCTGCGGCCGACTTCCAGCTCTTCTTCCGCCACTGCCCCTTCCAGGTTTTGATTTTGAATTTTGAAAATTTTCAAATTTTGGATTTTAAGATGGCTAGTGCCAGTTTTGATAGTGATGCAAAGTCAAGCTTTATGCTGCTGAATGACCATAATTTTGTGCATTGGAAGCAGCGCCTGATAGTATTTTTGGACTCAAAGCATGTTTTGGAAGCTATTAGGGATCCTAAGCCTACAGGCACAGATGCAGCAAGCAAAGCCAGGATCAGAGCCTGGAAAGGCAAGAATAGTGAAGCCAAGCATATAATTTTGAGTGGACTTCGCAATGAGCATCTATCATTAATAAACATTGAAGATGATGCATCTCAGATGTTAAAAGACATTGAGCGCGTTTATGGAGAATCTACACAGAACTCCTATAGGCATTTGCTAGATAAGTTGCTCAAGTTAAAGATGGATTCCAGAGAACAGTTCACAGGGCATGTTAAGAGTTTTTCTGAGATTGTGCAAAGAATTCCTCTTACCCCAAAAGCTTTTGATGAAGTAACTAAGGTGACGTTCCTGCTGGCGTCCCTAGGACCAGAATTTTCTTCATTTAAAAGTCTAATGGATCACACAAAAGATCTAACTTTTAATGAATTGATCAGCAATTTAAGAGAGGAATGCAGAGAGTGCCTTTATTCTCCAGAAAGCAACCCTGGGAGAAAGGATTGTAATTTTGTTTCAAAACAATTTACAAAATCCAGAGAAATTGTGTGTTTTAAATGCCAGAAAAGCGGCCACATGGCAAAGCATTGCAAGGATCCAAAGGCTAAAACAAAGGATTCTGATGTTTCCCAGCAAAAGGGAGAAAGGAAAGGAAAGCTTGAACGCAACATGCTGTTGCAAGAAAGGAGTTTAGCTGTCCAGAGCCAAGAAAACACACGCAATAAGTGGTTATTAGACAGTGGAGCGACCACCCACTACTGTTTTAAAAAGGACTGTTTTAATGAATTAAATGATAAAGAGACTGAAATTGAGGTTGCAGATGGAAATGTTTTAAAGTCCAAAGGTGAAGGTTCAATGCATTTGGAATTCAATGTAAACAATGAATCTTTTAGAACTAGAATGTCCAATGTTGTGTATGTGCCAGAACTGAGCTGCAATTTACTCAGTGTCTCTACATTGGACAAGAAAGGTTTCAAGGTCACATTTGAGAATGGACAGTGCAATGTAACTAAAGATGGTGAAGTGTACATTGAAGCAAATCTAATAAATGGTGTTTATGAGGTTAATCTTTCAGAGAACCAGTCTACAAAAGCAGACACAAAGAACACTGTTATTGGCTGCTCCAAGGAGTCAGAATGGACTCAAGAACTCATAAATTTTCCTTCTGAAACCCCACATGGTACTAATCTGCCTTCTAGTGTCATAGCACCCCCTACAGGCGATGCACCTGAAGACGCAGATGACCAAACCCCTGGCGGCTCCAGAGACGAAGAGGAGGACTCAGATGAGGACGTGCCACCGTTGGAAGGGAGTGAGGAAGCTGATGCGGTTCAGGAACCAGAACCAGAGGTCAGACGCTCATCCAGAACCAACAGAGGTGTCCCACCGGTACGACTGTCCTACCTTGCAGGGTCGGTGTCTCCACAGGAACCTTCCACATGGGAAGAGGTTCAGAAGATGCCATCTGCGGAAGCCAGTCTCTGGAAGAAAGCCGCTCAGGAGGAGATGGATGCACTGCATCAGAACCAGACGTGGACCCTGACAGAGCTCCCTCCTGGTAAGAAGGCCATTGGGTGCAAGTGGGTGTTCAAGGTTAAGAAGGGGTCAGAAGGGGAAGTGGAACGCTACAAAGCAAGGCTAGTAGCACAAGGTTTTTCACAACGTTTTGGTGAAGATTACGACGAAGTTTTCGCACCAACCGTGAGATATGGTAGTGTCAGAATGCTTTTGAGCATTGCAGCCTCTAAACAGTTAAACGTGAAGCACATTGACGTGTGCACAGCGTTTTTACATGGGAGAATTTCTGAAGAAATTTACATGAAACAACCTAAAGGTTTCACAAAACCAAATGAGGCGCATCTCGTATGCAGACTCCAGAGAGGAATCTATGGGCTTAAACAAGCGGCTAGAGCCTGGAATCAGAAATTGCACAGTATGCTTGTGCAACTTGGGTACAAGCAAGGAAACGCAGACAAGTGCTTGTACAGCAAGTCAAATAATGGACAATATTCATACATATTGGCTTTTGTCAATGATTTGATTATTGCTACTGCAAATAATAGAGACTATACACAAGTAGTAAAACACCTCAGCAAGGAGGTACAAGTAAGATGTCAAATACTACTTAGGAATCCAAGTGGAAAGAGAAGAAGACGGCTCATTTCTTCTCAGCCAGAAGCAAAAGATTCATGAACTGATTGAGTATTTGCAGATGCAAGACGCACACCCGGTTGCAACGCCCATGGCTACAGACTTCTTGAAGAATCAGCAGGATTCGAAGCTGTTGCCAGATAACAATATAGGTCGGTAATTGGTAAACTTTTGTATTTAGTTAGCACATGTAGACCTGACTTAGCTAATGCTGTGGGGATTCTGAGCAGAAAAGTGAATTCTCCCACTGAACATGATTTAGCGGGGCTGAAAAGGGTGGTTAGATACCTAAAGGGTACAATAAATTGTAAGTTAAAGTTGCCAGCTGTCAGAGACCCTAAGTTGGTTGGGTACACTGATGCAGATTGGGCCGGGGATAATCCACAAGCGGTCATGTTTTTATGTTTGGGGGTGGACCTGTTGTGTGGGGAAGTTATAAACAGAGTTGTGTAGCTTTATCTTCTACAGAATCCGAATATGTTGCTGCAACAGAAGCATGCAGGGAAATTGCCTGGCTTGATGAACTCATCAAAGACTTTGGACTGGTGAGAAGGGAACCTGTCAGCCTGCTAGAGGACAATCAAAGTTGCCTGAAGCTGACGCAGAGTGAAAAGTTCCTAGCCAGAACCAAACACATTGGGGTCAGGTACCACTACATACGCCAGATGGTGCAAGATGGACTTGTGGAACTGTCTTATTGCCGCACCAAAGAGATGACTGCCGACATCTTGACAAAACCCTTGCCAAAAGAGAGTTTCCAGAATCTACGTGTCAAGCTGGGACTCTGGGTGGTTGAATAAAGTTGTTTATGTTTTGTATGTTGTATTTGCCTGAGAAGGGGTTTGTGGGATGTAAACACTAGAGCAGTCAAGTACAACAATGCTAGAAGGTATCTCAGTCCTCCAGCCACAACTTCCTGGTCACCTGGATTGAGGTAACTTCCTTTGCAAGCTAGAAGTGGGTGTGGCTTCACCTGGGAAGGTATTAGCAAAACCCACAGGGCAGCAGCCATTCTGCTCTCTTTCTGCCTCTCTGCTCCATCTCACTCAGACTGCGAGGAGGATGCCCAGTTGGCTTCCAGCCAACTGGGGCCTGATGGACTTCTCTCCCACATGGAGAGAATCCTATTGTATATATCTTTACTAAGAATAAGCCTGCCTTCTTTTGGGAGTCTTCCTGTCTCTGCAATTGAATGTCCGTGAGTAAACGTTTTATATCTTTTATAGAAGACGTGTGCTGTGTCTTATTTGAGAGGGACAAAGGGGAAATATAGCGACAAACCAGGAAACTAGATTAAGTTGATTCTAGCGAATCAAAGCAACTTCCGCTGTGTGTATTTAGAAAAGGAATGTTACTCTGCTGGTTGAACATGCAAGTGCAAGTTAGGATGAGATATATTAAATTATAAATCTCCATCCACGTTCCCAAACATTCCCACATGAATGAATGTGTAAGTTATGTTTTGTTGTATTATGTTACCATTAGTTTTCTTTTTTCTTTTCTTTTCCTTTTTTATTGTTGTTTGTTATGACATAATATTCAATAAAGATTTTATATATATATATATATATATATATATATATATATATATATATTTAAAAAGCACATTCATCTTTACCACTGATATTCTGCTCAACAGAGATAATTTTAAGTTTGACCATATTTCCAGATCCTTCTTTATCTCGTTCCATAGCTTCTCATAATTATCCTTATATAAATTCATATTTTTTGAAGTTAAATTCAAACCCAGATATTTCACCTTTTTCACAAAACTCAAGCCTGTTAAATTTTCTAATTTATCACTCTCTTGCGCACTTAGATTTTTACATATAACCTTCATTTTACTCTTATTCAGTTTCAAACCTGCTAGCTGGCCAAATTTTTATATCACCTCCAGTGCTTCAACTGCACTGGATTCTGGTTCTTCAAGTATCAACACCAAATCATCTGCAAAGGCTTTTAATTTATGCTGTTTTGACCCTACTCTTATGCCTTTAATATCCTCATTCTGTCTTAACATATTCAGGAGAACCTCCAGGACTGTTATAAACAATAGGGGGGGAGGGCACCCTTGCCTGGTTCCTTTCTCAATTTTAAGCTCCTCTGATACCACGTTATTCACAATTATTTTTGCTTTTTGCTCAGAATAAATTGCCTCTATTCCATTATAAAAACTTGAACCAACCTCTATTTTGACCAAATTCATTTTCATAAAATTCCAAGAAACATTATCAAAAGCTTTTTCTGCATCAATAAACATTAATACCGCCTTACAGTCTTTTCTTGGTTCTAATAGTTCTAAAATATCCACCAGATTTCTCACATTGTCTTTCATGTGAGAAAACCTGCCTGGTCTTTATTAATCAATTCCTTCAAGACTGTTTTCAACCTATTAGCCAGAATATTAGCAAACATTTTGTAATCCACATTGAGTAAGGAGATTGGTTGATAGTTCTTCACCTGAGCTTTATCTGTATCCGGTTTAGGAATCAGGGTAATAAAAGCATCTTTCCAGGTCAGGGGCCATGCCCCCTTTAATATATCATTACACACATCTTGCAGCGGTTGTATCAACCATTCTTTCAAAGCTTTGTAGTATTTAGATGTAAGTCCGTCTGGTCCTGGAGCCTTTCCTAGTTCCATTTGGCCTATTGCCCTATCTACTTCCTGCGACGTTATTGTCTCATTGAGTAGGGATCTTTTATCTGTAGGAATCTTTTGCAGTCCATTTTGTTTTAAAAAAAATTTCATGTTGGCAGAATCTTATTTCCCTTTTGAATACAGCTGCTTGTAATAATTCTGAAAATTTTTCCTGATCTTTGCGGGGTTGTCAATTTGTCTTCCTTCTACTACAATGTGGGTCACTGTGTTCTCTTTCTGTCTCTTTTTAAGTTGCCAGGCCAGCATTTTCCCACATTTATTTGCAGATTCAAAGTTTTTTTGTCTCATCATCTTTATCTTCCACTCGATTTCTTGATTGATGACTGATGTGTATTGAACTTGCAATAGCTTAATATCCTTTTGAATCTGTGAGTTTTTTTGATTTGATGGCAATTTCTTCTCGTTTTCTTTTATTTGGGACAAAATGCCATCAATTGGGCCTTCTCAGTAAATTGATCATTCCTAAATAGTGCATCATTTGGTTGGTTTAAAATTCTTAATGGCTTTGTATGATGTAGGCCCAAAATTTTGTCTCTTTGTTCTTTAGTCTTGAATATCACCAAACAATTGTTGACAATTTTAGTGTCTTTTTTGCCTCTTGCTCCAAATCTAAATGCACTTACAATCTCTGAACTCAGTTCCTGCTCCCTCCAGTTCCCAGAAAACTGCCACCTCCTTAATCAGAACTTCCTTCAAATTGTCTGTTTCAATGATAGGAAATGCTCTGATCCTCAAATGTGTCTCTTTCTGATGCAACTGTAAAAAGGCAACCTTGACAGCAGTAGCTTCTTGTACCCTCTCCAAGTCCTGTACTTGTGTGGAAACACAGGACCTGTACTTTCTTGTCCACCTCTGCAATACTTGTTTTGTTCTCCTGAACTTCTTTTTTCAAGGCGCCCAGGTCCCTTCTTAACTCCTCAAAATTTGCATTAGTCTTTTCCAAGGCCTGAGTATTTTTTGCCAAATTTTCTGTGATCTGCATGACCTGCGTCCTTATGTCTGCTAGTAGAGCCAAAACATTATCTTCAAAACCAGTGTCTCTTGAAGCTCTCCTAGCTAAATCCTTCTTTTCAGTTGCTCTTGTTTTCATTCCTTGGTCAGTCATGCTAGAAATTTCAAGGCCACAGCTGCTTCTCAGCCTTTGTTATGCAGGGACCATTCTAAAAATAATCTTTGGCTCAGGAAGAGAAAAACAAGATACACCAGTTCTAATGTCCAAGCCCTGTTAAGGACTTTTCCTCACTATGTAAGTTCAATTGAAATTCAGAGAAACTCTCTCCTAAAAATCTACTCCTCAGAGAAGGGAAAACTTCAAGTCTTTAGGTGTTGTTACTTTTAAATGGCCACTTGCTACTTTCAGAAACGTTTTACCCAGACTGCGATAGAATGTTTCTGATTCTTTTCTTTTTTTAATTATATTTATTGGGTTTTAAACAAACATACAGTATATAAATCACAATACAAAAAACAAAATACAAACTACAAACTACATAAAAACAAACAATTATCATGATTTCCCTTTCATCCTTCCCACTTTCCTTCCTTCCTTTCTTCCCTCCTTCCTTCCTTCCTTCCTTCCTTACTTACTTCCTTCCTTCCTTCCTTCCTTCCTTCCTTCCCTACCCCCTTCCTTCCTAGCTTCCTTCCTTCCCTACCCCCTTCCTTCCTAGCTTCCTTCCTTCCTTCCTTCCCTACCCCCTTCCTTCCTAGCTTCCTTCCTTCCTTCCTTCCTTCCTTCCCACTTTCCTTCCTTCCTTCCTTCCTTCGTTCCCTCCCTCCCTCCCTCCTTCCTTCCTTCCCACTTTCCTTTCTTCGTTCCTTCGTTCCTGCCTTCCTTCCTTCCTTCACTTTTTTCCTTCCTTCCTTCCTTCCTTCCTTCCTTCCTTCCTCCCTCCCTCCCTCCCTCCCTCCCTCCCTCCCTTCCTCCTTCTTTCTTTTTTTATTTCAATGTTTTATTTATTTGTTGTTGCTCGTGCATAGATTCATATATACAGTGGGTCCTCGACTAACGTATTTAATACGTTCGGAATGGGCATTCATTAGGCGAAAAATACGTTAGTCGAAACGCGGATTTCCCATAGGAATGCATTAAAAACGGATTAATGCGCTCCTATGGGAAGAGAAATCGGGGGTCACTTACCTTTTCAAGGTGGATGGCCAGGCTCCCGCAGCTCTCCTCTTGCAGGCGGCTCCGTGGGGTGCTTGCCGCCGCCATGGCGCGCCAAAAAGCCGCGCTGGGCCGAAACGGCCCGAAGAAAAAACACCTTGCAGGGCTCCCCCGGCAAGGAAAAAATGGTGCGGGGGGCCTCCCTGACATGGCAGAAAGCCGCGCGGGGCACCCCTGACGCGCCAAAAAGTCGCGCTGGGCCAAAACGGCCCGAAGAAAAAAAACCCGCGCCAAAATTCAAACTGCCGCCATGTTGTGGAAGGAGGAGAAGAAGCAGCCTCCAGCTGCTCCGGGCTCCGCTCCAACCAAAATGGCTGCTGGAGCGAAGTCCTGCCTTCTCTCCCCTTCCATGTGACCTGTGCCCAAAAAAAAAAAAAGAACTCAGCTTCCGATTCGGAAGTCGAAGAAATTCGTTATCGCGCGGCCGCCACGATCCTTCGTTAGGCGAAAAATACGTTGGGCGAGTTATTCGTAAGTAGAGGACCCACTGTATATACATACCTACATCCATACATCCATATACATCCATACCTCACCCTTCACCGTTACCCCCTTTCCCCACCCCCCACCCTGTGCATAACTTCCAATCTTCTCTGTCGCAATATTTCCAGCTTCCAACATTTTTATATATATATATACTTTAAAAAAACTTTTTATTAACCAGAGCCAGTGTGGTGTAGTGGTTAAGAGCGGTAGACTCGTAATCTGGTGAACTGGGTTCGCGTCCCCGCTCCTCCACATGCAGCTGCTGGGTGACCTTGGGCTAGTCACACTTCTCTGAAGTCTCTCAGCCCCACTCACCTCACAGAGTGTTTGTTGTGGGGGAGGAAGGGAAAGGAGATTGTCAGCCGCTTTGAGACTCCTTCGGGTAGTGATAAAGCGGGATATCAAATCCAAACTCTTCAAATCCAAGTCATAATTTTATGTTCTCCCTTTTTCTTTTCCTCATCCTTTTATCATTCTCCTGTAACTTGCTCTAAATCGATAGGAGATCTGATCTTTCTACATAATTCTGGATGTATTCCCCAAAGGCATTCCATTCTTTTTCTAATTTATCTTTTGATACTTCTCCAATAACTCCCATTATCTTAATTGCATTATGGTATTCTATCATTTTTATAAGCCATTCTGTTTTTGTTGGAATTTCTGTGCTTTTCCATTTTTTTGCCACCAATAGCCGTGCTGTTCCTGTTGTATAAAGGCAAAGTACCCTATCTTTTTCTTTAGTGTCTTCTGGTGGTATGCCCAGCAAGAACCCCTCCGGATGTTTTTTAAATGAATATTTAAACATTTTCTTCATCTCGTTATAGATTATCTCCCAATATTTCTTTATCTCTGGACAATTCCACCATATATGAAATAACGTGCCTTTTGCCAATTTGCACCTCCAGCAGGTGTCACCACTATTTTTATTCATTTTGGGTATTATTTCAGGTGTTATATACCATCTATGTTGCATTTTTAAAAAGTTTTCTTTTAATTTATAACATGTTGTAAATTTCATATCCTTCTGCCATAGTCTTTCCCATTGTTCGAACATTATATTCCTGCCAAAATCTTGTGCCCATTTGATCATTGATACTTTTACTACTTCATCTTTCGTTTCCCATTCTAGGATCAAATTGTATAGATTAGATATCGTTTTTGATTTTCCCTGTATCAAATATTTTTCAAATTTAGTCATTTCTTTAGCCATCTGAATGTTGAAAACAGGCCTAAAGGCATACTTGATAAGTTCATATACATGACAAATCAGGATCCTTCCCCTATGCCCATGGGAAAGCATGGAAACATTCAGTTGGTTGGCCCATGAATATATGCTCATCCATGACTTGATCATGTATGAAAGCGCTGACCTGAATGGGTGCTGCGCCACATTTAGAGTGGTGCGTGTGGTTCCCCCACACAGGACACCGAGCCAGGGGGTGCAAAATTGGAAAAAAGATCCATTTGGGGGCACCAAATTGGGGGCTTGCTCAGGGTTCCATATTACGAATAATTACCAAAGTCTGTCCCTGATGGGTGATCTGGGTGGCCCTGACCTTACTCAGCTGTGCCCATGTGGGTGCAGAACCAACATAGACTGAAGAATTGAGGGGTGTGCATTGCTCCTGTCCATAGAAATACCATCTTGGTCTTGGTAAGGGCTTAGACCACACCTGGTCTAAGAGAAAAAGTGGGGAAGCTGCTGGGCCACCCTGCTGATTTCAATAATCTTCTGAATATTTTAATACCAGTTTTCACTGTTTTATCAAGTATTTTTAATGTTTTATTTATATTGTCCTGGTGAAGAGTAAATGGAAATGGAAACCATGGCTTCTGCAGGGGTGAAACTGGGCTTTATTTCACCCGGGTCAAAGACCCAGTTTGGCACCTCCTTCATATGCTTTTGTGCTCACACACACAGGATGGGAGCCTCTATGGGGCCCCTCTAGAGGCTTTACCAGGGGCAAAAAAGCTGGCTAGCCCCCCCCCAGTGTAGCTCCGGCTCCGGCTTCTGACCTATGGCCACCTTATCCTGACACTCGCTCTGACACAAGGCATTTGCCAGCCAAGTTTTCCCATTGTTTTTCTTTTCTTTTTTTATAAATCATTTTTATTAAATTTCCATTTTAACAATCGAATCAAATCACATTAAACATTCCAAATTATACATAAAAATATCAAATAATCCAAATATTCTGCCCAATTTTTAAATTTATTGACTTCCCATGCTTCAAACGTGATCAAACATCAGCCAAGAGCATAAGGTCAAACAGATTCCTCACTGGCCTTGCAGACAATTTCATTGTCCAGAAAGTGGGAGAAGCAACAAGAGGATCAGCCATTTTAGATCTGGTCCTAACCAATAGTGATGACCTGGTTAGTGGGGTAGAAGTGGCAGGATCATTAGGTGGGAGTGATCATGCTCTTCTGGAGTTTATTATACATCAGAAAGGAGCAACCAAGCATACTAAGACTCAAATTCTAGACTTTAAGAAAGCCGACTTCAGAAAACTTAGGGAAACGCTGGGTGTGATCTCATGGTCAGTAATACTAAAAGGGAAGGGAGTTCATGATGGATGGGAGTTGGTTAAAAGGGAGATATTAAAAGCACAACTTCAAGCAGTACCAATGAGATGAAAACATGGAAGGTGCCTAAAGAAGCCAGGGTGGCTATCTAAAGAACTTTTAACTGAGTTAAGATTTAAAAGGGATATGTACAAAAAATGGAAAAAGGGGGAAACCACCAGAGAGGAATTCAAACAAATAGCCAGCACATGTAGAGACAAAGTCAGAAAAGCTAAAGCACAGAATGAACTCAGGCTTGCTAGAGAGGTTAAAAGCAAGACTTCCGGTCGGCACGCCGGAGCGGACGGTCGGGGGGACATGTCGGTCCTGACATTCCCCAATCCGACTGGGAAAAGGGGTGTCCGCGCCAGCGCCGTGGCCCCCAAAACCCCCGGGAAGGGCGTCCCGGGGTCCTCAGAACCCGTTTGAGCTCATTACGCCGATCCTGCTCCCTGGGAGACCCTCGTAAGGGCTCCCAAGCGCGAGCGGGAGGCGGAGCTCCAGGGTCTGCAACCTCCGTTGGGTGAAGCTGCGAGACCGTCCGTGACCGAGCGCGCTGATTTCTCCAAGATCAACAATTGGATAAGTGAGTAAAAAGAACCGATTTGAAAAGAATTAGAGACTGGCTTGGGACTTCAAAACGGAGGTCCGTCCCCTGCCATTGAGATGTTGATTCAGGAAATTGCAACCGAGGCATTTGAATTGCAACATAAGATAGACTTTGTAATGGAGATTTAACCCATTCACCACCCCTGGTCTTGGGGGTAGCTGAAGGGAAGAAGAAAAGAGACAGATATAAGGATTGATTTGGTTACTGAATTTATTGATGAGAGATTTTTGAAAAGTGAACATTGTGACTGTGGGAGCTGTGCAGGAAACATGGCGGAGGAAAGTGATGAAAACTTGTGGAAAGTTTTGAAAGTGCTGGAGGAATACAGAGAGGAAATGAGGAAGTGGAATGCTGAAACCCGAGACTCTATCAACAGGATAAGACATAGTCTAAATGAACTGAATGCCAAACCGGATGACCAGCTGCAGGAGGAGGGGGAGTTTTGTGTCAAGGCCAAAAAGAAGAAGAGGAAATCAACAAAATCTAGCTGCAAGAGCATATCTTTCAAACACAGGAAAAATGGAACTGTCAAATCCAATAACAAGAAAGCAATCATAAGGAAAACCAGGAAGATTAAACCTACTAGGAAACAGCAGAAAGAAGATTTAAATGCCTTGAACTTACAAGAGGAGGTTTGGTTTGAAATTTTGAAAAGGGTCACACAAGAGAGACAATGGTTCTGGACTGCAGAACCGACTGGGGAGGGCTGAGGGACATTATAGAAGTATTCTGGTTTCTTTTTGGATTTTGGATATGAATTACGGACACGGCAAAGGACTAAGAGACATTATTAAGATTGCATATTATTAGTGATAAGTTAAAGATAAAATTAACATCAAGGCTACGTACCAAGGGAGCGTGGGGAGGTGGAAGGGGGGGGAAATGTATTTGAAATGAAATATAAGTATGCTGAGGAGGATGTAAGTGATGGTAAAAATTTAATATTTGGAGATTAAGCAATTGAAGATGAATTAGAAACCTGTTTAAATTCGAGATGGTAAAAAAATATGGAAACAATGGGGTGGATGTGAGGGAGTCATATGAAAATGTTAGTATAATGAATGTGACCTGGCCTGGGAAAGGGCCAGGCCTCGGCAAAGTTAAGGAAATAATAATTGAGGACAGGAAGAAAACCTGACCTCGAGGAAATGTGAAATGCCTATAAAATTGTAAAACCAAATAAAAATTATTTTAAAAAAAAGCAATAAAAAGGGTTTTTATCGGTATGTCCGTAGCAAAAGGAAGAACAAGGAAACAGTGGGGTCACTTAGAGGAGAAGAAGGTGAAATGCGAACAGGGGACGCAGAAAGGGCAGAACTCCTCAATACCTTCTTTGCATCAGTCTTCTCCAAAAAAGAAAACAATGCCCGACCTGAAGAATATGGAGCAGATGATTCAGCAGGGGAAACACAGCCCAGAATAAGTAAGGAGGTAGTACAAGAACACTTGGCTAGTTTAGATGTATTCAAGTCTCCAGGGCCAGATGAACTACATCCCAGAGTATTAAAAGAACTGGCAGAGGTGATTTCAGAACCACTGGCAGTAATCTTTGAGAATTCCTGGAGAACAGGTGAAGTCCCAGCAGACTGGAGGAGGGCAAATGTTGTCCCTATTTTCAAAAAGGGGAAAAGAGAGGACCCAAACAATTACCACCCAGTCAGCCTGACATCAATACCAGGAAAGATTCTAGAGCAGATCATTAAGCAAACGGTCTGTGAGCACCTAGAAAGGAACACTGTGATCACTAAAAGTCAGCATGGGTTTCTGAAAAATAAGTCATGTCAGACTAATCTGATCTCATTTTTTAACAGAATTACAAGCCTGGTAGACGAAGGGAACGCTGTGGATGTAGCCTATCTTGATTTCAGCAAGGCCTTTGACAAGGTGCCCCATGATATTCTTGTAAAGAAGCTGGTAAAATGCGGGCTAGACAATGCTACCATTCAGTGGATTTGTAACTGGCTGACTGACCGAACCCAAAGGGTGCTCATCAATGGCTCCTCTTCATCCTGGAGAGAAGTGACTAGTGGGGTGCCACAGGGTTCTGTCTTGGGCCCAGTCTTATTCAACATCTTTATCAATGACTTGGATGATGGGCTTGAGGGCATTCTGATCAAGTTTGCAGATGACACCAAATTGGGAGGGGTGGCTAATACCCCAGAGGACAGGATCACACTTCAAAATGACCTTAACAGATTAGAGAACTGGGCCAAGGCAAACAGGATGAATTTTAACAGGGAGAAATGTAAAGTACTACACTTGGGCAAAAAAAATGAAAGGCACAAATACAGGATGGGTGACACCTGGCTTGAGAGCAGTACATGTGAAAAGGATCTAGGAGTCTTGGTAGACCACAAACTTGACATGAGTCAACAGTGTGATGCAGCAGCTAAAAAAGCCAATGCAATTCTGGGCTGTATCAATAGGAGTATAGCATCTAGATCAAGGGAAGTAATAGTACCACTGTATTCCGCTCTGGTCAGACCTCACCTGGAATACTGTGTCCAGTTCTGGGCACCACAGTTCAAGAAGGATACTGACAAGCTGGAACAGAGGAGGGCAACCAAAATGGTCAAAGGCCTGGAAACGATGCCTTATGAGGAACGGCTTAGGGAGCTGGGTATGTTTAGCCTGGAGAAGAGAAGGTTGAGGGGTGATATGATAGCCATGTTCAAATATATAAAAGGATGTCATATAGAGGAGGGAGAAAGGTTGTTTTCTGCTGCTCCAGAGAAGCGGACACGGAGCAATGGATTCAAACTACAAGAAATAAGATTCCACCTAAACATTAGGAAGAACTTCCTGACAGTAAGAGCTGTTCGACAGTGGAATTTGCTGCCAAGGAGTGTGGTGGAGTCTCCTTCTTTGATGGTGTGTCCTGCTTGGCAGGGGGTTGGACTGGATGGCCCTTGTGGTCTCTTCCAACTCTAGGATTCTATGATTCTATGATTCTATTTGCATTCCATAGTCTCCGGTGGTTCCCCTAATTCCTTCTAATATTAGCTCATTCTTCTTCTTTTTTCCCACAGTTTTTGAGTTAAATTGCAATGTATCCTCATACGTTGATGCTTGTACCCTGTTTCCCCTTTTTTAATACGTAGTCATAAAGTAAGCCATGGCAGGGTTTTTTTTACCTTTGTGAGAAGTAAGACGTTCCCCAAAAGTAAGCATTGGTGCCGCCATTGTTCCCGTCGCCTCCTCAGCCCCTCCTGTGTGCGCAGGGAGCCAGCGAACCAGTGAGAGGCACGGGGGGGGAATGCGCCTCTTGCAGAGATCTGCCCCGCCTGCTTAGCGCGCAGGGAGAGGTGCAGGGGGGGGGAGACGCCTCTTCCAGCCCCGCCTGTTCCCCGTGCGCAGGGAGCCAGCAAACCAGCGAGAGGCGCGGGGGGAAACGCTCCTCTTGCGGAGTTCTGCCCCGCCTGCTCAGCGCGCAGGGGGAGGCTGTACCGTACCATACTGATGTAATAAAAATAAGACATCCCCCGAAAATAAGCCACCCTGTGTTTTTTTGAGGAAAAAAAATTATAAGACGGTGTCTTAAAAAGGGGGAAAGACGGTAATAAATCCAAGAGTCCTTCCAGCTACCCATTACCATCTTGCACCACTCTGATAAAATCCAAACTAAATGACAATACAGTAATTCTTTCAAGCTGGCTGCTTAAACTCAGCCTATCTGGGGGAGGAATTACCCAGTCAAACTGTAATGTACACATATAAGATAATAATATTAACGGCTCCCCCCCCCCCATGGCTTACAGTTTCGCAGCTCAAACAGTCTTCAAAATGGTGGGTTCCTAATTGTAACTGTGTCATCCTCACAACGCAAGAAAGTCCAGGAAACCGTCCAAAATCCAATTAACAAAGCATTCAACGGCTAACAATGCACTGCCCGTGCCCCAATATTGACCTTTAGGAGAACCTTTTATCCTCTTCCAAGCAATCCAAACATCCAACGTCGCTTCCACACAGTTCAAAATTCTGAAGCCAAATTATGTCCATGAAGATCAAACTTTTGGATTTCGCTTGTTATAAGTAATGAAAACAGTCCTTCTTGGGGGGGCGGGGATTGCCCGGTAAAATAATATAATAAAATAAGATGCAATGGCAAAAGAAGCTCACCCCACCCTTTCGTTCCCGTTCCCACATACCAATTAGATGGTTAAATCTTCTTCTCGGTCTTCTTTGCATCTCATAGGCTGGATTTTTTAGCAAAATATTTCCTCCCCTCACATTTGAAACATGTCCAATTCCTATATCCAATCTTTCATCTTAGGAAATGGAGTTTAAGGCGCTCACGAGCGACGGCTTCCAGGAGTGCCAAGTTCTCATGGGTGCTATGCATCCAGTGCCCCAAGCCCCACGATCGGAGCCGGGTTAAAAGGCAACCGCGGATGAGACAGTGTCTCCCCCATAGCCCTGGGGGGACCGGGAGGCTGATTACTCCCATCTCAGCTCCAAATTTCCCCATGAGAACTGGAGCAATGGAATTTGTTAGCCATCATCCCTGGCGCCCCAACCGGAAGTCCAAGTCCTGTTGTTTTACATGTCAGAGAGTTGAGCCTGAAAACTTCCTCACTGAAATCAATGGGACTTACAAGTGGTTAACGTTGGATGAATCATTCTCTTGCTTTTTCTTTAGAAAAATGAAAACAGATATTTTCAGGAAGTTTAATCCTGTTCCACCTTCACCTTCTGTGTGTTTTCTGGACTCGCAGAGAAACACAGAGCAATGAAATGAGAAATGACCTCCTCATGCATGGGATACAAGGAGCAGATTGATGTTTTCCTGTCATGTCACCAAACTGTTGTCTGTTGTTTCTTCATCATATGTTTAGGAAACAAAGTGATGATAAAAAATATATTTTGCATTACAGAATTAGATTGTTATCCAGTTTAGGATGGGACAGAACTATGTACATTTATAAAACTGACAAAAGTTAATCCAAAAAGAAAATCAGAGGGAGGGGCCCATGTCGGTGGGGAGGAGGAATGATTTTGGGTTAAATGATTTGGACATAGCTGTCAAGTTCTCCCTTATTTTAAGGGAAATTCCATTATGCCGAATAGGATTCCCCGTGAGTAAAGGAAAAACTTGACAGCTATGGATTTGGAGGGAATCAGTAGCTGCAAACTCATCATCAATAAAATAAGGCTGGGAAATAATTTGTTTTTGAACAATGAGGTGTAAAATTATGGAATCAGAGTCTCATTAAGTTACATTTCTCCCTTTTACTTTCTTGCCTGATTCCAAAGAAGAAACTTGTGCCACTTGATACTGTCAGGCTGTGATTTGATCTCAGCTACTGAAGAACAAGAAAGTTTTCCAGGTTTACACAAAGTCCATAAAATCTCTTTATCTCTGGGCTTTCATTTAGAGTCTGGAAGCAGAATCTAATCTGAGAAAGGAGGATGTGATTTTTTTTTCCCCAGAGAAAAAGGAGAGGAAAGAACCTTGAGTTTAATTTTTTTGATATAAAAGAACTGAATGTTTATTCAAGAAGGGATTTGAAGCTTTTTGTTGTTTCCTTTTTAAAAACCAAGATAAAAGCAATCCACACTGCTGTTCAATAGTGGTTTTACAAGCAAGCTCTCTCAGGAACCAAGAGCTGCTCCCCAATGGTATGGCGTTATTCTGTATAATTAAGGATTCCCCCTCCCCTTCCAAACATATTTTTTTCCAGAAGCTGAGATTTCAAAGGCTTTCAATTCTGTGTGTCATTATCAAATAATCTGTTTTTGTACTTGGCTGTTTATTATTGGATTGCAACAACGATAAAATTGGGAGTGGGGGTTGTCTCCTTTGGTATGTTAATTAGCCACTTTCTCTTTGATCTTTCTCTTACTGAAAACAGTGAAAAGCTATCTTGGCAGGGAATCTTACTCATCTCCATAATCTGAGTATCAGAGAGAAACAATTTTTTTACTTGCTTTATCGTGGTGCCTGAGTCTAAATAATCCCCATCACTATTTATAAATGGAATATTGGAAAGGGTTTTGGTGAGCAAAATCTGAAAGAATGACTAGTTTAGACCTGCGAAAGGAAAAAAAGACAACCCTTTACAAAGTTTAAACTAATAAATATATCATAAACTGTTTGCTCTTGTCAGTTGGGTTTGGTTTCTGTTGTTCATCTCTTTTCTCATCCTTTCTGTTGTTTTTTCATCATATGTTAATTCAAGAATACTAAAAATGAATTATAAGCCAGATTTGTAGGAAGCAAAGTGAGGATAAAAATATATTTTGTGTTACAGGAATTTCCCTGAACCACCCAGTTCCACAAGCACAACACTCACACACACACACACACACACACACACACACACACACACACTTGAGTGAAAATATTTCTTTCTCTATAGTTTTTCTGATATAAATTCATATAAAATTAACCTTATATCAGATCTAAACCGTTCCACCTTTGTTCTTCAGCATATTAGGAGAGTTATCAAAGGGCCTGATGTGCTCACAAGGCAGCCATAATTCCCTAAGCGTACCAGCACGTCCACCTAAAGCTGCCAGACTATGGACATTTCCCTCACAAAGGACCCACCACCTTGTTAGCCCTACCCGGCCAAGGGCAGGAAATATTGAACACTCTTTTGTTTTACCAGAAATGTGTGTCTGGGAGGGGTTCAAGGAGGGATGACACAGGTGCCAAAACACTCAGGTTACCTCCTCTGACCCTCCCAATTTGTGATGTAGTTCTGATGTATCTGTGATGTAGTAATGATGTATGATGGAATCAACAAGGAATACCCACATGACCTGAAAGTGTTGCTGTGTAATGCCAGGTCAATGATGAACAAGATCACTGCCATCCACATCCTGATGGAGGATTTGACCTGGCATGTGTGACAGAGACTTGGTTGGATGAAGCAGATGGGCCTGTCCTTGCTGCTGCTTGTCCACCAGGTTTCTCTTACGCACAGCAACCCAGGCCATCTGGGCGGGGAGGGGGGGTTGCAGTGATTTTTAGGAAGTCATTAGTTTGCACCAGGCGTCCTACTGGAAAGACCGAGTTTTCTGAGTGCATGTTCTGGAAGTTGGGCAATAGGGGCAGTACAGGATTCCTTTTGGTGTACCGACCTCCCCGCTGCACCAAGGATTCCCTGCCCGGGGTGCTTCAGGTCTTGGCGGACGTGCTCCTGGAGACACCTAGCTTGGTTGTCTTAGGAGATTTTAACATCCATGCTGACACGACTTTACAAGGGGCCGCTTGGGACTTTGTGGAAAGCATGGCCTCCATGGGGCTGTCCCTGAATAACTTTGACCCAACTCATAGCCGTGGACATGCCTTAGACCTGGTGTTGGTGATCTGACACTAAGTAAAAGCGAAACAAAAGTGCCATGGTCAAATCACTTCCTGGTGCAACTGAACTTCTCCGTGACCCTTCCCCTCTGCAGGGAGGTGGGACCGATTCGGATGGTCCGCCCCTGCTACTTAATGGATCCAATTGGTTTCCAGAGAGTGGTAGGGGATGTTTTATCCCATGTTGATGGCCTTTCAGCTGATTCCCTGGTGGCCCGCTGGAATGTGGAGTTAACCAGGGCTATTGACTGTCTGGCTCCAAAGCGCCCTCTCCGATTGCATGGAGCACGGACAGCCCCGTGGTTTTCCCCGGAGCTGAGGGTGATGAAACAGTCGCTGAGACGGCTAGAGCACCGGTGGCGGAAAACTCATTCCAAATCAAACCGGACACAGGCTAGAGCTCAACTTCGAGCCTACCAAGTGGCAATGGCGATGGTGAAGAGGACCTTCTTCACCGTTTCTATTGCATCTGCAGAAAACAGCAGCAGGAGACTCTCCCAGGTGGTTCGGAATCTATCAGAACCACCTTCATCACCGGGGTCTGGTAGGGACCCCAATATCTCCTGCAATGCTTTTGCAAAGTTTTTTGCAGATAAAGTCGCTCAGATTTGGAAGGAGGTAGACTCCACCGTGGGAGCAGTGCCGGGGCGGGAGAGTGCTAGAGCCCTGTCTAGTCATGTTTCATGGGATCAATTCCAATCTGTTACTTTCGAGGATGTGGACAGGCTGCTTGGACGAGTGAAACCGACCACCTGTCTCCTTGATCCTTGCCCGTCCTGGCTAATAAAAGCGAGTCGGGAAGGGCTGGGCGATAGGCTCCGCGGGGTGGTGAATGTCTCCCTCTGTGAGGTAGTCTTCCCAGACCCGCTGAAAGAGGCGGTCATTAAACCGCTTCTTAAAAAACCATCTTTAGACCCGGCCAATATGGCCAACTATCACCCAGTCTCAAATCTACCATTCTTGGGCAAGGTGATTGAGCGGGTGGTTGCTGAACAACTCCAAGCACGCCTGGAGGATGCGGACCATTTGGATCCCTTCCAGTAGGGATTCAGGCCTCATAATGGGACTGAAACTGCCTTGGTCACGCTGGTCGATGATCTCCGGAGGGCTAGGGACAAAGGTGAGAGCTGTTTCCTAGTTCTGCTGGATTTCTCAGCGGCCTTTGACACCATTGACCATAACACCCTTCTGGACCGTCTAGAGGGGTTGGGAGCTGGGGGCACTGTTATACAGTGGTTCCGCTCCTTCCTCCTGGGCCGTGTTCAGAAAGTGGTGGGGGGGTGAGTGTTCAGACCCCTGCGCTCTCACTTGTGGGGTACCTCAGGGTTCTGTCCTCTCCCCCATGCTTTTTAATATCTATATGCAGCCGCTGGGAGAGATCATCAGGGGGTTTGGACTGGGTGTTCATCAGTATGCAGATGATACCCAACACTACCTCTCTTTCAAATCAGAACCAGTGAAGGCGGTGAAGGTCCTGTGTGAGTGCCTGGAGGCGGTTGGAGGATGGATGGCGGCTAACAGATTGAGGTTGAATCCTGACAAGACAGAAGTCCTGTTTGGGGGGACAGGGGGCGGGTGGGTGTGGGGGATTCCCTGGTCCTGAATGGGGTAACTGTGCCCCTGAAGGACCAGGTGCGCAGCCTGGGAGTCATTTTGGACACAGCTGTCCATGGAAGCGCAGGTTAATTCTGTGTCCAGGACGGCTATCTACCAGCTCCACCTGGTACGCAGGCTGAGACCCCACCTGCCCGCAGACTGTCTCGCCAGAGTGGTGCATGCTCTAGTTATCTCCCGCTTGGACTACTGCAATGCGCTCTACGTGGGGCTACCTTTGAAGGTGACCCGGAAACGGCAATTAATCCAGAATGCGACAGCTAGACTGGTGACTGGGAGCGGCCGCCGAGACCACATAACACCGGTCTTGAAAGACCTACATTGGCTCCCAGTACGTTTCCGAGCACAATTCAAAGTGTTGGTGCTGACCTTTAAAGCCCTAAATGGCCTCGGTCCTGTATACCTGAAGGAACGTCTCCACCCCCATCGTTCTGCCTAGACACTGAGATCCAGCTCCGAGGGCCTTCTGGCAGTTCCCTCACTGCGAGAAGCAAAGCTACAGGGAACCAGGCAGAGGGCCTTCTCGGTAGTGGCGCATGCCCTGTGGAACGCCCTCCCATCAGAGGTTAAAGGGATCAACAACTACACGGCATTTAGAAAATACCTGAAGGCAGCCCTGTTTAAGGAAGTTTTTAATCTGTGATGTGTTAATGTATTTTAATGTTTGCTGGAAGCCGCCCAGAGTGGCTGGGGAGACCCAGCCAGATGGGCGGGGTACAAATAATAAATTATTATTATTATTATTATTATTATTATTATTATTATTATTATGTCGTTTTGGGGGTGTAGCTTGGGGATTAGTAACTAATAAAAGTTGGGGTCTCTTCCTGTTTGGGGCTTCCATTTTGTTCCACCTGGTGGTGGGTGGGAGCCCTGTCGTGACAGTCTGCTGTTTTGCTCTGGCATTCCTTGTTTTTTTTTTTGTCCAAGGGAGCCCTCAGATTTCTCCTTTAACATTTTGTATTACAGAATTAAATTGTGAGCCAGTTTAGGATAGGGCAAAACTACGGTATGTTCATTTATAAAACTGACAAAAGATACATTGGAAAGTGCAGGATATAAATAAAATCAATCAATAGAATAGTAATCCAAAAAGAAAGCCAGATGGAGAGGCCCTGACTCATGTTGGTGAGGAGGGGTGAATGGTTTGGGGTTGAATAATGATTTGGAGGGAACCAATAGCTGCAAATTCATCAATAAAATTAGGCTGGGAAATAATTGGTTTTTGGACAAGGAGGTATGAAATTATGGAATCAGAGTCTTTTTAAGTTACATTTCTCCCTTTTTCTTTCTGGATACAGTTTCCTGAAATGTGGAAAATGAGAAAGCAACCATTGTAAATGTAACACACATGGCTGTTTGTTGCCACCTTTGCAAGCTGCAAGACAACTACAGCTGTTTCAAAAATAACATTAGTCACTCTAAGCCAACCTCCTGCAATGCAAAAATTTCAGCTAAAGCATCCATGACAGATGGCCATCCAACCTCTGCTTAAAAACATCAAAGGATGTTGTGGGAGTCTGTTCCACTGCTGAACAGCTCTGTCTTTCTGAATGTTTTCTGAATTTCCTTTCTTGTAACTTGAAGCCATTGGTTCGTGTCCTACCCTCCAGAGCAGGAGAAAACAAGCATGCTCCCTCCTCTTCCATGTGATAGCCCTTGAGGTATTTGAAGATGGCTACCATATCTCCTCTCAGTCTCCTCTTTTCCAGGGTAAACATACCCAGCTCCTTCAAGCGCACCTCATAAGGCTTAGTTTCCAGACCCTGGATCATCTTCCAGACCCTGGGTTGGTGCTGCCCAGGATTCTCCTGCTTGAGTGCCTACAGGACCTCTCCCTGCCTTGCATCATCTGGCCCAGGGCGGGGCTTGTTGGGCCTCAAAAGGACTGTGCCACGGTTGCTGCTGTTGGTGCTGCCCAGGATTCTCCTGCCTGAGTGCCTACAGGACCTCTCCCTGCCTCGCATCATCTGGCCCAGGGCGGGGCTTGTTGGGCCTCAAAAGGACTGTGCCACGGTTGCTGCTGTTGGTGCTGCCCAGGATTCTCCTGCCTGAGTGCCTACAGGACCTCTCCCTGCCTCGCATCACCTGGCCCAGGGCGGGGCTTGTTGGGCCTCAAAAGGACTGTGCCACGGTTGCTGCTGTTGGTGCTGCCCAGGATTCTCCTGCCTGAGTGCCTACAGGACCTCTCCCTGCCTCGCATCACCTGGCCCAGGGCGGGGCTTGTTGGGCCTCAAAAGGACTGTGCCACGGTTGCTGCTGTTGGTGCTGCCCAGGATTCTCCTGCCTGAGTGCCTACAGGACCTCTCCCTGCCTCGCATCACCTGGCCCAGGGCGGGGCTTGTTGGGCCTCAAAAGGACTGTGCCACGGTTGCTGCTGTTGGTGCTGCCCAGGATTCTCCTGCCTGAGTGCCTACAGGACCTCTCCCTGCCTCGCATCACCTGGCCCAGGGCGGGGCTTGTTGGGCCTCAAAAGGACTGTGCCACGGTTGCTGCTGTTGGTGCTGCCCAGGATTCTCCTGCCTGAGTGCCTACAGGACCTCTCCCTGCCTCGCATCATCTGGCCCAGGGCGGGGCTTGTTGGGCCTCAAAAGGACTGTGCCACGGTTGCTGCTGTTGGTGCTGCCCAGGATTCTCCTGCCTGAGTGCCTACAGGACCTCTCCCTGCCTCGCATCACCTGGCCCAGGGCGGGGCTTGTTGGGCCTCAAAAGGACTGTGCCACGGTTGCTGCTGTTGGTGCTGCCCAGGATTCTCCTGCCTGAGTGCCTACAGGACCTCTCCCTGCCTCTCGCCATCTGGCCCAGGATGGGGCCTGTTGAGCCTCAAACGGACTGCAGCTACTGCTGCCCAGCAGAACCTATTTCTGCTGGGCACAGAGTTCTTTTTAGAATGTTTTTAAATGTTTTTTGTTTGTTTTTAATTCTTTCTGGTAGGGTGGGTGGGATGAATTTTTAGTTGGTTTGGGAATTTGTTTAATTTTGTTATACTTGTAATTTTTATTGTTTTTGGTTTATATTGTTTTATTGTTTTTTGTGTTTTTTGCTTGTTTGTTTTTTGCTGTTGTTTTTTTTTATATATATATATAGGTTTTATTTTGTTCTTAAGGGGTGGGATCAGGGCTGCCCGGGAGTGGGTCCCAGCCAACAGAATGGCTGGGGCAAGTTCCACAGGGGGGGATGCACTGGGACACCCGATCTCAGTGATCACGGGCAGGAGGAGGAGTCACGCTAGGACCAGACCATGTCATTTCCGAGGAGGCAGGCTTAGTCGTTGTTTGAGGACTATCCCTGCCTCCAGGTCTGGCCCTGACCGGACGGATACTGGAATCAACAAGGGATACCCACATGACCTGAAAGTGTTGCTGTGTAATGCTAGGTCAATGACAAACAAAACAACTGCCATCCACGATCTGATTGTGGATGGAGGACTTGACCTGGCATGTGTGACAGAGACTTGGTTGGACGAGGCTGATGGGCCTGTCCTTGCCGCTGCTTGTCCACCAGGTTTCTCTTACGCACAGCAACCCAGGCCATCTGGGCGGGGAGGGGGGGTTGCAGTGATTTTTAGGAAGTCATTAGTTTGCTCCAGGCGTCCTATGGGGAAGACCCAGTTTTCTGAGTGCATGTTCTGGAAGTTGGGCAATAGGGGCAGTACAGGATTCCTTTTGGTGTACCGACCTCCCCGCTGCACCAAGGATTCCCTGGCCGAGCTGCTTCAGGTCGTGGCGGACATGCTCCTGGAGACACCTAGCTTGGTTGTCTTAGGAGATTTTAACATCCATGCCGACGCAACCTTACAAGGGGCCGCTCGGGACTTCGTGGAAAGCATGGCCTCCATGGGGCTGTCCCTGAATAAGTTTGGCCCAACTCATAGCCGCGGACATGCCTTAGATCTGGTGTTTACCTCTATGGATGTTGGTGATCTGACACTAAGTAAAAGCAAAACAAAAGAAGTGCCATGGTCAGATCACTTCCTGGTGCAGCTGGACTTCTCCGCGACCCTTCCCCTCTGCCGGGAGGTGGGACCAATTCGGATGGTCCGCCCCCGCCACTTAATGGATCCAATTGGCTTCCAGAGAGTGGTAGGGGATGTTTTATCCCATGTTGATGGCCTTTCAGCTGATTCCCTGGTGGCCCGCTGGAATGTGGAGTTAACCAGGACTATTGACTGTCTGGCTCCGAAGCGCCCTCTCCGATTGCATGGAGCCCGGAGAGCCCCGTGGTTTTCCCCGGAGCTGAGGGCGATGAAACAGTCGCTGAGACGGCTAGAGCGCCGGTGGTGGAAAACTCATTCTGAATCAGACCGGACACGGGCTAGAGCTCAACTTCGAGCCTACCAAGTGGCAGTGGCGACGGCGAAGAGGATCTTCTTCGCCGTTTCTATTGTATCTGCAGAAAACAGCAGCAGGAGACTCTTCCAGGTGGTTCGGACTCTATCAGAACCACCTTTGTCACCGGGGTCTGGTAGGGACCCCAAGATCTCCTGCAATGCTTTTGCAAAGTTTTTTGCAGATAAAGTCGCTCAGATTCGGAAGGAGGTAGACTCCACCGTGGGAGCAGGGCCGGGGCGGGAGAGTGCTAGAGCCCTGTCTAGTCATGTTTCATGGGATCAATTCCAATCTGTTACTGCCGAGGAAGTGGACAGGCTGCTTGGACGAGTGAAACCGACCACCTGTCTTCTTGATCCTTGCCCATCCTGGCTAATAAAAGCTAGCCGGGAAGGGCTGGGCGATGGGCTCCGCAGGCTGGTGAATGCTTCCCTCCATGAGGGAGTCTTCCCAGACCCGCTGAAAGAAGCGGTCATTAAACCGCTTCTTAAAAAAACATCTTTAGACCCGGCCAATATGGCCAACTATCGCCCAGTCTCAAATTTACCATTCCTGGGCAAGGTGATTGAGCGGGTGGTTGCTGAACAACTCCAGGCACGCCTGGAAGATGCGGACCATTTGGATCCCTTCCAATCGGGATTCAGGCCTCATCATGGGACTGAAACTGCCCTGGTCGCACTGGTTGATGATCTCCGCCGGGCTAGGGACAAAGGTGAGAGCTGTTTCCTAGTTCTGCTGGATCTCTCAGCGGCCTTTGACACCATCGACCATAACATCCTTCTGGACCGTCTAGAGGGGTTGGGAGCTGGGGGCACTGTTATACAGTGGTTCCACTCCTTCCTCCTGGGCCGTGTTCAGAAAGTGGTGGTGGGGGATGAGTGTTCAGACCCCTGGGCTCTCACTTGTGGGGTGCCTCAGGGTTCCGTCCTCTCCCCCATGCTTTTTAATATCTATATGCAGCCGCTGGGAGAGATCATCAGGGGGTTTGGGCTGGGTGTTCATCAGTATGCAGATGATACCCAGCTCTACCTCTCTTTTAAATCAGAACCAGTGAAGGCGGTGAAGGTCCTATGTGAGTGCCTGGAGGCGGTTGGAGGATGGATGGCGGCTAACAGATTGAGGTTGAATCCTGACAAGACAGAAGTACTGTTTTTGGGGGACAGGGTGCGAGCAGGTGTGGGGGACTCCCTGGTCCTGAATGGGGTAACTGTGCCCCTGAAGGACCGGGTGCGCAGCCTGGGAGTCATATTGGACTCACAGCTGTCCATGGAGGCGCAGGTTAATTCTGTGTCCAGGGCGGCTGTCTACCAGCTCCATCTGGTACGCAGGCTGAGACCCTACCTGTCCGCAGACTGTCTCGCCAGAGTGGTGCATGCTCTGGTTATCTCCCGCTTGGACTACTGCAATGCGCTCTACGTGGGGCTACCTTTGAAGGTGACACGGAAACTGCAATTAATCCAGAATGCGGCGGCTAGACTGGTGACTGGGAGTGGCCGCTGGGACCACATAACACCGGTCCTGAAAGAACTACATTGGCTCCCAGTACGTTTCCGAGCACAATTCAAAGTGTTGGTGCTGACCTTTAAAGCCCTAAATGGCCTCGGTCCTGTATACCTGAAGGAGCGTCTCCACCCCCACCGTTCAGCCCGGACACTGAGATCCAGCGCCGAGGGCCTTCTGGCGGTTCCCTCATTGCGAGAAGCAAAGCTTCTCGGTAGTGGCGCCCGCCCTGTGGAACGCCCTCCCATCAGAAGTCAAAGGTACTAACAACTATCTGACATTTAGAAGATGCCTGAAGACAGCCCTGTTCAGGGAAGTTTTTAATCTGTAACATGTGTATGTATTTTAATGTATGTTGGAAGCCGCCTAGAGTGGCCGGGGAGACCCGGCCAGATGGGCGGGATATAAATAATAAATTATTATTATTATTATTATTATTATTATTATTATTATTATTATCTTGGTTGCACATGTTCCAGCTCGTCAACATCCTGCTTAAATTGTGGTTCCCAGAATTGGACACAGTATTCCAAGTGTGGTCTGATCAAGGCAGAATAGAGGGGTTCTATTACTTCCCTTGATCTGGACACTAGATTTTGTTGATGCAGCCTAGAACAGCAAATGTTTTTTTGTTTTTTGTTTTTGCTTCTGCATCACACTCATATTAAGCTGGTGGTCCACCAAGACCCCTAGATCCTTTTCACATGTACTGCTAGTAAGCCAGGTATCCCCCATCTTATACCGGTATTTATGCATCTGGTTCTTCCTGCCCAAGTTAACTTGGGCTGGGTCTTGAATCTGTTAAGGTCATTTTGAATTCTAATTCTGTCTCCTGAGGCATTGGCTACCCCTCCCAGTTTAGTGTCATCTGCAGATTTGATTAGCATCCACTCAATTACTTCATCCAAGTCATTTATAAAGATGTTGCGCAACAATGGGCCCAGCACAGAACCCCGTGGCACCCTACTTGTCACTTTTTTCCATGATAAAGAAGAACCATTAATGATTACTTTTGGGGTTCAGTCAGTCAACCAGCTACAAAGCTACCTAACGGTTACCTCGTTCAACACAAAATTCACCAGCTTCCTCACAATAACGCTCCCTGCGTACATCATTTATTCTGTTATTACCAGGTTAGGCATCGCTTTCCTATTGGGTGAAGACAGAGGCAAATTAGAGGTCGAACAGTTCTTTCTTCTCTCTTTCACTCAGTAGAATTTCTTCTTCATAGCAGAAGAAACCCTTTTTAATTATTTTTAACTTGCTTTTGAGCTCTGCAACTGAGCTTTTTGAGCTCTGCAACTGTTGCCTACTTATATATACTCTTCCTTTTGGTGCCTACTTTTTAGGCAAGCCTACTCATATGCTTAGAAATGCTGGTGTGAATTTTAATCTGTTTTAGTATTTTAACTTTTTATATGATTTAAATAATTGTATTTTTCCTTGATTTCCTGTTTTTTGCAAACTGCGTTGAGGGGTATTTTTCACAACAAAGTGTGTAAAATCTTATGAAATGTGTGTGTGTGTATCCTGTTTTAGTTTTAAAACATTAATATATGTAACAGTTTTATATATGTTATTATATTGTAAATCACTTTGGGATGCCTCATGTGAAGGGATCCTATATAATAATCTTGAAGTGTCCCTGCTTTTCCGTGTGTCACGGAAGTGCGTTGTGCGCATGTCACAGACGGACGCAGGGATTGGAGGGGGCGGAGAGGGGGGCGGGGACGACGCAGAGACACTTCCGGCCGGGCGAAACTGCGCCGCCGCCATTGCCGAGGGGAAGCGGCGCGAAGCACCGCTCCCGCTACCACCGCCGCCCATCTATGGAGGCTCCCGCTGCCGCCGCCCGCCACCCGCCGATCGAGGCTCCTGCCGCCGCACCACTCCCGCCGCCTATGGCGGCCGCTGCGGCCGGCGCGCGCTTGCTCGGCCTGCGGGAGCCGCGCCCCCCCAGGAGGCCGTGGCCGAGAAGCCGCCAGAGAAGGAGGCCCCCCATCCGGCCCGCACCCTTCCCAGCGCGCTGCCCAGCCGGCGGGGGTCCGAGGCGAGGCGGCCTCCGCTAACGGGCCAGCCGGTCGCCCCCGCCGAAGCCTCCCGGTCCCCCGGCTCCTGCTGCTCCGGCTCCTAGAGCCCGTTTTTTACGGGCTAAATTCACTAGTTCATTAATAATGATGATGATGATGATGTCAAAAAATCTCATATGTCAGTTAGTAAATGTCAGATTCGCTTAACGGTTGCTCATGAGTAAAGACCAAGTCCTTCTTGTCTTTCAACTATTTTATTGTGCAAATATGTACAGTGATGAACTAACCCTAAACATGACCGTCTAGTCGCTAGCAGAATCTGGAAGTGCCCCCCTCCTGTTGTGGCACCAACACCAGAGTCTCAGCACTCTAAATTGCCGCCTTCTCCGGAATACTGGTGCCGGAAACTGCGTCTCCTCCTCCGAGTGGGGTCTGCTGAGCGGTGCTGGGTCTCTCTGCATCATCCTGGAGACCCCTTCCCACCTGGCTCCCTCCCGGTAACTGCTCCTCCCCCAAGGAGGGGCTGTAGACTCACTGGAAGACGAGTCCATCGACAACAGAGGCTGAGGCTGCCGGTAGCCACTCAGTGCTGGACTGACAGGGGTGGGCACATCCTTGACATCCACCCCCCCCCTCAAAGCCCTCCCTCCTGTGGGTCGAGCTGGCGAACTGGGTTGTAAAGGAGACCGTCCCCCAGGTCCCCTCCTCCCCCAGTTTCTCCCTCCTCCCCGTCGCTCACCTCTTCAGGGGAGGAGAAAAATTCCAAAACGTCCGTGTCGTCTTCCCCTGTGGACGCAAAGACCACCTCCCACTCCCCAGACCCAACTCCAGGAGATGAGGAGCCCCTCGACCGATCTCTTGGTAGGGAGAGGCCGGGGTCCCACTCCTGCACCCTCCGTGGTGGACGGGAAACCCCAGAACTCCTCCTCATCTGTGGTTGCGCAAACGTCCCTCAAAAAGAGTGCCTGGGGAACCGGTTTGTGGGGAAACAGGGAATGAAACTCAGCAGTGAGATACTCCTCTGTGATCTGGTCTGAGGGTACCCATGTGTTGTCCTCCAGTGCAGCCCCCTCCCAGGCCACCAAGTATTCCACCCTGTCCCCATTCCATCTGGAGTCCAAGATCTCTGTTGCCTCATTGCAGAGTTCCCTCTCTTCCATGCTCGGAGGGGTGGGTGGCATCCCACCCTCCCCATTGAAGCGGTGTCCCTCCCCGTACGGGGAGAGCAGGGACCTGTGAAAAACCAGATGAATCTGCATGGTGTCCGGTAGGGTCCCAGCTTGCAATGCTCTAACTCCCTGATTGGCAGTCCCATGGACGATAACCACACCTTGTCCCCCACCTGAATGCCTTCCCTGCTGTGGGCATCTGCCGCCCTCTTGTACGCCTCCTTGGCCCTAACCGCTCCTTTAATCCTAACAATAACCCTAACCCTAAAACCTTAACTGCTGCTCTAACCCTAACCCTAAAACGCTAAACCTAAAATGCTAACCCTATCCTAACCCAAAAACCCTAAAACCCTAAAACCCTAACCCTAATGCTAACCCCTTACCCCCTAACTCTAACCGCTACTCTAACCCTTAACCCTTAACCCTTAACCCTTAACCCTTAACCCTTAACCCTTAACCCTTAACCCTTAACCCTTAACCCTTAACCCTTAACCCTTAACCCTTAACCCTTAACCCTTAACCCTAACCCTAAAACCATAACCTAACCTAACCCACAATATCCAATCCCATTGCTTTTGATGTGACATAAAGAAGTGGGTGGTGCTGTGGTCTAAACCAGCTTGCCGATCAGAAGGTCGGTGGTTTGAATCCCCGCGACGGGGTGAGCTCCCGGTGCTCGGTCCCTGCTCCTGCCCACCTAGCAGTTTGAAAGCACGTCTAGTAGAACAATAGGTACTGCTCCGCAGGAACGTAAACTGCATTTTCTTGCACTGCTCTGGTTCGCCAAAAGTGGCTTAGTCATGCTGGTCATGTGACCGGAAACTATTTGCGGACAACCGCTGACTCCCTTGGCCTGTTAGAGCGACATGAGTGCACAACCCCAGAGTCGTCCGCGACTGGACCTAATGCTCAGGGGTACCTTTAAAGAAGCGACTACCTTTGCTATCACAACGAACAATCCCATTTGTCTAGCTTTTGGGAGCTTGTCAAAATGCCTAAGAACAGATTCCCAAATGTTATTTAGTTTTTGTTTGTTTTTTTCAAAATTTTTATTGATTTTAACCAATTTTAAGCACATACCATTACAGTTAAACTTTCCATTCTTCCCCCCTCTCACTGAGGGAAGCAACATTCATCCCCTTCTCTCACAAGGGTAGACATATCCATTGTACATTTAACATCACTAACATTATTAAGTATCATTGCTTGGGCCTGGCCCAATTCTGTGGGCCAGGGCATTCCTTCATTCCTCAGTTTCATATTTCGATTGACTTCCTCAAGTCCCCCTCTGTTGAATTCATTATCTATCCTCTCTAACAGTTTTCCAAACTCCTAAACTTCATAATAACCTATAATACAAAAATCATTTTACTTAAACCACTCCTTTTTTCAGACCTCAGCATCTTAGTACTTCTGATCCTTTCCTCATTCCTTATCAAATTCCCTTTGTTGTTGTTCAATCATTCAGTTGTGTCCGACTCTTCATTACCCCATGGACCAGAGCACGCCAGGCACACCTATCCTTCACTGCCTCTCGCAGTTTGGCCAAACTCATGTTAGTAGCTTCGAGAACACTGTCCAACCATCTCATCTTCTGTCGTCCCCTTCTCCTTGTGCCCTCAATCTTTCCCAACATCAGGGTCTTTTCTAGGGAGTCTTCTCTTCTCATGAGGTGGCCAAAGTACTGGAGCCTCAACTTCAGGATCTGTCCTTCTAGTGAGCACTCAGGGCTGATTTCTTTAAGAATGGATAGGTTTGATCTTCTTGCAGTCCATGGGACTCCAGCACCATAATTCAAAAGCATCAATTCTTCGGCGATCAGCCTTCTTTATGGTCCAGCTCTCACTTCCGTACATTACTACTGGGAAAACCATAGCTTTAACTATACGGACCTTTGTTAGCAAGGTGATGTCTTTGCTTTTTAAGATGCTGTCTAGGTTTGTCATTGCTTTTCTCCCAAGAGAAAATTCCCTTACGCCAACCTAATTTAAAACTCCTAATTTTCTACTTCTTACACCCTTACCTCCCTCCGATCTTGAAATTTTTAGCTGAATATCCCACTACTAAACACCTCAGTTTTAACATATAATCATTAAAGCCAGTATCCAGATCCGAGCCTCATAATCCTTTAAACCAGAAAGAAAACCAATTTCAAATGTGTCCTTTTCAACCCACCCTCACAACAGTCCAGGCCCAACAGCCAATGAAAACTGTATGGCACTCTCTTTTCTTGCTCTGCAATGTGGTGTCCTTCATGACTTCATCCTTATTCAGATCAAATCCTGGTGTTTGCACATCTTTTTCCTTCTTTTGCATTTTTCTGTCCATCTTTTCCTCCTCCTTGGAAGGACTCTCTGCAGGACAGTCCTTTTGAATCAGGTCAGTCCTCTCTTTTCTGTTTTTTGTTGTAATTCCCTTGACAAAAAGTCTGTGGTAGGATTTTTTCCTTTCAAACTTTCCACCAGCACTGTTTTCTCTGAAACTGGAACTTTGTTTTCCTTTTTCTCAAATAGAATAGAGGAAGTGACGGGGCTGAAATTCGCAAAGAAAGTTAAATACCTGGGTGCGAATATGACTCCTAAAAATCTTAATTTGTTTAAAGATAATTATGAGAAAGTTTGGAATGAAATTAAGAGAGACTTGGAGATTTGGGATAATTTAAAATTGTCCTTGATGGGCCGAATTGCTGTGATTAAGATGAATGTACTGCCTAAAATGCTGTATTTATTCCAAGCTTTACCAATTATTGATAAGATGGAATGTTTTAAAAAGTGGCAGAAGGATATATCAAGATTTGTCTGGCAGGGGAAAGAAACCTAGAATTTAATATAAGATTTTGACTTACTCTAAGGAAAGAGGGGCCTTTTCCCTGCCAGATTTGAGTATATATTTTGATGCTGGCTGAAAGATTGGTTTATGTAGGAAAATACTGATGTATTGGACTTGGAAGGATAGCATTCGGATGGCATGCATATTTATGGTATGACAAAATCAAGGCCCACAAGGGCTTTAAAACACACATAATCAGGAAAGCCCTGTTCAGGGTATGGTTGAAATACAAAGACCTGTTAGAGAGAAAAACACCCAGATGGATCTCACCATTAGAAGCTAAGGCCCCCAAAAAATTAAATATGGAAAGTAATTGGCCAAAATACAATGATATTTTGATTCAAGAAGGAGAAAGTGTCAGGTTGAAACCGTACGAACAATTGAAAGGAAAATTATCTGATGGGCTCCACTATTACCAAATTAATGAAGCCTTTAAAATTGACAAAAATCTTGGCTTTCAGAAAGAGAAATCCAAGTTGGAAATGGAATTGTTAGAGCCGGAAACAAAAAACTTATCCAGAATGTATAATTTGTTGCTCGAGTGGCATACAGAAGATGAATTAGTTAAATTTGCAATGATAGACTGAGCCAAGGATGTTGGGCACAACATCATGATGTAGGATTGGGAGAGACTCTGGAAAAAGGAGTTAAATTTACTGCATGTAATTTGTTAAGAGAGAATATTATGAAAATTATATATATATGGTATCTCACCCCAGTCAAACTTGCTAAATCTATCATTTGCAGGACAATAAATGTTGGAAATGTAAACAGGTGGAAGGGACGTTTTATCATATGTGGTGGACTTGCCCAAGGATAAAAGCTTTCTGGGAAATGATTTATAATGAAATGAAAAAAGTGTTGAAAAACACATTTGTTAAAAAACCAGAAGCTTTTTTGCTTGGAATTGTGAACCAAGAGGTCCCCAAGATAAACCAAACATTTTTTATGTATGCCACAACAGCAGCTAGAATTTTTATTGCAAGACACTGGAAGACACAGGATTTACCTACGATAGAGGACTGGCAGATGAAGATATGGAACTTGCCAAAATGACCGGAAAACTCTGTGACCACAGGGGAGGAGACGGTGGAAAAAGACTGGAAGAAATTTAAAGTTTATTTTAAAAACTATTGTAAGATTTAAAGATTGAAAAAAGCTGGAAGAAATGACAGCTCACAGAATAGAAAAAAGGGTTAAGTAATATAGACTTATGATGTTAGGTTAAGACTTATATAAGAAAATGACATAAGTGATATTAATAAATAATATTTAAAGATGTCAAGAAATTACTAAAGATGATTGATAATGAAATGCAGTGGGGGGGATGTGAGGAAGTCACCCCAACATGATTAGACATGATGAATGGGAAAATAAGATGTATGTTTGTGTTTTGTGTATTTTGTATTTTTTATTATGTAGAACGTAATGATGTTAAGTTTCTGTTTTTATGTCACAAACCCAATAAATATAATTTTTTTAAAAAAGGAAGGAAGGGGAGAAAGAAGGAAGGAAGGAAGGAAGGAAGGAAGGAAGGAAGGAAGGAAGGAAGGAAGGAAGGAAGGAAGGAAGGAAGGAAGGAAGGAAGGAAGGAAGAAAGAAGAAAGAAAGAAAGAAAGAAAGAAAGAAAGAAAGAAAGAAAGAAAGAAAGAAAGAAAGAAAGAAAGAAAGAAAGAGGATTGGTTCCAGTATATACAAATTAAATTGAGATTGGGGAAAGACAAAAGAATTAGGTTTGAGAAAGAAATGACTAAATTTGAAAAATATTTGATACAGGGAAAATCAAAAACGATATCTAATCTATACAATTTGATCCTAGAATGGGAAACGAAAGATGAAGTAGTAAAGTATCAATGATCAAATGGGCACAAGATTTTGGCAGGAATATAATGTTCGAACAATGGGAAAGACTATGGCAGAAGGATATGAAATTTACAACATGTTATAAATTAAAAGAAAACTTTTTAAAAATGCAACATAGATGGTATATAACACCTGAAATAATACCCAAAATGAATAAAAATAGTGGTGACACCTGCTGGAGGTGCAAATTGGCAAAAGGCACGTTATTTCATATATGGTGGAATTGTCCAGAGATAAAGAAATATTGGGAGATAATCTATAACGAGATGAAGAAAATGTTTAAATATTCATTTAAAAAACATCCGGAGGGGTTCTTGCTGGGCATACCACCAGAAGACACTAAAGAAAAAGATAGGGTACTTTGCCTTTATACAACAGGAACAGCACGGCTATTGGTGGCAAAAAAATGGAAAAGCACAGAAATTCCAACAAAAACAGAATGGCTTATAAAAATGATAGAATACCATAATGCAATTAAGATAATGGGAGTTATTGGAGAAGTATCAAAAGATAAATTAGAAAAGGAAGGAAGGAAGGAAGGAAGGAAGGAAGGAAGGAAGGAAGGAAGGAAGGAAGGAAGGAAGGAAGGAAGCTAGGAAGCTAGGAAGCTAGGAAGCTAGGAAGCTAGGAAGGAAGGGGTAGGGAAGGAAGGAAGGAAGGAAGGAAGGAAGGAAGGAAGGAAGGAAGGAAGGAAGGAAGGAAGGAAGGAAGGAAGGAAGGAAGGAAGGAAGGAGGGAAGGAGGGAAGGAAGGAAGGAAGGAAGGGATGTAGGTGGGGAGGGAGGGAGGGAGGGAGGGAGGGAGGGAGGAAAAAAGTGAAGGAAGGAAGGAAGGAAGGAAGCTAGGGAGGAAGGGGGTAGGGAAGGAAGGAAGGAAGGAAGGAAGGAAGGAAGGAAGGAAGGAAGGAAGGAAGGAAGGAAGGAAGGAAGGAAGGAAGGAAGGAAGGAAGGAAGGAAGGAAGGAAGGAAGGAAGGAAGCTAGGAGGGAAGGGGGTAGGGAGGGAAGGAAGGAAGGAAGGAAGGAAGGAAGGAAGGAAGGAAGGAAGGAAGGATTGAAGGAAGGAAGGAAGGAGGGAGGGAAGGAGGGAAGGAGGGAAGCTAGGGATGTAGGTGGGGAGGGAGGGAGGGAGGGAGGAACGAAGGTACGAAGGATGGAAGGAGGGAGGGAGGGAGGGAAGGAAGCAAGCAAGCAAGCTAGGAAGGAAGGAAGGAAGGGGGTAAGGAAGGGAGGGAGGGAGGGAGGGAGGGTTGTGTTTTCTGGACAGCAAGCAGTTAACTATGCACCAGTTGTTCTGATTCTGGGAACTCTGCCCACTGTATCCGGGCAATTATCCTTTGTCTGAGGCAAAGGGGGAGGTTCAGTTTCACTTTCCCTTCTTGCCGAGGAGTGTATGCTGTAGTGTGTATTGGTGGAAACAGAAGTGTTTTTATCCTAAGCTAGAAAATCAGAAAATCAGGCCTCGGCAACTTCACCTTCGGAAAAACGTTTTTTGATAATTTCACAATTTCACCAAAAATTTGACGTTATCCAATTCTCTCAAAAATGGTGCCAAACTGTTGTAAATTCTCCCCCGAAAGATTTCACAGTGGAAACAGAAGCATTTTTATCCTATGCCAGAAAATCAGGGATCGGTGACTTCACCTGCAGAAGTCCTTTTTTTGATAATTTCACAATTTCACCCAAACTCTGACGTTATCCAATTCTCTCAAAAATGGTGCCAAATTGTTGTAAATTCTACCCCGAAAGATTTCACAGTGGAAACAGAAGCGTTTTTATCCTATGCCAGAAAATCAGGGCTCGGTGACTTCACCTGCTGAAAAATATTTTCTGAAAATCTCAGAATTTTAACAAAAATCTGACGTTATCCAATTCACTCAAAAATGTTGCCAAATCGTTGCAAATTCTCCTAACCCTAACCCTAACCCTAACCGTTACACTAACCCTAACACTAACCCTAACACTAACACTAACCCTGATTTTCTAGCCAAGGATAAAAACACTATTGTTTCCACTGCGAAATTTTCAGCGAAGAATTTGCAACAGTTTGGCACCATTTTTGAGAGAATTGCATGACGTCAGAGTTTGGGTAAAATTGTGAAATGTTCAAAAAAAGATTTTCGGCAGGTGAAGTCACTGAGTCCTGATTTTCTGGCATAGGATAAAGACACATCTGTTTCTATAGTGAAATCTTTTAAGGGAGAATTTACAACAGTTTGGCACCATTTTTGAGAGAATTGGATAACGTCAGATTTTTTGTGAAATTGTGACTTTTTTCAAATAAAGTTTTTCCGCAGGTGAAGTCGCCGAGGCCTCATTTTGTAACTTCGGATAAAAACACTTCTATTTCCACCGCCAAACGTCTCAGGGGAGAATTTGCAACAGTTTGACACCATTTTTGAGAGAATTGGATAACGTCAGATTTTTGGTGAAATTGTGAAATTTTCAAAAAAAGATTTTCTGCAGGTGAAGTCGCCAAGACCTGATTTTCTAGCATCGGATAAAAATGCTTCTATTTCCACCGCCAAACGTCTCATGGGAGAATTTGCAACAATTTGGTACCATTTTTGAGTAAATTGGATAAAGTCAGATTTTTCTTCAAATTGTGAAATTTTCAAAAAAATGTTTTCTGCAGGTTAAGTTGCCGAAACCTGGTCTTTTGGTCTAGGATAAAAACGCTTCTGTTTTCACCACCAAACCTTTCAGGGGAGAATTTACAACTGTTTGGCACCATTTTTGAGAGAATTGGATAACGTCAAATTTTTGGAGAGATTGTGAAATTTTCAAAAAAAGGTTTTCGGCAAGTGAAGTTGCCGATGCCTGATTTTCTAGCGTAGGATAAAAACGCTTTTATTTCCACCACCTAACCCTAACCCTAACCCTAACCGTAACCCTAACCCTAACCCTAACTTAACGCAACGCTTCTGTTTCCACTGTGAAATCTTTCGGGGGAGAATTTACAACAATTTGGCACCATTTTTGAGAGAATTGGATAATGTGAAATTTTTGGTGAAATTTTCAAAAAAAGGTTTTCGGCAGGTGAAGTCACCTGTCCCTGAATTACTGGGATAGCATAAAGACGCTTCTGTTTCCACCGCCAAATCTCTCAGGGGAGAATCTGCAACAATTTGGCACCATTTTTGAGAGAATTGGATGACATCAGATTTTTCGTGAAATTGTGAAATTTTCAAAAAAAGTTTTTCCGCAGGTAAAGTCACCGAGGCCTGATTTTCTAGCGTAGGGAAAAAACACTTTTGTTTCCACCACGTAACCCTAACCCTAACCCTAACCCTAACCCTAACCCTAACCCTAACCCTAACCCTAACCCTAACCCTAACCCTAACCCTAACCCTAACCCTGATTTTCTAGCTAAGGATAAAAACACTATTGTTTCCACTGCAAAATTTTTCACGGGAGAATTTGCAACACTTTGGCACCATTTTTTAGAGAATTGGATAATATCAGATTTTGGTGAAATTGTGAAATTTTCAAAAAAAGGTTTTCTGCAGGTGAAGTCATCCATGCCTGATTTTCTGGCATAGGATAAAAACGCTTCTGTTTCCACCACCAAACCTCTCAGGTGAGAATTTGCAACAATTTGGCACCATTCTTGAGAAAATTGGATAACATCAGATTTTTGGTTAAATTGTGAAATTTTCAAAAAAAGTTTTTCCGCAGGTGAAGTCACCGAGGCCTGATTTCCAACATAGGGAAAGAACGCTTTTGTTTCCACCATTTAACCCTAGCCCTAGCCCTAGCCCTAGCCCTAGCCCTAACCCTAACCCTAACCCTAACCCTAACACTAACCCTAACCCTAACCCTAGCCCTAGCCCTAGCCCTAACCCTAACCCTGATTTTCTAGCCAAGGATAAAAACACTATTTTTTCCACTGCCAAATCTTTCAGGGCAGAATTTGCAACAGTTTTGCACCATTTTTGAGAGAAGTGCATAAGGTCCGAGTTTAGGTGAAATTGTGAAATTTAAAAAAAAAAATGTTTTCTGCAGGTTAAGTTGCCGAGACCTGATCTTCTGGTCTAGGATAAAAATGCTTCTGTTTTCACCATCAAACCTTTCAGGGTAGAATTTACAACAGTTTGGTACCATTTTTGAGAGAATTGGATAACGTCAGATTTTTGGTAAAATTGTGAAATAAAAAAAAAAGGTTTTCTGCAGGTGAAGTCGCGAGGCCTGATATTCTGGCCTAGGATAAAAAAGCTTCTGTTTCCACCGCCAAACCTCTCAGGGGAGAATTTGCAACGATTTGGCAACATTTTTGAGAAAATTGGATAACTTCAAATTTTTGTTGAAATTGTGAAATTTTCAAAAAAAAGGTTTTCGGCAAGTGAAGTCACCGAGCCCTGATTTTCTGACATAGGATAAAAACGCTTTTGTTTCCACTGCAAAATCTTTCACGGGAGAATTTGCAACACTTTGGCACCATTTTTTTAGAGAATTTAAATTTGAATTTAACGTCAAATTTTTGGTGAAATTGTGACTTTTTTCAAAAAGAGTTTTTTTCACAGGTGAACTCGCCGAGGCCTGATTTTCTAGCGTAGAACAAAAAGGCTTCTGTTTCTACCGCCAAACCTCTCAGGGGAGTATTTGCAACAATTTGGAACAACCCTAACCCTAACCCTAACCCTAACCCTAACCCTAACCCTAACCCTAACCCTAACCCTAACCCTAACCCTAACCCTAACCCTAACCCTAACCCTAACCCTAACCCTAACCCGTTACAGGTAGATAGCCGTGTTGGTCTGTCATAGTCAAAACAAAATAAAAAAATTCCTTCCAGTAGCTCCTTAGAGCAGTGTTTTTCAACCACTGTTCCGCGGCACACTAGTGTGCCGCGAGATGTTGCCTGGTGTGCCGTGGGAAAAATGGAAAAATTTGAAAGATTTTTTAAAAATCTTAGAACAGTTTCCGACGCGGCGTCTCGACTGAAGCCGCCCTTTCCCGGGCAGGGAAGCTACTTAGGCGCGCAGGAGGACGCACCCTACTCTTTCGGGGCTGGGAGAGAAAGACCCCCTTGGCGCTCAGAGGAATAACATGCCGGGCTCGTAAGGAAGAGAGCATCACGGCTTTGTGCGCTCCTCCTCCTCCCTGCACGCCGGCGGGCAGCCCGCCTTGGGCCCAGCCTCTCCTGACTCGCGCCCGCCCGTGTCCCGCTCCGCCCCGCCCCACCCCACCTGACGTTCAGCTTGCAACCATGTCGGCGGCCTCCCTTCACGTCAGGCTTCTGGCGTGAAGGGAGAAGCCCCAACCACAGCAGAAGCAGCAGCAGCAGCTCGCGCCCAGCCGCACCGTCTGCCTCAAGCTGCTGGCGGCTGCCTTCTACGGCTTCAGCTCCTTCCTCATCGTCGTGGTCAGCAAGAGCGTCCTCACCAGCTACGGGTAAGGGTGGCGGGTGGGAGAGCTCCGGGCAAAGTTCGCCGCCGCCGCCGCCAAGTGGAGGGGAAACGCCAGCCGGGTTACAGATTGACTCGCGCGGAGAAAGGAGGTGGAGCAGGCCGGCGTGGACGCTGAGCTGCAGGTGGCCGCGAGGACTCGGCTTTGTGGCTGCTGCTGCTGCTGCTGCTGCTTCTGCAGAGCCAGCTCCCAAGTTGCTTTCGGAGGGGGAACGCTCCACAAGCCTCCATGTTCAACAGCGCGGGGTGTTGGTGGTGGTGCCTCTCGCTCTTCCAAACTTCCAGGCACGGGCATTTGCAGTCGGCATAGCGCACGCCTCCGCCCCCTCCCCCAAGATACATCTATGAAGGCCGCGTGTAGATAAGATGGCTTGTTCAGAAGTTGGTGTGTTTTCTATGCATTTCGACCTGAAAGAAGCTAGTTGGGATGTACTTGGCTTTTCTAACGTTCAGTTTGGCTTATTTGCGTGATTTTGCATTAACAGCTCAAATACACCTAACTTTGGAAATGAACACGATGGAAACTTGTTGGTGTGTTTTCTATGCATTTCGACCTGATTTGATTTGAGCTGTTAATGCAAAATCAAGCAAGTTAGCCAAACTGAACGTTAGAAAAGCCAAATACATCAGAACTAGCTTCTTTCAGGTCGAAATGCATAGAAAACACACCAACAAGTTTCCATCGTGTTCATTTCCAAAGTTAGGTGTATTTGAGCTGTTAATGCAAAATCACGCAAGTAAGCCAAACTGAACGTTAGAAAAGCCAAATACATCCTAAGTAGCTTCTTTCAGGTCGAAATGCATAGAAAACACACCAACAAGGTTCCATCGTGTTCATTTCCAAAGTTAGCTGTATTTGAGCTGTTAATGCAAAATCACGCAAGTAAGCCAAACTAAACGTTAGAAAAGCCAAATACATCCGAAATAGCTTCTTTTAGGTCGAAATGCATAGAAAACACACCAACAAGTTTCCATCGTGTTCATTTCCAAAGTTAGCTGTATTTGAGCTGTTAATGCAAAATCACGCAAATAAGCCAAACTGAACATTACAAAAGCCAAGTACATCCCAACTAGCTTCTTTCAGGTCGAAATGCATAGAAAACACACCAACAAGGTTCCATCGTGTTCATTTCCAAAGTTAGGTGTATTTGAGCTGTTAATGCAAAATCACGCAAGTAAGCCAAACTGAACGTTACAAAAGCCAAATACATCCGAACTAGCTTCTTTCAGGTCGAAATGCATAGAAAACACACCAACAAGGTTCCATCGTATGCATTTCCAAAGTTAGCTGTATTTGAGCTGTTAATGCAAAATCACGCAAGTAAGCCAAACTGAACGTTAGAAAACCCAAATACATCCGAACTAGCTTCTTTCAGGTCGAAATGCATAGAAAACAGGCCAACAAGTTTCCATCGTGTTCATTTCCAAAGTTGGTGTATTTGAGCTGTTAATGCAAAATCACGCAAATAAGCCAAACTGAACGTTAGAAAAGCTAAGTACATCCCAACTAGCTTCTTTCAGGTCGAAATGCATATAAAACACACAAACAAGTTTCCATCGTGTTCATTTCCAAAGTTAGCTGTATTTGAGCTGTTAATGCAAAATCACGCAAATAAGCCAAACTGAACATTACAAAAGCCAAGTACATCCGAACTAGCTTCTTTCAGGTCGAAATGCATAGAAAACACACCAACAAGTTTCCATCGTGTTCATTTCAAAGGTTAGCTGTATTTGAGCTGTTAATGCAAAATCAAGCAAGTTAGCCAAACTGAACGTTAGAAAAGCCAAATACATCCGAACTAGCTTCTTTCAGGTCGAAATGCATAGAAAACATACCAACAAGGTTCCATCTTGTTCATTTCCAAAGTTAGCTGTATTTGAGCTGTTAATGCAAAATCACGCAAGTAAGCCAAACTGAACGTTAGAAAAGCTAAGTACATTCCAATTAGCTTCTTTCAGGTCGAAATGCATAGAAAACACACCAACAAGGTTCCATCGTGTTCATTTCCAAAGTTAGCTGTATTTGAGCTGTTACTGCAAAATCACGCAAGTAAGCCAAACTGAACGTTACAAAAGCCAAATACATCCGAAATAGCTTCTTTCAGGTCGAAATGCATAGAAAACACACCAACAAGGTTCCATCGTGTTCATTTCCAAAGTTAGGTGTATTTTAGCTGTTAATGCAAAATCACGCAAGTAAGCCAAACTGAACGTTACAAAAGCCAAATACATCCGAACTAGCTTCTTTCAGGTCGAAATGCATAGAAAACACACCAACAAGTTTCCATCGTGTTCATTTCCAAAGTTAGCTGTATTTGAGCTGTTAATGCAAAATCACGCAAGTAAGCCAAACTGAACGTTACAAAAGCCAAATACATCCGAAATAGCTTCTTTCAGGTCGAAATGCATAGAAAACACACCAACAAGTTTCCATCGTGTTCATTTCCAAAGTTAGCTGTATTTGAGCTGTTAATGCAAAATCACGCAAATAAGCCAAACTGAACATTACAAAAGCCAAGTACATCCCAACTAGCTTCTTTCAGGTCGAAATGCATAGAAAACACACCAACAAGGTTCCATCGTGTTCATTTCCAAAGTTAGGTGTATTTGAGCTGTTAATGCAAAATCACGCAAGTAAGCCAAACTGAACGTTACAAAAGCCAAATACATCCGAACTAGCTTCTTTCAGGTCGAAATGCATAGAAAACACACCAACAAGGTTCCATCGTGTTCATTTCCAAAGTTAGCTGTATTTGAGCTGTTAATGCAAAATCACGCAAGTAAGCCAAACTGAACGTTAGAAAAGCTAAGTACATTCCAATTAGCTTCTTTCAGGTCGAAATGCATAGAAAACACACCAACAAGGTTCCATCGTGTTCATTTCCAAAGTTAGGTGTATTTGAGCTGTTAATGCAAAATCACGCAAGTAAGCCAAACTGAACGTTAGAAAAGCCAAATACATCCGAACTAGCTTCTTTCAGGTCGAAATGCATAGAAAACACACCAACAAGTTTCCATCGTGTTCATTTCCAAAGTTAGCTGTATTTGAGCTGTTAATGCAAAATCACGCAAATAAGCCAAACTGAACGTTAGAAAAGCTAAGTACATCCCAACTAGCTTCTTTCAGGTCGAAATGCATAGAAAACACACCAACAAGGTTCCATCGTGTTCATTTCCAAAGTTAGGTGTATTTGAGCTGTTAATGCAAAATCACGCAAGTAAGCCAAACTGAACGTTAGAAAAGCCAAATACATCCGAACTAGCTTCTTTCAGGTCGAAATGCATAGAAAACACACCAACAAGTTTCCATCGTGTTCATTTCCAAAGTTAGCTGTATTTGAGCTGTTAATGCAAAATCACGCAAATAAGCCAAACTGAACGTTAGAAAAGCTAAGTACATCCCAACTAGCTTCTTTCAGGTCGAAATGCATAGAAAACACACCAACAAGGTTCCATCGTGTTCATTTCCAAAGTTAGCTGTATTTGAGCTGTTAATGCAAAATCACGCAAGTAAGCCAAACTGAACGTTACAAAAGCCAAATACATCCGAACTAGCTTCTTTCAGGTCGAAATGCATAGAAAACACACCAACAAGGTTCCATCGTGTTCATTTCCAAAGTTAGGTGTATTTGAGCTGTTAATGCAAAATCACGCAAGTAAGCCAAACTGAACGTTAGAAAAGCCAAATACATCCGAACTAGCTTCTTTCAGGTCGAAATGCATAGAAAACACACCAACAAGTTTCCATCGTGTTCATTTCCAAAGTTAGCTGTATTTGAGCTGTTAATGCAAAATCACGCAAGTAAGCCAAACTGAACGTTAGAAAAGCTAAGTACATTCCAATTAGCTTCTTTCAGGTCGAAATGCATAGAAAACACACCAACAAGGTTCCATCGTGTTCATTTGCAAAGTTAGGTGTATTTGAGCTGTTAATGCAAAATCACGCAAGTAAGCCAAACTGAACGTTAGAAAAGCCAAATACATCCAAAATAGCTTCTTTCAGGTCGAAATGCATAGAAAACACACCAACAAGGTTCCATCGTGTTCATTTCCAAAGTTAGCTGTATTTGAGCTGTTAATGCAAAATCACGCAAATAAGCCAAACTGAACGTTACAAAAGCCAAGTACATCCAAACTAGCTTCTTTCAGGTCGAAATGCATAGAAAACACACCAACAAGTTTCCATCGTGTTCATTTCCAAAGTTAGCTGTATTTGAGCTGTTAATGCAAAATCACGCAAATAAGCCAAACTGAACGTTAGAAAAGCTAAGTACATCCCAACTAGCTTCTTTCAGGTCGAAATGCATAGAAAACACACCAACAAGGTTCCATCGTGTTCATTTCCAAAGTTAGCTGTATTTGAGCTGTTAATGCAAAATCACGCAAGTAAGCCAAACTGAACGTTAGAAAAGTTAAGTACATCCCAACTAGCTTCTTTCAGGTCGAAATGCATAGAAAACACACAAACAAGGTTCCATCGTGTTCATTTCCAAAGTTAGCTGTATTTGAGCTGTTAATGCAAAATCACGCAAGTAAGCCAAACTGAACGTTAGAAAAGCCAAATACATCCAAACTAGCTTCTTTCAGGTCGAAATGCATAGAAAACACACCAACAAGGTTCCATCGTGTTCATTTCCAAAGTTAGCTGTATTTGAGCTGTTAATGCAAAATCACGCAAATAAGCCAAACTGAACGTTACAAAAGCCAAGTACACCCAAACTAGCTTCTTTCAGGTCGAAATGCATAGAAAACACACCAACAAGGTTCCATCGTGTTCATTTCCAAAGTTAGCTGTATTTGAGCTGTTAATGCAAAATCACGCAAATAAGCCAAACTGAACGTTAGAAAAGCTAAGTACATCCCAACTAGCTTCTTTCAGGTCGAAATGCATAGAAAACACACCAACAAGGTTCCATCGTGTTCATTTCCAAAGTTAGCTGTATTTGAGCTGTTAATGCAAAATCACGCAAGTAAGCCAAACTGAACGTTAGAAAAGGTAAGTACATCCCAACTAGCTTCTTTCAGGTCGAAATGCATAGAAAACACACCAACAAGGTTCCATCGTGTTCATTTCCAAAGTTAGCTGTATTTGAGCTGTTAATGCAAAATCACGCAAATAAGCCAAACTGAACGTTACAAAAGCCAAGTACATCCAAACTAGCTTCTTTCAGGTCGAAATGCATAGAAAACACACCAACAAGGTTCCATCGTGTTCATTTCCAAAGTTAGCTGTATTTGAGCTGTTAATGCAAAATCACGCAAATAAGCCAAACTGAACGTTAGAAAAGCTAAGTACATCCCAACTAGCTTCTTTCAGGTCGAAATGCATAGAAAACACACCAACAAGGTTCCATCGTGTTCATTTCCAAAGTTAGCTGTATTTGAGCTGTTAATGCAAAATCACGCAAGTAAGCCAAACTGAACGTTAGAAAAGCTAAGTACATCCCAACTAGCTTCTTTCAGGTCGAAATGCATAGAAAACACACCAACAAGGTTCCATCGTGTTCATTTGCAAAGTTAGCTGTATTTGAGCTGTTAATGCAAAATCACGCAAGTAAGCCAAACTGAACGTTAGAAAAGCTAAGTACATCCCAACTAGCTTCTTTCAGGTCGAAATGCATAGAAAACACACCAACAAGGTTCCATCGTGTTCATTTGCAAAGTTAGCTGTATTTGAGCTGTTAATGAAAAATCACGCAAGTAAACGTTAGAAAAGCCAAATACATCCAAACTAGCTTCTTTCAGGTCGAAATGCATAGAAAACACACCAACAAGGTTCCATCGTGTTCATTTCCAAAGTTAGCTGTATTTGAGCTGTTAATGCAAAATCACGCAAGTAAGCCAAACTGAACGTTAGAAAAGCCAAATACATCCAAACTAGCTTCTTTCAGGTCGAAATGCATAGAAAACACACCAACAAGGTTCCATCGTGTTCATTTCCAAAGTTAGCTGTATTTGAGCTGTTAATGCAAAATCACGCAAGTAAGCCAAACTGAACGTTAGAAAAGCCAAATACATCCAAACTAGCTTCTTTTAGGTCGAAATGCATAGAAAACACACCAACAAGGTTCCATCGTGTTCATTTGCAAAGTTAGGTGTATTTGAGCTGTTAATGCAAAATCACGCAAATAAGCCAAACTGAACGTTAGAAAAGCCAAATACATCCCAACTAGCTTCTTTCAGGTCGAAATGCATAGAAAACACACCAACAAGTTTCCATCGTGTTCATTTCCAAAGTTAGCTGTATTTGAGCTGTTAATGCAAAATCACGCAAGTAAGCCAAACTGAACGTTAGAAAAGCCAAATACATCCAAACTAGCTTCTTTCAGGTCGAAATGCATAGAAAACACACCAACAAGGTTCCATCGTGTTCATTTCCAAAGTTAGCTGTATTTGAGCTGTTAATGCAAAATCACGCAAGTAAGCCAAACTGAACGTTAGAAAAGCTAAGTACATCCCAACTAGCTTCTTTCAGGTCGAAATGCATAGAAAACACACCAACAAGGTTCGATCGTGTTCATTTCCAAAGTTAGCTGTATTTGAGCTGTTAATGCAAAATCACGCAAGTAAGCCAAACTGAACGTTAGAAAAGCTAAGTACATCCCAACTAGCTTCTTTCAGGTCTAAATGCATAGAAAACACACCAACAAGGTTCCATCGTGTTCATTTCCAAAGTTAGCTGTATTTGAGCTGTTAATGCAAAATCACGCAAATAAGCCAAACTGAACGTTACAAAAGCCAAATACATCCAAACTAGCTTCTTTCAGGTCGAAATGAATAGAAAACACACCAACAAGGTTCCATCGTGTTCATTTCCAAAGTTAGCTGTATTTGAGCTGTTAATGCAAAATCACGCAAATAAGCCAAACTGAACGTTAGAAAAGCTAAGTACATCCCAACTAGCTTCTTTCAGGTCGAAATGCATAGAAAACACACCAACAAGGTTCCATCGTGTTCATTTCCAAAGTTAGCTGTATTTGAGCTGTTAATGCAAAATCACGCAAGTAAGCCAAACTGAACGTTAGAAAAGCTAAGTACATCCCAACTAGCTTCTTTCAGGTCGAAATGCATAGAAAACACACCAACAAGGTTCCATCGTGTTCATTTGCAAAGTTAGCTGTATTTGAGCTGTTAATGCAAAATCACGCAAGTAAGCCAAACTGAACGTTTGAAAAGCCAAATACATCCAAACTAGCTTCTTTCAGGTCGAAATGCATAGAAAACACACCAACAAGGTTCCATCGTGTTCATTTGCAAAGTTAGGTGTATTTGAGCTGTTAATGCAAAATCACGCAAGTAAGCCAAACTGAACGTTAGAAAAGCCAAATACATCCAAAATAGCTTCTTTCAGGTCGAAATGCATAGAAAACACACCAACAAGGTTCCATCGTGTTCATTTCCAAAGTTAGCTGTATTTGAGCTGTTAATGCAAAATCACGCAAATAAGCCAAACTGAACGTTACAACAGCCAAGTACATCCAAACTAGCTTCTTTTAGGTCGAAATGCATAGAAAACACACCAACAAGTTTCCATCGTGTTCATTTCCAAAGTTAGCTGTATTTGAGCTGTTAATGCAAAATCACGCAAATAAGCCAAACTGAACGTTAGAAAAGCTAAGTACATCCCAACTAGCTTCTTTCAGGTCGAAATGCATAGAAAACACACCAACAAGGTTCCCTCGTGTTCATTTGCAAAGTTAGCTGTATTTGAGCTGTTAATGCAAAATCACGCAAGTAAGCCAAACTGAACGTTAGAAAAGCCAAATACATCCAAACTAGCTTCTTTCAGATCGAAATGCATAGAAAACACACCAACAAGGTTCCATCGTGTTCATTTGCAAAGTTAGGTGTATTTGAGCTGTTAATGCAAAATCACGCAAGTAAGCCAAACTGAACGTTAGAAAAGCCAAATACATCCCAACTAGCTTCTTTCAGGTCGAAATGCATAGAAAACACACCAACAAGTTTCCATCGTGTTCATTTCCAAAGTTAGCTGTATTTGAGCTGTTAATGCAAAATCACGCAAGTAAGCCAAACTGAACGTTAGAAAAGCCAAATACATCCAAACTATCTTCTTTCAGGTCGAAATGCATAGAAAACACACCAACAAGGTTCCATCGTGTTCATTTCCAAAGTTAGCTGTATTTGAGCTGTTAATGCAAAATCACGCAAGTAAGCCAAACTGAACGTTAGAAAAGCTAAGTACATCCCAACTAGCTTCTTTCAGGTCGAAATGCATAGAAAACACACCAACAAGGTTCCATCGTGTTCATTTCCAAAGTTAGCTGTATTTGAGCTGTTAATGCAAAATCACGCAAGTAAGCCAAACTGAACGTTAGAAAAGCTAAGTACATCCCAACTAGCTTCTTTCAGGTCGAAATGCATAGAAAACACACCAACAAGGTTCCATCGTGTTCATTTCCAAAGTTAGCTGTATTTGAGCTGTTAATGCAAAATCACGCAAATAAGCCAAACTGAACGTTACAAAAGCCAAGTACATCCAAACTAGCTTCTTTCAGGTCGAAATGCATAGAAAACACACCAACAAGGTTCCATCGTGTTCATTTCCAAAGTTAGCTGTATTTGAGCTGTTAATGCAAAATCACGCAAGTAAGTCAAACTGAACGTTAGAAAAGCTAAGTACATCCCAACTAGCTTCTTTCAGGTCGAAATGCATAGAAAACACACCAACAAGGTTCCATCGTGTTCATTTGCAAAGTTAGCTGTATTTGAGCTGTTAATGCAAAATCACGCAAGTAAGCCAAACTGAACGTTAGAAAAGCCAAATACATCCAAACTAGCTTCTTTCAGGTCGAAATGCATAGAAAACACACCAACAAGGTTCCATCGTGTTCATTTGCAAAGTTAGGTGTATTTGAGCTGTTAATGCAAAATCACGCAAGTAAGCCAAACTGAACGTTAGAAAAGCCAAACACATCCAAAATAGCTTCTTTCAGGTCGAAATGCATAGAAAACACACCAACAAGGTTCCATCGTGTTCATTTCCAAAGTTAGCTGTATTTGAGCTGTTAATGCAAAATCACGCAAATAAGCCAAACTGAACGTTACAAAAGCCAAGTACATCCAAACTAGCTTCTTTCAGGTCGAAATGCATAGAAAACACACCAACAAGTTTCCATCGTGTTCATTTCCAAAGTTAGCTGTATTTGAGCTGTTAATGCAAAATCACGCAAATAAGCCAAACTGAACGTTAGAAAAGCTAAGTACATCCCAACTAGCTTCTTTCAGGTCGAAATGCATAGAAAACACACCAACAAGGTTCCATCGTGTTCATTTCCAAAGTTAGCTGTATTTGAGCTGTTAATGCAAAATCACGCAAGTAAGCCAAACTGAACGTTAGAAAAGTTAAGTACATCCCAACTAGCTTCTTTCAGGTCGAAATGCATAGAAAACACAGCAACAAGGTTCCATCGTGTTCATTTCCAAAGTTAGCTGTATTTGAGCTGTTAATGCAAAATCACGCAAGTAAGCCAAACTGAACGTTAGAAAAGCCAAATACATCCAAACTAGCTTCTTTCAGGTCGAAATGCATAGAAAACACACCAACAAGGTTCCATCGTGTTCATTTCCAAAGTTAGCTGTATTTGAGCTGTTAATGCAAAATCACGCAAATAAGCCAAACTGAACGTTACAAAAGCCAAGTACATCCAAACTAGCTTCTTTCAGGTCGAAATGCATAGAAAACACACCAACAAGGTTCCATCGTGTTCATTTCCAAAGTTAGCTGTATTTGAGCTGTTAATGCAAAATCACGCAAATAAGCCAAACTGAACGTTAGAAAAGCTAAGTACATCCCAACTAGCTTCTTTCAGGTCGAAATGCATAGAAAGCACACCAACAAGGTTCCATCGTGTTCATTTCCAAAGTTAGCTGTATTTGAGCTGTTAATGCAAAATCACGCAAGTAAGCCAAACTGAACGTTAGAAAAGCTAAGTACATCCCAACTAGCTTCTTTCAGGTCGAAATGCATAGAAAACACACCAACAAGGTTCCATCGTGTTCATTTCCAAAGTTAGCTGTATTTGAGCTGTTAATGCAAAATCACGCAAATAAGCCAAACTGAACGTTACAAAAGCCAAGTACATCCAAACTAGCTTCTTTCAGGTCGAAATGCATAGAAAACACACCAACAAGGTTCCATCTTGTTCATTTCCAAAGTTAGCTGTATTTGAGCTGTTAATGCAAAATCACGCAAATAAGCCAAACTGAACGTTAGAAAAGCTAAGTACATCCCAACTAGCTTCTTTCAGGTCGAAATGCATAGAAAACACACCAACAAGGTTCCATCGTGTTCATTTCCAAAGTTAGCTGTATTTGAGCTGTTAATGCAAAATCACGCAAGTAAGCCAAACTGAACGTTAGAAAAGCTAAGTACATCCCAACTAGCTTCTTTCAGGTCGAAATGCATAGAAAACACACCAACAAGGTTCCATCGTGTTCATTTGCAAAGTTAGCTGTATTTGAGCTGTTAATGCAAAATCACGCAAGTAAGCCAAACTGAACGTTAGAAAAGCCAAATACATCCAAACTAGCTTCTTTCAGGTCGAAATGCATAGAAAACACACCAACAAGGTTCCATCGTGTTCATTTCCAAAGTTAGCTGTATTTGAGCTGTTAATGCAAAATCACGCAAGTAAGCCAAACTGAACGTTAGAAAAGCTAAGTACATCCCAACTAGCTTCTTTCAGGTCGAAATGCATAGAAAACACACCAACAAGGTTCCATCGTGTTCATTTGCAAAGTTAGCTGTATTTGAGCTGTTAATGCAAAATCACGCAAGTAAGCCAAACTGAACGTTAGAAAAGCCAAATACATCCAAACTAGCTTCTTTCAGGTCGAAATGCATAGAAAACACACCAACAAGGTTCCATCGTGTTCATTTGCAAAGTTAGGTGTATTTGAGCTGTTAATGCAAAATCACGCAAGTAAGCCAAACTGAACGTTAGAAAAGCTAAGTACATTCCAATTAGCTTCTTTCAGGTCGAAATGCATAGAAAACACACCAACAAGGTTCCATCGTGTTCATTTGCAAAGTTAGGTGTATTTGAGCTGTTAATGCAAAATCACGCAAGTAAGCCAAACTGAACGTTAGAAAAGCCAAATACATCCAAAATAGCTTCTTTCAGGTCGAAATGCATAGAAAACACACCAACAAGGTTCCATCGTGTTCATTTCCAAAGTTAGCTGTATTTGAGCTGTTAATGCAAAATCACGCAAATAAGCCAAACTGAACGTTACAAAAGCCAAGTACATCCAAACTAGCTTCTTTCAGGTCGAAATGCATAGAAAACACACCAACAAGTTTCCATCGTGTTCATTTCCAAAGTTAGCTGTATTTGAGCTGTTAATGCAAAATCACGCAAATAAGCCAAACTGAACGTTAGAAAAGCTAAGTACATCCCAACTAGCTTCTTTCAGGTCGAAATGCATAGAAAACACACCAACAAGGTTCCATCGTGTTCATTTCCAAAGTTAGCTGTATTTGAGCTGTTAATGCAAAATCACGCAAGTAAGCCAAACTGAACGTTAGAAAAGTTAAGTACATCCCAACTAGCTTCTTTCAGGTCGAAATGCATAGAAAACACACAAACAAGGTTCCATCGTGTTCATTTCCAAAGTTAGCTGTATTTGAGCTGTTAATGCAAAATCACGCAAGTAAGCCAAACTGAACGTTAGAAAAGCCAAATACATCCAAACTAGCTTCTTTCAGGTCGAAATGCATAGAAAACACACCAACAAGGTTCCATCGTGTTCATTTCCAAAGTTAGCTGTATTTGAGCTGTTAATGCAAAATCACGCAAATAAGCCAAACTGAACGTTACAAAAGCCAAGTACACCCAAACTAGCTTCTTTCAGGTCGAAATGCATAGAAAACACACCAACAAGGTTCCATCGTGTTCATTTCCAAAGTTAGCTGTATTTGAGCTGTTAATGCAAAATCACGCAAATAAGCCAAACTGAACGTTAGAAAAGCTAAGTACATCCCAACTAGCTTCTTTCAGGTCGAAATGCATAGAAAACACACCAACAAGGTTCCATCGTGTTCATTTCCAAAGTTAGCTGTATTTGAGCTGTTAATGCAAAATCACGCAAGTAAGCCAAACTGAACGTTAGAAAAGGTAAGTACATCCCAACTAGCTTCTTTCAGGTCGAAATGCATAGAAAACACACCAACAAGGTTCCATCGTGTTCATTTCCAAAGTTAGCTGTATTTGAGCTGTTAATGCAAAATCACGCAAATAAGCCAAACTGAACGTTACAAAAGCCAAGTACATCCAAACTAGCTTCTTTCAGGTCGAAATGCATAGAAAACACACCAACAAGGTTCCATCGTGTTCATTTCCAAAGTTAGCTGTATTTGAGCTATTAATGCAAAATCACGCAAATAAGCCAAACTGAACGTTAGAAAAGCTAAGTACATCCCAACTAGCTTCTTTCAGGTCGAAATGCATAGAAAACACACCAACAAGGTTCCATCGTGTTCATTTCCAAAGTTAGCTGTATTTGAGCTGTTAATGCAAAATCACGCAAGTAAGCCAAACTGAACGTTAGAAAAGCTAAGTACATCCCAACTAGCTTCTTTCAGGTCGAAATGCATAGAAAACACACCAACAAGGTTCCATCGTGTTCATTTGCAAAGTTAGCTGTATTTGAGCTGTTAATGCAAAATCACGCAAGTAAGCCAAACTGAACGTTAGAAAAGCTAAGTACATCCCAACTAGCTTCTTTCAGGTCGAAATGCATAGAAAACACACCAACAAGGTTCCATCGTGTTCATTTGCAAAGTTAGCTGTATTTGAGCTGTTAATGAAAAATCACGCAAGTAAACGTTAGAAAAGCCAAATACATCCAAACTAGCTTCTTTCAGGTCGAAATGCATAGAAAACACACCAACAAGGTTCCATCGTGTTCATTTCCAAAGTTAGCTGTATTTGAGCTGTTAATGCAAAATCACGCAAGTAAGCCAAACTGAACGTTAGAAAAGCCAAATACATCCAAACTAGCTTCTTTCAGGTCGAAATGCATAGAAAACACACCAACAAGGTTCCATCGTGTTCATTTCCAAAGTTAGCTGTATTTGAGCTGTTAATGCAAAATCACGCAAGTAAGCCAAACTGAACGTTAGAAAAGCCAAATACATCCAAACTAGCTTCTTTTAGGTCGAAATGCATAGAAAACACACCAACAAGGTTCCATCGTGTTCATTTGCAAAGTTAGGTGTATTTGAGCTGTTAATGCAAAATCACGCAAATAAGCCAAACTGAACGTTAGAAAAGCCAAATACATCCCAACTAGCTTCTTTCAGGTCGAAATGCATAGAAAACACACCAACAAGTTTCCATCGTGTTCATTTCCAAAGTTAGCTGTATTTGAGCTGTTAATGCAAAATCACGCAAGTAAGCCAAACTGAACGTTAGAAAAGCCAAATACATCCAAACTAGCTTCTTTCAGGTCGAAATGCATAGAAAACACACCAACAAGGTTCCATCGTGTTCATTTCCAAAGTTAGCTGTATTTGAGCTGTTAATGCAAAATCACGCAAGTAAGCCAAACTGAACGTTAGAAAAGCTAAGTACATCCCAACTAGCTTCTTTCAGGTCGAAATGCATAGAAAACACACCAACAAGGTTCGATCGTGTTCATTTCCAAAGTTAGCTGTATTTGAGCTGTTAATGCAAAATCACGCAAGTAAGCCAAACTGAACGTTAGAAAAGCTAAGTACATCCCAACTAGCTTCTTTCAGGTCGAAATGCATAGAAAACACACCAACAAGGTTCCATCGTGTTCATTTCCAAAGTTAGCTGTATTTGAGCTGTTAATGCAAAATCACGCAAATAAGCCAAACTGAACGTTACAAAAGCCAAATACATCCAAACTAGCTTCTTTCAGGTCGAAATGAATAGAAAACACACCAACAAGGTTCCATCGTGTTCATTTCCAAAGTTAGCTGTATTTGAGCTGTTAATGCAAAATCACGCAAATAAGCCAAACTGAACGTTAGAAAAGCTAAGTACATCCCAACTAGCTTCTTTCAGGTCGAAATGCATAGAAAACACACCAACAAGGTTCCATCGTGTTCATTTCCAAAGTTAGCTGTATTTGAGCTGTTAATGCAAAATCACGCAAGTAAGCCAAACTGAACGTTAGAAAAGCTAAGTACATCCCAACTAGCTTCTTTCAGGTCGAAATGCATAGAAAACACACCAACAAGGTTCCATCGTGTTCATTTGCAAAGTTAGCTGTATTTGAGCTGTTAATGCAAAATCACGCAAGTAAGCCAAACTGAACGTTTGAAAAGCCAAATACATCCAAACTAGCTTCTTTCAGGTCGAAATGCATAGAAAACACACCAACAAGGTTCCATCGTGTTCATTTGCAAAGTTAGGTGTATTTGAGCTGTTAATGCAAAATCACGCAAGTAAGCCAAACTGAACGTTAGAAAAGCCAAATACATCCAAAATAGCTTCTTTCAGGTCGAAATGCATAGAAAACACACCAACAAGGTTCCATCGTGTTCATTTCCAAAGTTAGCTGTATTTGAGCTGTTAATGCAAAATCACGCAAATAAGCCAAACTGAACGTTACAACAGCCAAGTACATCCAAACTAGCTTCTTTTAGGTCGAAATGCATAGAAAACACACCAACAAGTTTCCATCGTGTTCATTTCCAAAGTTAGCTGTATTTGAGCTGTTAATGCAAAATCACGCAAATAAGCCAAACTGAACGTTAGAAAAGCTAAGTACATCCCAACTAGCTTCTTTCAGGTCGAAATGCATAGAAAACACACCAACAAGGTTCCATCGTGTTCATTTGCAAAGTTAGCTGTATTTGAGCTGTTAATGCAAAATCACGCAAGTAAGCCAAACTGAACGTTAGAAAAGCCAAATACATCCAAACTAGCTTCTTTCAGATCGAAATGCATAGAAAACACACCAACAAGGTTCCATCGTGTTCATTTGCAAAGTTAGGTGTATTTGAGCTGTTAATGCAAAATCACGCAAGTAAGCCAAACTGAACGTTAGAAAAGCCAAATACATCCCAACTAGCTTCTTTCAGGTCGAAATGCATAGAAAACACACCAACAAGTTTCCATCGTGTTCATTTCCAAAGTTAGCTGTATTTGAGCTGTTAATGCAAAATCACGCAAGTAAGCCAAACTGAACGTTAGAAAAGCCAAATACATCCAAACTATCTTCTTTCAGGTCGAAATGCATAGAAAACACACCAACAAGGTTCCATCGTGTTCATTTCCAAAGTTAGCTGTATTTGAGCTGTTAATGCAAAATCACGCAAGTAAGCCAAACTGAACGTTAGAAAAGCTAAGTACATCCCAACTAGCTTCTTTCAGGTCGAAATGCATAGAAAACACACCAACAAGGTTCCATCGTGTTCATTTGCAAATTTAGCTGTATTTGAGCTGTTAATGCAAAATCACGCAAGTAAGCCAAACTGAACGTTAGAAAAGCCAAATACAGCCCAACTAGCTTCTTTCAGGTCGAAATGCATAGAAAACACACCAACAAGTTTCCATCGTGTTCATTTCCAAAGTTAGCTGTATTTGAGCTGTTAATGCAAAATCACGCAAGTAAGCCAAACTGAACGTTAGAAAAGCCAAATACATCCAAACTATCTTCTTTCAGGTCGAAATGCATAGAAAACACACCAACAAGGTTCCATCGTGTTCATTTCCAAAGTTAGCTGTATTTGAGCTGTTAATGCAAAATCACGCAAGTAAGCCAAACTGAACGTTAGAAAAGCTAAGTACATCCCAACTAGCTTCTTTCAGGTCGAAATGCATAGAAAACACACCAACAAGGTTCCATCGTGTTCATTTCCAAAGTTAGCTGTATTTGAGCTGTTAATGCAAAATCACGCAAGTAAGCCAAACTGAACGTTAGAAAAGCTAAGTACATCCCAACTAGCTTCTTTCAGGTCGAAATGCATAGAAAACACACCAACAAGGTTCCATCGTGTTCATTTCCAAAGTTAGCTGTATTTGAGCTGTTAATGCAAAATCACGCAAATAAGCCAAACTGAACGTTACAAAAGCCAAGTACATCCAAACTAGCTTCTTTCAGGTCGAAATGCATAGAAAACACACCAACAAGGTTCCATCGTGTTCATTTCCAAAGTTAGCTGTATTTGAGCTGTTAATGCAAAATCACGCAAGTAAGTCAAACTGAACGTTAGAAAAGCTAAGTACATCCCAACTAGCTTCTTTCAGGTCGAAATGCATAGAAAACACACCAACAAGGTTCCATCGTGTTCATTTGCAAAGTTAGCTGTATTTGAGCTGTTAATGCAAAATCACGCAAGTAAGCCAAACTGAACGTTAGAAAAGCCAAATACATCCAAACTAGCTTCTTTCAGGTCGAAATGCATAGAAAACACACCAACAAGGTTCCATCGTGTTCATTTGCAAAGTTAGGTGTATTTGAGCTGTTAATGCAAAATCACGCAAGTAAGCCAAACTGAACGTTAGAAAAGCCAAACACATCCAAAATAGCTTCTTTCAGGTCGAAATGCATAGAAAACACACCAACAAGGTTCCATCGTGTTCATTTCCAAAGTTAGCTGTATTTGAGCTGTTAATGCAAAATCACGCAAATAAGCCAAACTGAACGTTACAAAAGCCAAGTACATCCAAACTAGCTTCTTTCAGGTCGAAATGCATAGAAAACACACCAACAAGTTTCCATCGTGTTCATTTCCAAAGTTAGCTGTATTTGAGCTGTTAATGCAAAATCACGCAAATAAGCCAAACTGAACGTTAGAAAAGCTAAGTACATCCCAACTAGCTTCTTTCAGGTCGAAATGCATAGAAAACACACCAACAAGGTTCCATCGTGTTCATTTCCAAAGTTAGCTGTATTTGAGCTGTTAATGCAAAATCACGCAAGTAAGCCAAACTGAACGTTAGAAAAGTTAAGTACATCCCAACTAGCTTCTTTCAGGTCGAAATGCATAGAAAACACACCAACAAGGTTCCATCGTGTTCATTTCCAAAGTTAGCTGTATTTGAGCTGTTAATGCAAAATCACGCAAGTAAGCCAAACTGAACGTTAGAAAAGCCAAATACATCCAAACTAGCTTCTTTCAGGTCGAAATGCATAGAAAACACACCAACAAGGTTCCATCGTGTTCATTTCCAAAGTTAGCTGTATTTGAGCTGTTAATGCAAAATCACGCAAATAAGCCAAACTGAACGTTACAAAAGCCAAGTACATCCAAACTAGCTTCTTTCAGGTCGAAATGCATAGAAAACACACCAACAAGGTTCCATCGTGTTCATTTCCAAAGTTAGCTGTATTTGAGCTGTTAATGCAAAATCACGCAAATAAGCCAAACTGAACGTTACAAAAGCCAAGTACATCCAAACTAGCTTCTTTCAGGTCGAAATGCATAGAAAACACACCAACAAGTTTCCATCGTGTTCATTTCCAAAGTTAGCTGTATTTGAGCTGTTAATGCAAAATCACGCAAATAAGCCAAACTGAACGTTAGAAAAGCTAAGTACATCCCAACTAGCTTCTTTCAGGTCGAAATGCATAGAAAACACACCAACAAGGTTCCATCGTGTTCATTTCCAAAGTTAGCTGTATTTGAGCTGTTAATGCAAAATCACGCAAGTAAGCCAAACTGAACGTTAGAAAAGTTAAGTACATCCCAACTAGCTTCTTTCAGGTCGAAATGCATAGAAAACACACAAACAAGGTTCCATCGTGTTCATTTCCAAAGTTAGCTGTATTTGAGCTGTTAATGCAAAATCACGCAAGTAAGCCAAACTGAACGTTAGAAAAGCCAAATACATCCAAACTAGCTTCTTTCAGGTCGAAATGCATAGAAAACACACCAACAAGGTTCCATCGTGTTCATTTCCAAAGTTGGCTGTATTTGAGCTGTTAATGCAAAATCACGCAAATAAGCCAAACTGAACGTTACAAAAGCCAAGTACACCCAAACTAGCTTCTTTCAGGTCGAAATGCATAGAAAACACACCAACAAGGTTCCATCGTATTCATTTCCAAAGTTAGCTGTATTTGAGCTGTTAATGCAAAATCACGCAAATAAGCCAAACTGAACGTTAGAAAAGCTAAGTACATCCCAACTAGCTTCTTTCAGGTCGAAATGCATAGAAAACACACCAACAAGGTTCCATCGTGTTCATTTCCAAAGTTAGCTGTATTTGAGCTGTTAATGCAAAATCACGCAAGTAAGCCAAACTGAACGTTAGAAAAGGTAAGTACATCCCAACTAGCTTCTTCCAGGTCGAAATGCATAGAAAACACACCAACAAGGTTCCATCGTGTTCATTTCCAAAGTTAGCTGTATTTGAGCTGTTAATGCAAAATCACGCAAATAAGCCAAACTGAACGTTACAAAAGCCAAGTACATCCAAACTAGCTTCTTTCAGGTCGAAATGCATAGAAAACACACCAACAAGGTTCCATCGTGTTCATTTCCAAAGTTAGCTGTATTTGAGCTATTAATGCAAAATCACGCAAATAAGCCAAACTGAACGTTAGAAAAGCTAAGTACATCCCAACTAGCTTCTTTCAGGTCGAAATGCATAGAAAACACACCAACAAGGTTCCATCGTGTTCATTTCCAAAGTTAGCTGTATTTGAGCTGTTAATGCAAAATCACGCAAGTAAGCCAAACTGAACGTTAGAAAAGCTAAGTACATCCCAACTAGCTTCTTTCAGGTCGAAATGCATAGAAAACACACCAACAAGGTTCCATCGTGTTCATTTGCAAAGTTAGCTGTATTTGAGCTGTTAATGCAAAATCACGCAAGTAAGCCAAACTGAACGTTAGAAAAGCTAAGTACATCCCAACTAGCTTCTTTCAGGTCGAAATGCATAGAAAACACACCAACAAGGTTCCATCGTGTTCATTTGCAAAGTTAGCTGTATTTGAGCTGTTAATGAAAAATCACGCAAGTAAACGTTAGAAAAGCCAAATACATCCAAACTAGCTTCTTTCAGGTCGAAATGCATAGAAAACACACCAACAAGGTTCCATCGTGTTCATTTCCAAAGTTAGCTGTATTTGAGCTGTTAATGCAAAATCACGCAAGTAAGCCAAACTGAACGTTAGAAAAGCCAAATACATCCAAACTAGCTTCTTTCAGGTCGAAATGCATAGAAAACACACCAACAAGGTTCCATCGTGTTCATTTCCAAAGTTAGCTGTATTTGAGCTGTTAATGCAAAATCACGCAAGTAAGCCAAACTGAACGTTAGAAAAGCCAAATACATCCAAACTAGCTTCTTTTAGGTCGAAATGCATAGAAAACACACCAACAAGGTTCCATCGTGTTCATTTGCAAAGTTAGGTGTATTTGAGCTGTTAATGCAAAATCACGCAAATAAGCCAAACTGAACGTTAGAAAAGCCAAATACATCCCAACTAGCTTCTTTCAGGTCGAAATGCATAGAAAACACACCAACAAGTTTCCATCGTGTTCATTTCCAAAGTTAGCTGTATTTGAGCTGTTAATGCAAAATCACGCAAGTAAGCCAAACTGAACGTTAGAAAAGCCAAATACATCCAAACTAGCTTCTTTCAGGTCGAAATGCATAGAAAACACACCAACAAGGTTCCATCGTGTTCATTTCCAAAGTTAGCTGTATTTGAGCTGTTAATGCAAAATCACGCAAGTAAGCCAAACTGAACGTTAGAAAAGCTAAGTACATCCCAACTAGCTTCTTTCAGGTCGAAATGCATAGAAAACACACCAACAAGGTTCGATCGTGTTCATTTCCAAAGTTAGCTGTATTTGAGCTGTTAATGCAAAATCACGCAAGTAAGCCAAACTGAACGTTAGAAAAGCTAAGTACATCCCAACTAGCTTCTTTCAGGTCGAAATGCATAGAAAACACACCAACAAGGTTCCATCGTGTTCATTTCCAAAGTTAGCTGTATTTGAGCTGTTAATGCAAAATCACGCAAATAAGCCAAACTGAACGTTAGAAAAGCCAAATACATCCAAACTAGCTTCTTTCAGGTCGAAATGAATAGAAAACACACCAACAAGGTTCCATCGTGTTCATTTCCAAAGTTAGCTGTATTTGAGCTGTTAATGCAAAATCACGCAAATAAGCCAAACTGAACGTTAGAAAAGCTAAGTACATCCCAACTAGCTTCTTTCAGGTCGAAATGCATAGAAAACACACCAACAAGGTTCCATCGTGTTCATTTCCAAAGTTAGCTGTATTTGAGCTGTTAATGCAAAATCACGCAAGTAAGCCAAACTGAACGTTAGAAAAGCTAAGTACATCCCAACTAGCTTCTTTCAGGTCGAAATGCATAGAAAACACACCAACAAGGTTCCATCGTGTTCATTTGCAAAGTTAGCTGTATTTGAGCTGTTAATGCAAAATCACGCAAGTAAGCCAAACTGAACGTTTGAAAAGCCAAATACATCCAAACTAGCTTCTTTCAGGTCGAAATGCATAGAAAACACACCAACAAGGTTCCATCGTGTTCATTTGCAAAGTTAGGTGTATTTGAGCTGTTAATGCAAAATCACGCAAGTAAGCCAAACTGAACGTTAGAAAAGCCAAATACATCCAAAATAGCTTCTTTCAGGTCGAAATGCATAGAAAACACACCAACAAGGTTCCATCGTGTTCATTTCCAAAGTTAGCTGTATTTGAGCTGTTAATGCAAAATCACGCAAATAAGCCAAACTGAACGTTACAACAGCCAAGTACATCCAAACTAGCTTCTTTTAGGTCGAAATGCATAGAAAACACACCAACAAGTTTCCATCGTGTTCATTTCCAAAGTTAGCTGTATTTGAGCTGTTAATGCAAAATCACGCAAATAAGCCAAACTGAACGTTAGAAAAGCTAAGTACATCCCAACTAGCTTCTTTCAGGTCGAAATGCATAGAAAACACACCAACAAGGTTCCATCGTGTTCATTTGCAAAGTTAGCTGTATTTGAGCTGTTAATGCAAAATCACGCAAGTAAGCCAAACTGAACGTTAGAAAAGCCAAATACATCCAAACTAGCGTCTTTCAGATCGAAATGCATAGAAAACACACCAACAAGGTTCCATCGTGTTCATTTGCAAAGTTAGGTGTATTTGAGCTGTTAATGCAAAATCACGCAAGTAAGCCAAACTGAACGTTAGAAAAGCCAAATACATCCCAACTAGCTTCTTTCAGGTCGAAATGCATAGAAAACACACCAACAAGTTTCCATCGTGTTCATTTCCAAAGTTAGCTGTATTTGAGCTGTTAATGCAAAATCACGCAAGTAAGCCAAACTGAACGTTAGAAAAGCCAAATACATCCAAACTATCTTCTTTCAGGTCGAAATGCATAGAAAACACACCAACAAGGTTCCATCGTGTTCATTTCCAAAGTTAGCTGTATTTGAGCTGTTAATGCAAAATCACGCAAGTAAGCCAAACTGAACGTTAGAAAAGCTAAGTACATCCCAACTAGCTTCTTTCAGGTCGAAATGCATAGAAAACACACCAACAAGGTTCCATCGTGTTCATTTGCAAAGTTAGGTGTATTTGAGCTGTTAATGCAAAATCACGCAAGTAAGCCAAACTGAACGTTAGAAAAGCCAAATACATCCCAACTAGCTTCTTTCAGGTCGAAATGCATAGAAAACACACCAACAAGTTTCCATCGTGTTCATTTCCAAAGTTAGCTGTATTTGAGCTGTTAATGCAAAATCACGCAAGTAAGCCAAACTGAACGTTAGAAAAGCCAAATACATCCAAACTATCTTCTTTCAGGTCGAAATGCATAGAAAACACACCAACAAGGTTCCATCGTGTTCATTTCCAAAGTTAGCTGTATTTGAGCTGTTAATGCAAAATCACGCAAGTAAGCCAAACTGAACGTTAGAAAAGCTAAGTACATCCCAACTAGCTTCTTTCAGGTCGAAATGCATAGAAAACACACCAACAAGGTTCCATCGTGTTCATTTCCAAAGTTAGCTGTATTTGAGCTGTTAATGCAAAATCACGCAAGTAAGCCAAACTGAACGTTAGAAAAGCTAAGTACATCCCAACTAGCTTCTTTCAGGTCGAAATGCATAGAAAACACACCAACAAGGTTCCATCGTGTTCATTTCCAAAGTTAGCTGTATTTGAGCTGTTAATGAAAAATCACGCAAATAAGCCAAACTGAACGTTACAAAAGCCAAGTACATCCAAACTAGCTTCTTTCAGGTCGAAATGCATAGAAAACACACCAACAAGGTTCCATCGTGTTCATTTCCAAAGTTAGCTGTATTTGAGCTGTTAATGCAAAATCACGCAAGTAAGTCAAACTGAACGTTAGAAAAGCTAAGTACATCCCAACTAGCTTCTTTCAGGTCGAAATGCATAGAAAACACACCAACAAGGTTCCATCGTGTTCATTTGCAAAGTTAGCTGTATTTGAGCTGTTAATGCAAAATCACGCAAGTAAGCCAAACTGAACGTTAGAAAAGCCAAATACATCCAAACTAGCTTCTTTCAGGTCGAAATGCATAGAAAACACACCAACAAGGTTCCATCGTGTTCATTTGCAAAGTTAGGTGTATTTGAGCTGTTAATGCAAAATCACGCAAGTAAGCCAAACTGAACGTTAGAAAAGCCAAACACATCCAAAATAGCTTCTTTCAGGTCGAAATGCATAGAAAACACACCAACAAGGTTCCATCGTGTTCATTTCCAAAGTTAGCTGTATTTGAGCTGTTAATGCAAAATCACGCAAATAAGCCAAACTGAACGTTACAAAAGCCAAGTACATCCAAACTAGCTTCTTTCAGGTCGAAATGCATAGAAAACACACCAACAAGTTTCCATCGTGTTCATTTCCAAAGTTAGCTGTATTTGAGCTGTTAATGCAAAATCACGCAAATAAGCCAAACTGAACGTTAGAAAAGCTAAGTACATCCCAACTAGCTTCTTTCAGGTCGAAATGCATAGAAAACACACCAACAAGGTTCCATCGTGTTCATTTCCAAAGTTAGCTGTATTTGAGCTGTTAATGCAAAATCACGCAAGTAAGCCAAACTGAACGTTAGAAAAGTTAAGTACATCCCAACTAGCTTCTTTCAGGTCGAAATGCATAGAAAACACACCAACAAGGTTCCATCGTGTTCATTTCCAAAGTTAGCTGTATTTGAGCTGTTAATGCAAAATCACGCAAGTAAGCCAAACTGAACGTTAGAAAAGCCAAATACATCCAAACTAGCTTCTTTCAGGTCGAAATGCATAGAAAACACACCAACAAGGTTCCATCGTGTTCATTTCCAAAGTTAGCTGTATTTGAGCTGTTAATGCAAAATCACGCAAATAAGCCAAACTGAACGTTACAAAAGCCAAGTACATCCAAACTAGCTTCTTTCAGGTCGAAATGCATAGAAAACACACCAACAAGGTTCCATCGTGTTCATTTCCAAAGTTAGCTGTATTTGAGCTGTTAATGCAAAATCACGCAAATAAGCCAAACTGAACGTTAGAAAAGCTAAGTACATCCCAACTAGCTTCTTTCAGGTCGAAATGCATAGAAAGCACACCAACAAGGTTCCATCGTGTTCATTTCCAAAGTTAGCTGTATTTGAGCTGTTAATGCAAAATCACGCAAGTAAGCCAAACTGAACGTTAGAAAAGCTAAGTACATCCCAACTAGCTTCTTTCAGGTCGAAATGCATAGAAAACACACCAACAAGGTTCCATCGTGTTCATTTCCAAAGTTAGCTGTATTTGAGCTGTTAATGCAAAATCACGCAAATAAGCCAAACTGAACGTTACAAAAGCCAAGTACATCCAAACTAGCTTCTTTCAGGTCGAAATGCATAGAAAACACACCAACAAGGTTCGATCGTGTTCATTTCCAAAGTTAGCTGTATTTGAGCTGTTAATGCAAAATCACGCAAGTAAGCCAAACTGAACGTTAGAAAAGCTAAGTACATCCCAACTAGCTTCTTTCAGGTCGAAATGCATAGAAAACACACCAACAAGGTTCCATCGTGTTCATTTCCAAAGTTAGCTGTATTTGAGCTGTTAATGCAAAATCACGCAAATAAGCCAAACTGAACGTTAGAAAAGCCAAATACATCCAAACTAGCTTCTTTCAGGTCGAAATGAATAGAAAACACACCAACAAGGTTCCATCGTGTTCATTTCCAAAGTTAGCTGTATTTGAGCTGTTAATGCAAAATCACGCAAATAAGCCAAACTGAACGTTAGAAAAGCTAAGTACATCCCAACTAGCTTCTTTCAGGTCGAAATGCATAGAAAACACACCAACAAGGTTCCATCGTGTTCATTTCCAAAGTTAGCTGTATTTGAGCTGTTAATGCAAAATCACGCAAGTAAGCCAAACTGAACGTTAGAAAAGCTAAGTACATCCCAACTAGCTTCTTTCAGGTCGAAATGCATAGAAAACACACCAACAAGGTTCCATCGTGTTCATTTGCAAAGTTAGCTGTATTTGAGCTGTTAATGCAAAATCACGCAAGTAAGCCAAACTGAACGTTTGAAAAGCCAAATACATCCAAACTAGCTTCTTTCAGGTCGAAATGCATAGAAAACACACCAACAAGGTTCCATCGTGTTCATTTGCAAAGTTAGGTGTATTTGAGCTGTTAATGCAAAATCACGCAAGTAAGCCAAACTGAACGTTAGAAAAGCCAAATACATCCAAAATAGCTTCTTTCAGGTCGAAATGCATAGAAAACACACCAACAAGGTTCCATCGTGTTCATTTCCAAAGTTAGCTGTATTTGAGCTGTTAATGCAAAATCACGCAAATAAGCCAAACTGAACGTTACAACAGCCAAGTACATCCAAACTAGCTTCTTTTAGGTCGAAATGCATAGAAAACACACCAACAAGTTTCCATCGTGTTCATTTCCAAAGTTAGCTGTATTTGAGCTGTTAATGCAAAATCACGCAAATAAGCCAAACTGAACGTTAGAAAAGCTAAGTACATCCCAACTAGCTTCTTTCAGGTCGAAATGCATAGAAAACACACCAACAAGGTTCCATCGTGTTCATTTGCAAAGTTAGCTGTATTTGAGCTGTTAATGCAAAATCACGCAAGTAAGCCAAACTGAACGTTAGAAAAGCCAAATACATCCAAACTAGCTTCTTTCAGATCGAAATGCATAGAAAACACACCAACAAGGTTCCATCGTGTTCATTTGCAAAGTTAGGTGTATTTGAGCTGTTAATGCAAAATCACGCAAGTAAGCCAAACTGAACGTTAGAAAAGCCAAATACATCCCAACTAGCTTCTTTCAGGTCGAAATGCATAGAAAACACACCAACAAGTTTCCATCGTGTTCATTTCCAAAGTTAGCTGTATTTGAGCTGTTAATGCAAAATCACGCAAGTAAGCCAAACTGAACGTTAGAAAAGCCAAATACATCCAAACTATCTTCTTTCAGGTCGAAATGCATAGAAAACACACCAACAAGGTTCCATCGTGTTCATTTCCAAAGTTAGCTGTATTTGAGCTGTTAATGCAAAATCACGCAAGTAAGCCAAACTGAACGTTAGAAAAGCTAAGTACATCCCAACTAGCTTCTTTCAGGTCGAAATGCATAGAAAACACACCAACAAGGTTCCATCGTGTTCATTTGCAAAGTTAGGTGTATTTGAGCTGTTAATGCAAAATCACGCAAGTAAGCCAAACTGAACGTTAGAAAAGCCAAATACATCCCAACTAGCTTCTTTCAGGTCGAAATGCATAGAAAACACACCAACAAGTTTCCATCGTGTTCATTTCCAAAGTTAGCTGTATTTGAGCTGTTAATGCAAAATCACGCAAGTAAGCCAAACTGAACGTTAGAAAAGCCAAATACATCCAAACTATCTTCTTTCAGGTCGAAATGCATAGAAAACACACCAACAAGGTTCCATCGTGTTCATTTCCAAAGTTAGCTGTATTTGAGCTGTTAATGCAAAATCACGCAAGTAAGCCAAACTGAACGTTAGAAAAGCTAAGTACATCCCAACTAGCTTCTTTCAGGTCGAAATGCATAGAAAACACACCAACAAGGTTCCATCGTGTTCATTTCCAAAGTTAGCTGTATTTGAGCTGTTAATGCAAAATCACGCAAGTAAGCCAAACTGAACGTTAGAAAAGCTAAGTACATCCCAACTAGCTTCTTTCAGGTCGAAATGCATAGAAAACACACCAACAAGGTTCCATCGTGTTCATTTCCAAAGTTAGCTGTATTTGAGCTGTTAATGAAAAATCACGCAAATAAGCCAAACTGAACGTTACAAAAGCCAAGTACATCCAAACTAGCTTCTTTCAGGTCGAAATGCATAGAAAACACACCAACAAGGTTCCATCGTGTTCATTTCCAAAGTTAGCTGTATTTGAGCTGTTAATGCAAAATCACGCAAGTAAGTCAAACTGAACGTTAGAAAAGCTAAGTACATCCCAACTAGCTTCTTTCAGGTCGAAATGCATAGAAAACACACCAACAAGGTTCCATCGTGTTCATTTGCAAAGTTAGCTGTATTTGAGCTGTTAATGCAAAATCACGCAAGTAAGCCAAACTGAACGTTAGAAAAGCCAAATACATCCAAACTAGCTTCTTTCAGGTCGAAATGCATAGAAAACACACCAACAAGGTTCCATCGTGTTCATTTGCAAAGTTAGGTGTATTTGAGCTGTTAATGCAAAATCACGCAAGTAAGCCAAACTGAACGTTAGAAAAGCCAAACACATCCAAAATAGCTTCTTTCAGGTCGAAATGCATAGAAAACACACCAACAAGGTTCCATCGTGTTCATTTCCAAAGTTAGCTGTATTTGAGCTGTTAATGCAAAATCACGCAAATAAGCCAAACTGAACGTTACAAAAGCCAAGTACATCCAAACTAGCTTCTTTCAGGTCGAAATGCATAGAAAACACACCAACAAGTTTCCATCGTGTTCATTTCCAAAGTTAGCTGTATTTGAGCTGTTAATGCAAAATCACGCAAATAAGCCAAACTGAACGTTAGAAAAGCTAAGTACATCCCAACTAGCTTCTTTCAGGTCGAAATGCATAGAAAACACACCAACAAGGTTCCATCGTGTTCATTTCCAAAGTTAGCTGTATTTGAGCTGTTAATGCAAAATCACGCAAGTAAGCCAAACTGAACGTTAGAAAAGTTAAGTACATCCCAACTAGCTTCTTTCAGGTCGAAATGCATAGAAAACACACCAACAAGGTTCCATCGTGTTCATTTCCAAAGTTAGCTGTATTTGAGCTGTTAATGCAAAATCACGCAAGTAAGCCAAACTGAACGTTAGAAAAGCCAAATACATCCAAACTAGCTTCTTTCAGGTCGAAATGCATAGAAAACACACCAACAAGGTTCCATCGTGTTCATTTCCAAAGTTAGCTGTATTTGAGCTGTTAATGCAAAATCACGCAAATAAGCCAAACTGAACGTTACAAAAGCCAAGTACATCCAAACTAGCTTCTTTCAGGTCGAAATGCATAGAAAACACACCAACAAGGTTCCATCGTGTTCATTTCCAAAGTTAGCTGTATTTGAGCTGTTAATGCAAAATCACGCAAATAAGCCAAACTGAACGTTAGAAAAGCTAAGTACATCCCAACTAGCTTCTTTCAGGTCGAAATGCATAGAAAGCACACCAACAAGGTTCCATCGTGTTCATTTCCAAAGTTAGCTGTATTTGAGCTGTTAATGCAAAATCACGCAAGTAAGCCAAACTGAACGTTAGAAAAGCTAAGTACATCCCAACTAGCTTCTTTCAGGTCGAAATGCATAGAAAACACACCAACAAGGTTCCATCGTGTTCATTTCCAAAGTTAGCTGTATTTGAGCTGTTAATGCAAAATCACGCAAATAAGCCAAACTGAACGTTACAAAAGCCAAGTACATCCAAACTAGCTTCTTTCAGGTCGAAATGCATAGAAAACACACCAACAAGGTTCCATCTTGTTCATTTCCAAAGTTAGCTGTATTTGAGCTGTTAATGCAAAATCACGCAAATAAGCCAAACTGAACGTTAGAAAAGCTAAGTACATCCCAACTAGCTTCTTTCAGGTCGAAATGCATAGAAAACACACCAACAAGGTTCCATCGTGTTCATTTCCAAAGTTAGCTGTATTTGAGCTGTTAATGCAAAATCACGCAAGTAAGCCAAACTGAACGTTAGAAAAGCTAAGTACATCCCAACTAGCTTCTTTCAGGTCGAAATGCATAGAAAACACACCAACAAGGTTCCATCGTGTTCATTTGCAAAGTTAGCTGTATTTGAGCTGTTAATGCAAAATCACGCAAGTAAGCCAAACTGAACGTTAGAAAAGCCAAATACATCCAAACTAGCTTCTTTCAGGTCGAAATGCATAGAAAACACACCAACAAGGTTCCATCGTGTTCATTTCCAAAGTTAGCTGTATTTGAGCTGTTAATGCAAAATCACGCAAGTAAGCCAAACTGAACGTTAGAAAAGCTAAGTACATCCCAACTAGCTTCTTTCAGGTCGAAATGCATAGAAAACACACCAACAAGGTTCCATCGTGTTCATTTGCAAAGTTAGCTGTATTTGAGCTGTTAATGCAAAATCACGCAAGTAAGCCAAACTGAACGTTAGAAAAGCCAAATACATCCAAACTAGCTTCTTTCAGGTCGAAATGCATAGAAAACACACCAACAAGGTTCCATCGTGTTCATTTGCAAAGTTAGGTGTATTTGAGCTGTTAATGCAAAATCACGCAAGTAAGCCAAACTGAACGTTAGAAAAGCCAAATACATCCAAAATAGCTTCTTTCAGGTCGAAATGCATAGAAAACAAACCAACAAGGTTCCATCGTGTTCATTTCCAAAGTTAGCTGTATTTGAGCTGTTAATGCAAAATCACGCAAATAAGCCAAACTGAACGTTACAAAAGCCAAGTACATCCAAACTAGCTTCTTTCAGGTCGAAATGCATAGAAAACACACCAACAAGTTTCCATCGTGTTCATTTCCAAAGTTAGCTCTATTTGAGCTGTTAATGCAAAATCACGCAAATAAGCCAAACTGAACGTTAGAAAAGCTAAGTACATCCCAACTAGCTTCTTTCAGGTCGAAATGCATAGAAAACACACCAACAAGGTTCCATCGTGTTCATTTCCAAAGTTAGCTGTATTTGAGCTGTTAATGCAAAATCACGCAAGTAAGCCAAACTGAACGTTAGAAAAGCTAAGTACATCCCAACTAGCTTCTTTCAGGTCGAAATGCATAGAAAACACACCAACAAGGTTCCATCGTGTTCATTTCCAAAGTTAGCTGTATTTGAGCTGTTAATGCAAAATCACGCAAGTAAGCCAAACTGAACGTTAGAAAAGCTAAGTACATCCCAACTAGCTTCTTTCAGGTCGAAATGCATAGAAAACACACCAACAAGGTTCCATCGTGTTCATTTCCAAAGTTAGCTGTATTTGAGCTGTTAATGCAAAATCACGCAAATAAGCCAAACTGAACGTTACAAAAGCCAAGTACATCCAAACTAGCTTCTTTCAGGTCGAAATGCATAGAAAACACACCAACAAGGTTCCATCGTGTTCATTTCCAAAGTTAGCTGTATTTGAGCTGTTAATGCAAAATCACGCAAGTAAGCCAAACTGAACGTTAGAAAAGCTAAGTACATCCCAACTAGCTTCTTTCAGGTCGAAATGCATAGAAAACACACCAACAAGGTTCCATCGTGTTCATTTGCAAAGTTAGCTGTATTTGAGCTGTTAATGCAAAATCACGCAAGTAAGCCAAACTGAACGTTAGAAAAGCCAAATACATCCAAACTAGCTTCTTTCAGGTCGAAATGCATAGAAAACACACCAACAAGGTTCCATCGTGTTCATTTGCAAAGTTAGGTGTATTTGAGCTGTTAATGCAAAATCACGCAAGTAAGCCAAACTGAACGTTAGAAAAGCCAAACACATCCAAAATAGCTTCTTTCAGGTCGAAATGCATAGAAAACACACCAACAAGGTTCCATCGTGTTCATTTCCAAAGTTAGCTGTATTTGAGCTGTTAATGCAAAATCACGCAAATAAGCCAAACTGAACGTTACAAAAGCCAAGTACATCCAAACTAGCTTCTTTCAGGTCGAAATGCATAGAAAACACACCAACAAGTTTCCATCGTGTTCATTTCCAAAGTTAGCTGTATTTGAGCTGTTAATGCAAAATCACGCAAATAAGCCAAACTGAACGTTAGAAAAGCTAAGTACATCCCAACTAGCTTCTTTCAGGTCGAAATGCATAGAAAACACACCAACAAGGTTCCATCGTGTTCATTTCCAAAGTTAGCTGTATTTGAGCTGTTAATGCAAAATCACGCAAGTAAGCCAAACTGAACGTTAGAAAAGTTAAGTACATCCCAACTAGCTTCTTTCAGGTCGAAATGCATAGAAAACACACCAACAAGGTTCCATCGTGTTCATTTCCAAAGTTAGCTGTATTTGAGCTGTTAATGCAAAATCACGCAAGTAAGCCAAACTGAACGTTAGAAAAGCCAAATACATCCAAACTAGCTTCTTTCAGGTCGAAATGCATAGAAAACACACCAACAAGGTTCCATCGTGTTCATTTCCAAAGTTAGCTGTATTTGAGCTGTTAATGCAAAATCACGCAAATAAGCCAAACTGAACGTTACAAAAGCCAAGTACATCCAAACTAGCTTCTTTCAGGTCGAAATGCATAGAAAACACACCAACAAGGTTCCATCGTGTTCATTTCCAAAGTTAGCTGTATTTGAGCTGTTAATGCAAAATCACGCAAATAAGCCAAACTGAACGTTAGAAAAGCTAAGTACATCCCAACTAGCTTCTTTCAGGTCGAAATGCATAGAAAGCACACCAACAAGGTTCCATCGTGTTCATTTCCAAAGTTAGCTGTATTTGAGCTGTTAATGCAAAATCACGCAAGTAAGCCAAACTGAACGTTAGAAAAGCTAAGTACATCCCAACTAGCTTCTTTCAGGTCGAAATGCATAGAAAACACACCAACAAGGTTCCATCGTGTTCATTTCCAAAGTTAGCTGTATTTGAGCTGTTAATGCAAAATCACGCAAATAAGCCAAACTGAACGTTACAAAAGCCAAGTACATCCAAACTAGCTTCTTTCAGGTCGAAATGCATAGAAAACACACCAACAAGGTTCCATCGTGTTCATTTCCAAAGTTAGCTGTATTTGAGCTGTTAATGCAAAATCACGCAAATAAGCCAAACTGAACGTTAGAAAAGCTAAGTACATCCCAACTAGCTTCTTTCAGGTCGAAATGCATAGAAAACACACCAACAAGGTTCCATCGTGTTCATTTCCAAAGTTAGCTGTATTTGAGCTGTTAATGCAAAATCACGCAAGTAAGCCAAACTGAACGTTAGAAAGCTAAGTACATCCCAACTAGCTTCTTTCAGGTCGAAATGCATAGAAAACACACCAACAAGGTTCCATCGTGTTCATTTGCAAAGTTAGCTGTATTTGAGCTGTTAATGCAAAATCACGCAAGTAAGCCAAACTGAACGTTAGAAAAGCCAAATACATCCAAACTAGCTTCTTTCAGGTCGAAATGCATAGAAAACACACCAACAAGGTTCCATCGTGTTCATTTCCAAAGTTAGCTGTATTTGAGCTGTTAATGCAAAATCACGCAAGTAAGCCAAACTGAACGTTAGAAAAGCTAAGTACATCCCAACTAGCTTCTTTCAGGTCGAAATGCATAGAAAACACACCAACAAGGTTCCATCGTGTTCATTTGCAAAGTTAGCTGTATTTGAGCTGTTTATGCAAAATCACGCAAGTAAGCCAAACTGAACGTTAGAAAAGCCAAATACATCCAAACTAGCTTCTTTCAGGTCGAAATGCATAGAAAACACACCAACAAGGTTCCATCGTGTTCATTTGCAAAGTTAGGTGTATTTGAGCTGTTAATGCAAAATCACGCAAGTAAGCCAAACTGAACGTTAGAAAAGCCAAATACATCCAAAATAGCTTCTTTCAGGTCGAAATGCATAGAAAACAAACCAACAAGGTTCCATCGTGTTCATTTCCAAAGTTAGCTGTATTTGAGCTGTTAATGCAAAATCACGCAAATAAGCCAAACTGAACGTTACAAAAGCCAAGTACATCCAAACTAGCTTCTTTCAGGTCGAAATGCATAGAAAACACACCAACAAGTTTCCATCGTGTTCATTTCCAAAGTTAGCTCTATTTGAGCTGTTAATGCAAAATCACGCAAATAAGCCAAACTGAACGTTAGAAAAGCTAAGTACATCCCAACTAGCTTCTTTCAGGTCGAAATGCATAGAAAACACACCAACAAGGTTCCATCGTGTTCATTTCCAAAGTTAGCTGTATTTGAGCTGTTAATGCAAAATCACGCAAGTAAGCCAAACTGAACGTTAGAAAAGCTAAGTACATCCCAACTAGCTTCTTTCAGGTCGAAATGCATAGAAAACACACCAACAAGGTTCCATCGTGTTCATTTCCAAAGTTAGCTGTATTTGAGCTGTTAATGCAAAATCACGCAAGTAAGCCAAACTGAACGTTAGAAAAGCCAAATACATCCAAACTAGCTTCTTTCAGGTCGAAATGCATAGAAAACACACCAACAAGGTTCCATCGTGTTCATTTGCAAAGTTAGCTGTATTTGAGCTGTTAATGCAAAATCACGCAAATAAGCCAAACTGAACGTTACAAAAGCCAAGTACATCCAAACTAGCTTCTTTCAGGTCGAAATGCATAGAAAACACACCAACAAGGTTCCATCGTGTTCATTTCCAAAGTTAGCTGTATTTGAGCTGTTAATGCAAAATCACGCAAATAAGCCAAACTGAACGTTAGAAAAGCTAAGTACATCCCAACTAGCTTCTTTCAGGTCGAAATGCAAAGAAAACACACCAACAAGGTTCCATCGTGTTCATTTCCAAAGTTAGCTGTATTTGAGCTGTTAATGCAAAATCACGCAAGTAAGCCAAACTGAACGTTAGAAAAGCTAAGTACATCCCAACTAGCTTCTTTCAGGTCGAAATGCATAGAAAACACACCAACAAGGTTCCATCGTGTTCATTTCCAAAGTTAGCTGTATTTGAGCTGTAAATGCAAAATCACGCAAGTAAGCCAACCTGAACGTTAGAAAAGCCAAATACATCCTAAATAACTTCTTTCAGGTTGAAATGGATAGGAAACACACCAACAAGTTTCCTTCGTGTTCATTTCCAAAGTTAGCTGTATTTGAGCTGTTAATGCAAAATCACTCAAGTAAGCCAAACTGAACGTTACAAAAGCCAAATACATCCGAACTAGCTTCTTTCAGGTCGAAATGCATAGAAAACACACCAACAAGGTTCCATCGTGTTCAATTGCAAAGTTAGGTGTATTTGAGCTGTTAATGCAAAATCACGCAAATAAGCCAAACTGAACGTTAGAAAAGCCAAGTACATCCCAACTAGCTTCTTTCAGGTCGAAATGGATAGAAAACACACCAACAAGGTTCCATCGTGTTCATTTCCAAAGTTAGCTGTATTTGAGCTGTTAATGCAAAATCACGCAAGTAAGCCAAACTGAACGTTAGAAAAGCCAAATACATCCCAACTAGCTTCTTTCAGGTCGAAATGCATAGAAAACACACCAACAAGGTTCCATCGTGTTCATTTCCAAAGTTAGGTGTATTTGAGCTGTTAATGCAAAATCACGCAAGTAAGCCAAACTGAACGTTAGAAAAGCCAAATACATCCAAACTAGCTTCTTTCAGGTCGAAATGCATAGAAAACACACCAACAAGGTTCCATCGTGTTCATTTCCAAAGTTAGCTGTATTTGAGCTGTTAATGCAAAATCACGCAAGTAAGCCAAACTGAACGTTAGAAAAGCTAAGTACATCCCAACTAGCTTCTTTCAGGTCGAAATGCATAGAAAACACACCAACAAGGTTCCATCGTGTTCATTTCCAAAGTTAGCTGTATTTGAGCTGTTAATGCAAAATCACGCAAGTAAGCCAAACTGAACGTTAGAAAAGCTAAGTACATCCCAACTAGCTTCTTTCAGGTCGAAATGCATAGAAAACACACCAACAAGGTTCCATCGTGTTCATTTCCAAAGTTAGCTGTATTTGAGCTGTTAATGCAAAATCACGCAAGTAAGCCAAACTGAACGTTACAAAAGCCAAGTACATCCAAACTAGCTTCTTTCAGGTCGAAATGCATAGAAAACACACCAACAAGGTTCCATCGTGTTCATTTCCAAAGTTAGCTGTATTTGAGCTGTTAATGCAAAATCACGCAAATAAGCCAAACTGAACGTTACAAAAGCCAAGTACATCCAAACTAGCTTCTTTCAGGTCGAAATGCATAGAAAACACACCAACAAGGTTCCATCGTGTTCATTTGCAAAGTTAGGTGTATTTGAGCTGTTAATGCAAAATCACGCAAGTAAGCCAAACTGAACGTTAGAAAAGCCAAATACATCCAAAATAGCTTCTTTCAGGTCGAAATGCATAGAAAACACACCAACAAGGTTCCATCGTGTTCATTTCCAAAGTTAGCTGTATTTGAGCTGTTAATGCAAAATCACGCAAATAAGCCAAACTGAACGTTACAAAAGCCAAGTACATCCAAACTAGCTTCTTTCAGGTCGAAATGCATAGAAAACACACCAACAAGTTTCCATCGTGTTCATTTCCAAAGTTAGCTCTATTTGAGCTGTTAATGCAAAATCACGCAAATAAGCCAAACTGAACGTTAGAAAAGCTAAGTACATCCCAACTAGCTTCTTTCAGGTCGAAATGCATAGAAAAGCTAAGTACATCCCAACTAGCTTCTTTCAGGTCGAAATGCATAGAAAACACACCAACAAGGTTCCATCGTGTTCATTTCCAAAGTTAGCTGTATTTGAGCTGTTAATGCAAAATCACGCAAATAAGCCAAACTGAACGTTAGAAAAGCTAAGTACATCCCAACTAGCTTCTTTCAGGTCGAAATGCATAGAAAACACACCAACAAGGTTCCATCGTGTTCATTTCCAAAGTTAGCTGTATTTGAGCTGTTAATGCAAAATCACGCAAGTAAGCCAAACTGAACGTTAGAAAAGCCAAATACATCCCAACTAGCTTCTTTCAGGTCGAAATGCATAGAAAACACACCAAGAAGTTTCCATCGTGTTCATTTCCAAAGTTAGCTGTATTTGAGCTGTTAATGCAAAATCACGCAAGTAAGCCAAACTGAACGTTAGAAAAGCCAAATACATCCAAACTAGCTTCTTTCAGGTCGAAATGCATAGAAAACACACCAACAAGGTTCCATCGTGTTCATTTCCAAAGTTAGCTGTATTTGAGCTGTTAATGCAAAATCACGCAAGTAAGCCAAACTGAACGTTAGAAAAGCTAAGTACATCCCAACTAGCTTCTTTCAGGTCGAAATGCATAGAAAACACACCAACAAGGTTCCATCGTGTTCATTTGCAAAGTTAGGTGTATTTGAGCTGTTAATGCAAAATCACGCAAATAAGCCAAACTGAACGTTAGAAAAGCCAAATACATCCAAACTACCTTCTTTCAGGTCGAAATGCATAGAAAACACACCAACAAGGTTCCATCGTGTTCATTTGCAAAGTTAGGTGTATTTGAGCTGTTAATGCAAAATCACGCAAGTAAGCCAAACTGAACGTTAGAAAAGCCAAATACATCCAAACTAGCTTCTTTTAGGTCGAAATGCATAGAAAACACACCAACAAGGTTCCATCGTGTTCATTTGCAAAGTTAGGTGTATTTGAGCTGTTAATGCAAAATCACGCAAGTAAGCCAAACTGAACGTTAGAAAAGCCAAATACATCCCAACTAGCTTCTTTCAGGTCGAAATGCATAGAAAACACACCAACAAGGTTCCATCGTGTTCATTTCCAAAGTTAGCTGTATTTGAGCTGTTAATGCAAAATCACGCAAGAAAGCCAAACTGAACGTTAGAAAAGCCAAATACATCCAAACTAGCTTCTTTCAGGTCGAAATGCATAGAAAACACACCAACAAGGTTCCATCGTGTTCATTTCCAAAGTTAGCTGTATTTGAGCTGTTAATGCAAAATCACGCAAGTAAGCCAAACTGAACGTTAGAAAAGCTAAGTACATCCCAACTAGCTTCTTTCAGGTCGAAATGCATAGAAAACACACCAACAAGGTTCCATCGTGTTCATTTCCAAAGTTAGCTGTATTTGAGCTGTTAATGCAAAATCACGCAAGTAAGCCAAACTGAACGTTAGAAAAGCTAAGTACATCCCAAATAGCTTCTTTCAGGTCGAAATGCTTAGAAAACACACCAACAAGGTTCCATCGTGTTCATTTCCAAAGTTAGCTGTATTTGAGCTGTTAATGCAAAATCACGCAAGTAAGCCAAACTGAACGTTAGAAAAGCTAAGCACATCCCAACTAGCTTCTTTCAGGTCGAAATGCATAGAAAACACACCAACAAGGTTCCATCGTGTTCATTTCCAAATTTAGCTGTATTTGAGCTGTTAATGCAAAATCACGCAAGTAAGCCAAACTGAACGTTAGAAAAGCTAAGTACATCCCAACTAGCTTCTTTCAGGTCGAAATGCATAGAAAACACACCAACAAGGTTCCATCGTGTTCATTTCCAAAGTTAGCTGTATTTGAGCTGTTAATGCAAAATCACGCAAATAAGCCAAACTGAACGTTAGAAAAGCCAAATACATCCCAACTAGCTTCTTTCAGGTCGAAATGCATAGAAAACACACCAACAAGGTTCCATCGTGTTCATTTGCAAAGTTAGGTGTATTTGAGCTGTTAATGCAAAATCACGCAAGTAAGCCAAACTGAACGTTAGAAAAGCCAAATACATCCAAACTAGCTTCTTTTAGGTCGAAATGCATAGAAAACACACCAACAAGGTTCCATCGTGTTCATTTGCAAAGTTAGCTGTATTTGAGCTGTTAATGCAAAATCACGCAAGTAAGCCAAACTGAACGTTAGAAAAGCTAAGTACATCCCAACTAGCTTCTTTCAGGTCGAAATGCATAGAAAACACACCAACAAGGTTCCATCGTGTTCATTTGCAAAGTTAGCTGTATTTGAGCTGTTAATGCAAAATCACGCAAGTAAGCCAAACTGAACGTTAGAAAAGCCAAATACATCCAAACTAGCTTCTTTCAGGTCGAAATGCATAGAAAACACACCAACAAGGTTCCATCGTGTTCATTTGCAAAGTTAGGTGTATTTGAGCTGTTAATGCAAAATCACGCAAGTAAGCCAAACTGAACGTTAGAAAAGCCAAATACATCCAAAATAGCTTCTTTCAGGTCGAAATGCATAGAAAACAAACCAACAAGGTTCCATCGTGTTCATTTCCAAAGTTAGCTGTATTTGAGCTGTTAATGCAAAATCACGCAAATAAGCCAAACTGAACGTTAGAAAAGCCAAATACATCCCAACTAGCTTCTTTCAGGTCGAAATGCATAGAAAACACACCAACAAGGTTCCATCGTGTTCATTTGCAAAGTTAGGTGTATTTGAGCTGTTAATGCAAAATCACGCAAGTAAGCCAAACTGAACGTTAGAAAAGCCAAATACATCCAAACTAGCTTCTTTTAGGTCGAAATGCATAGAAAACACACCAACAAGGTTCCATCGTGTTCATTTGCAAAGTTAGCTGTATTTGAGCTGTTAATGCAAAATCACGCAAGTAAGCCAAACTGAACGTTAGAAAAGCTAAGTACATCCCAACTAGCTTCTTTCAGGTCGAAATGCATAGAAAACACACCAACAAGGTTCCATCGTGTTCATTTGCAAAGTTAGCTGTATTTGAGCTGTTAATGCAAAATCACGCAAGTAAGCCAAACTGAACGTTAGAAAAGCCAAATACATCCAAACTAGCTTCTTTCAGGTCGAAATGCATAGAAAACACACCAACAAGGTTCCATCGTGTTCATTTGGAAAGTTAGGTGTATTTGAGCTGTTAATGCAAAATCACGCAAGTAAGCCAAACTGAACGTTAGAAAAGCCAAATACATCCAAAATAGCTTCTTTCAGGTCGAAATGCATAGAAAACAAACCAACAAGGTTCCATCGTGTTCATTTCCAAAGTTAGCTGTATTTGAGCTGTTAATGCAAAATCACGCAAATAAGCCAAACTGAACGTTACAAAAGCCAAGTACATCCAAACTAGCTTCTTTCAGGTCGAAATGCATAGAAAACACACCAACAAGTTTCCATCGTGTTCATTTCCAAAGTTAGCTGTATTTGAGCTGTTAATGCAAAATCACGCAAATAAGCCAAACTGAACGTTAGAAAAGCCAAATACATCCAAACTAGCTTCTTTTAGGTCGAAATGCATAGAAAACACACCAACAAGGTTCCATCGTGTTCATTTGCAAAGTTAGGTGTATTTGAGCTGTTAATGCAAAATCACGCAAGTAAGCCAAACTGAACATTAGAAAAGCCAAATACATCCCAACTAGCTTCTTTCAGGTCGAAATGCATAGAAAACACACCAACAAGTTTCCATCGTGTTCATTTCCAAAGTTAGCTGTATTTGAGCTGTTAATGCAAAATCACGCAAGTAAGCCAAACTGAACGTTAGAAAAGCTAAGTACATCCCAACTAGCTTCTTTCAGGTCGAAATGCATAGAAAACACACCAACAAGGTTCCATCGTGTTCATTTCCAAAGTTAGCTGTATTTGAGCTGTAAATGCAAAATCACGCAAGTAAGCCAACCTGAACGTTAGAAAAGCCAAATACATCCTAAATAACTTCTTTCAGGTTGAAATGGATAGGAAACACACCAACAAGTTTCCATCGTGTTCATTTCCAAAGTTAGCTGTATTTGAGCTGTTAATGCAAAATCACTCAAGTAAGCCAAACTGAACGTTACAAAAGCCAAATACATCCGAACTAGCTTCTTTCAGGTCGAAATGCATAGAAAACACACCAACAAGGTTCCATCGTGTTCAATTGCAAAGTTAGGTGTATTTGAGCTGTTAATGCAAAATCACGCAAATAAGCCAAACTGAACGTTAGAAAAGCTAAGTACATCCCAACTAGCTTCTTTCAGGTCGAAATGGATAGAAAACACACCAACAAGGTTCCATCGTGTTCATTTCCAAAGTTAGCTGTATTTGAGCTGTTAATGCAAAATCACGCAAGTAAGCCAAACTGAACGTTAGAAAAGCCAAATACATCCAAACTAGCTTCTTTCAGGTCGAAATGCATAGAAAACACACCAACAAGGTTCCATCGTGTTCATTTCCAAAGTTAGGTGTATTTGAGCTGTTAATGCAAAATCACGCAAGTAAGCCAAACTGAACGTTAGAAAAGCCAAATACATCCCAACTAGCTTCTTTCAGGTCGAAATGCATAGAAAACACACCAAGAAGTTTCCATCGTGTTCATTTCCAAAGTTAGCTGTATTTGAGCTGTTAATGCAAAATCACGCAAGTAAGCCAAACTGAACGTTAGAAAAGCCAAATACATCCAAACTAGCTTCTTTCAGGTCGAAATGCATAGAAAACACACCAACAAGGTTCCATCGTGTTCATTTCCAAAGTTAGCTGTATTTGAGCTGTTAATGCAAAATCACGCAAGTAAGCCAAACTGAACGTTAGAAAAGCTAAGTACATCCCAACTAGCTTCTTTCAGGTCGAAATGCATAGAAAACACACCAACAAGGTTCCATCGTGTTCATTTGCAAAGTTAGGTGTATTTGAGCTGTTAATGCAAAATCACGCAAATAAGCCAAACTGAACGTTAGAAAAGCCAAATACATCCAAACTACCTTCTTTCAGGTCGAAATGCATAGAAAACACACCAACAAGGTTCCATCGTGTTCATTTGCAAAGTTAGGTGTATTTGAGCTGTTAATGCAAAATCACGCAAGTAAGCCAAACTGAACGTTAGAAAAGCCAAATACATCCAAACTAGCTTCTTTTAGGTCGAAATGCATAGAAAACACACCAACAAGGTTCCATCGTGTTCATTTGCAAAGTTAGGTGTATTTGAGCTGTTAATGCAAAATCACGCAAGTAAGCCAAACTGAACGTTAGAAAAGCCAAATACATCCCAACTAGCTTCTTTCAGGTCGAAATGCATAAAAAACACACCAACAAGTTTCCATCGTGTTCATTTCCAAAGTTAGCTGTATTTGAGCTGTTAATGCAAAATCACGCAAGTAAGCCAAACTGAACGTTAGAAAAGCCAAATACATCCAAACTAGCTTCTTTCAGGTCGAAATGCATAGAAAACACACCAACAAGGTTCCATCGTGTTCATTTCCAAAGTTAGCTGTATTTGAGCTGTTAATGCAAAATCACGCAAGTAAGCCAAACTGAACGTTAGAAAAGCTAAGTACATCCCAACTAGCTTCTTTCAGGTCGAAATGCATAGAAAACACCAACAAGGTTCCATCGTGTTCATTTCCAAAGTTAGCTGTATTTGAGCTGTTAATGCAAAATCACGCAAGTAAGCCAAACTGAACGTTAGAAAAGCTAAGTACATCCCAACTAGCTTCTTTCAGGTCGAAATGCATAGAAAACACACCAACAAGGTTCCATCGTGTTCATTTCCAAAGTTAGCTGTATTTGAGCTGTTAATGCAAAATCACGCAAGTAAGCCAAACTGAACGTTAGAAAAGCTAAGCACATCCCAACTAGCTTCTTTCAGGTCGAAATGCATAGAAAACACACCAACAAGGTTCCATCGTGTTCATTTCCAAATTTAGCTGTATTTGAGCTGTTAATGCAAAATCACGCAAGTAAGCCAAACTGAACGTTAGAAAAGCTAAGTACATCCCAACTAGCTTCTTTCAGGTCGAAATGCATAGAAAACACACCAACAAGGTTCCATCGTGTTCATTTCCAAAGTTAGCTGTATTTGAGCTGTTAATGCAAAATCACGCAAATAAGCCAAACTGAACGTTAGAAAAGCCAAATACATCCCAACTAGCTTCTTTCAGGTCGAAATGCATAGAAAACACACCAACAAGGTTCCATCGTGTTCATTTGCAAAGTTAGGTGTATTTGAGCTGTTAATGCAAAATCACGCAAGTAAGCCAAACTGAACGTTAGAAAAGCCAAATACATCCAAACTAGCTTCTTTTAGGTCGAAATGCATAGAAAACACACCAACAAGGTTCCATCGTGTTCATTTGCAAAGTTAGCTGTATTTGAGCTGTTAATGCAAAATCACGCAAGTAAGCCAAACTGAACGTTAGAAAAGCTAAGTACATCCCAACTAGCTTCTTTCAGGTCGAAATGCATAGAAAACACACCAACAAGGTTCCATCGTGTTCATTTGCAAAGTTAGCTGTATTTGAGCTGTTAATGCAAAATCACGCAAGTAAGCCAAACTGAACGTTAGAAAAGCCAAATACATCCAAACTAGCTTCTTTCAGGTCGAAATGCATAGAAAACACACCAACAAGGTTCCATCGTGTTCATTTGCAAAGTTAGGTGTATTTGAGCTGTTAATGCAAAATCACGCAAGTAAGCCAAACTGAACGTTAGAAAAGCCAAATACATCCAAAATAGCTTCTTTCAGGTCGAAATGCATAGAAAACAAACCAACAAGGTTCCATCGTGTTCATTTCCAAAGTTAGCTGTATTTGAGCTGTTAATGCAAAATCACGCAAATAAGCCAAACTGAACGTTAGAAAAGCCAAATACATCCCAACTAGCTTCTTTCAGGTCGAAATGCATAGAAAACACACCAACAAGGTTCCATCGTGTTCATTTGCAAAGTTAGGTGTATTTGAGCTGTTAATGCAAAATCACGCAAGTAAGCCAAACTGAACGTTAGAAAAGCCAAATACATCCAAACTAGCTTCTTTTAGGTCGAAATGCATAGAAAACACACCAACAAGGTTCCATCGTGTTCATTTGCAAAGTTAGCTGTATTTGAGCTGTTAATGCAAAATCACGCAAGTAAGCCAAACTGAACGTTAGAAAAGCTAAGTACATCCCAACTAGCTTCTTTCAGGTCGAAATGCATAGAAAACACACCAACAAGGTTCCATCGTGTTCATTTGCAAAGTTAGCTGTATTTGAGCTGTTAATGCAAAATCACGCAAGTAAGCCAAACTGAACGTTAGAAAAGCCAAATACATCCAAACTAGCTTCTTTCAGGTCGAAATGCATAGAAAACACACCAACAAGGTTCCATCGTGTTCATTTGGAAAGTTAGGTGTATTTGAGCTGTTAATGCAAAATCACGCAAGTAAGCCAAACTGAACGTTAGAAAAGCCAAATACATCCAAAATAGCTTCTTTCAGGTCGAAATGCATAGAAAACAAACCAACAAGGTTCCATCGTGTTCATTTCCAAAGTTAGCTGTATTTGAGCTGTTAATGCAAAATCACGCAAATAAGCCAAACTGAACGTTACAAAAGCCAAGTACATCCAAACTAGCTTCTTTCAGGTCGAAATGCATAGAAAACACACCAACAAGTTTCCATCGTGTTCATTTCCAAAGTTAGCTGTATTTGAGCTGTTAATGCAAAATCACGCAAATAAGCCAAACTGAACGTTAGAAAAGCCAAATACATCCAAACTAGCTTCTTTTAGGTCGAAATGCATAGAAAACACACCAACAAGGTTCCATCGTGTTCATTTGCAAAGTTAGGTGTATTTGAGCTGTTAATGCAAAATCACGCAAGTAAGCCAAACTGAACATTAGAAAAGCCAAATACATCCCAACTAGCTTCTTTCAGGTCGAAATGCATAGAAAACACACCAACAAGTTTCCATCGTGTTCATTTCCAAAGTTAGCTGTATTTGAGCTGTTAATGCAAAATCACGCAAGTAAGCCAAACTGAACGTTAGAAAAGCTAAGTACATCCCAACTAGCTTCTTTCAGGTCGAAATGCATAGAAAACACACCAACAAGGTTCCATCGTGTTCATTTCCAAAGTTAGCTGTATTTGAGCTGTAAATGCAAAATCACGCAAGTAAGCCAACCTGAACGTTAGAAAAGCCAAATACATCCTAAATAACTTCTTTCAGGTTGAAATGGATAGGAAACACACCAACAAGTTTCCATCGTGTTCATTTCCAAAGTTAGCTGTATTTGAGCTGTTAATGCAAAATCACTCAAGTAAGCCAAACTGAACGTTACAAAAGCCAAATACATCCGAACTAGCTTCTTTCAGGTCGAAATGCATAGAAAACACACCAACAAGGTTCCATCGTGTTCAATTGCAAAGTTAGGTGTATTTGAGCTGTTAATGCAAAATCACGCAAATAAGCCAAACTGAACGTTAGAAAAGCTAAGTACATCCCAACTAGCTTCTTTCAGGTCGAAATGGATAGAAAACACACCAACAAGGTTCCATCGTGTTCATTTCCAAAGTTAGCTGTATTTGAGCTGTTAATGCAAAATCACGCAAGTAAGCCAAACTGAACGTTAGAAAAGCCAAATACATCCAAACTAGCTTCTTTCAGGTCGAAATGCATAGAAAACACACCAACAAGGTTCCATCGTGTTCATTTCCAAAGTTAGGTGTATTTGAGCTGTTAATGCAAAATCACGCAAGTAAGCCAAACTGAACGTTAGAAAAGCCAAATACATCCCAACTAGCTTCTTTCAGGTCGAAATGCATAGAAAACACACCAAGAAGTTTCCATCGTGTTCATTTCCAAAGTTAGCTGTATTTGAGCTGTTAATGCAAAATCACGCAAGTAAGCCAAACTGAACGTTAGAAAAGCCAAATACATCCAAACTAGCTTCTTTCAGGTCGAAATGCATAGAAAACACACCAACAAGGTTCCATCGTGTTCATTTCCAAAGTTAGCTGTATTTGAGCTGTTAATGCAAAATCACGCAAGTAAGCCAAACTGAACGTTAGAAAAGCTAAGTACATCCCAACTAGCTTCTTTCAGGTCGAAATGCATAGAAAACACACCAACAAGGTTCCATCGTGTTCATTTGCAAAGTTAGGTGTATTTGAGCTGTTAATGCAAAATCACGCAAATAAGCCAAACTGAACGTTAGAAAAGCCAAATACATCCAAACTACCTTCTTTCAGGTCGAAATGCATAGAAAACACACCAACAAGGTTCCATCGTGTTCATTTGCAAAGTTAGGTGTATTTGAGCTGTTAATGCAAAATCACGCAAGTAAGCCAAACTGAACGTTAGAAAAGCCAAATACATCCAAACTAGCTTCTTTTAGGTCGAAATGCATAGAAAACACACCAACAAGGTTCCATCGTGTTCATTTGCAAAGTTAGGTGTATTTGAGCTGTTAATGCAAAATCACGCAAGTAAGCCAAACTGAACGTTAGAAAAGCCAAATACATCCCAACTAGCTTCTTTCAGGTCGAAATGCATAAAAAACACACCAACAAGTTTCCATCGTGTTCATTTCCAAAGTTAGCTGTATTTGAGCTGTTAATGCAAAATCACGCAAGTAAGCCAAACTGAACGTTAGAAAAGCCAAATACATCCAAACTAGCTTCTTTCAGGTCGAAATGCATAGAAAACACACCAACAAGGTTCCATCGTGTTCATTTCCAAAGTTAGCTGTATTTGAGCTGTTAATGCAAAATCACGCAAGTAAGCCAAACTGAACGTTAGAAAAGCTAAGTACATCCCAACTAGCTTCTTTCAGGTCGAAATGCATAGAAAACACCAACAAGGTTCCATCGTGTTCATTTCCAAAGTTAGCTGTATTTGAGCTGTTAATGCAAAATCACGCAAGTAAGCCAAACTGAACGTTAGAAAAGCTAAGTACATCCCAACTAGCTTCTTTCAGGTCGAAATGCATAGAAAACACACCAACAAGGTTCCATCGTGTTCATTTCCAAAGTTAGCTGTATTTGAGCTGTTAATGCAAAATCACGCAAGTAAGCCAAACTGAACGTTAGAAAAGCTAAGCACATCCCAACTAGCTTCTTTCAGGTCGAAATGCATAGAAAACACACCAACAAGGTTCCATCGTGTTCATTTCCAAATTTAGCTGTATTTGAGCTGTTAATGCAAAATCACGCAAGTAAGCCAAACTGAACGTTAGAAAAGCTAAGTACATCCCAACTAGCTTCTTTCAGGTCGAAATGCATAGAAAACACACCAACAAGGTTCCATCGTGTTCATTTCCAAAGTTAGCTGTATTTGAGCTGTTAATGCAAAATCACGCAAATAAGCCAAACTGAACGTTAGAAAAGCCAAATACATCCCAACTAGCTTCTTTCAGGTCGAAATGCATAGAAAACACACCAACAAGGTTCCATCGTGTTCATTTGCAAAGTTAGGTGTATTTGAGCTGTTAATGCAAAATCACGCAAGTAAGCCAAACTGAACGTTAGAAAAGCCAAATACATCCAAACTAGCTTCTTTTAGGTCGAAATGCATAGAAAACACACCAACAAGGTTCCATCGTGTTCATTTGCAAAGTTAGCTGTATTTGAGCTGTTAATGCAAAATCACGCAAGTAAGCCAAACTGAACGTTAGAAAAGCTAAGTACATCCCAACTAGCTTCTTTCAGGTCGAAATGCATAGAAAACACACCAACAAGGTTCCATCGTGTTCATTTGCAAAGTTAGCTGTATTTGAGCTGTTAATGCAAAATCACGCAAGTAAGCCAAACTGAACGTTAGAAAAGCCAAATACATCCAAACTAGCTTCTTTCAGGTCGAAATGCATAGAAAACACACCAACAAGGTTCCATCGTGTTCATTTGCAAAGTTAGGTGTATTTGAGCTGTTAATGCAAAATCACGCAAGTAAGCCAAACTGAACGTTAGAAAAGCCAAATACATCCAAAATAGCTTCTTTCAGGTCGAAATGCATAGAAAACAAACCAACAAGGTTCCATCGTGTTCATTTCCAAAGTTAGCTGTATTTGAGCTGTTAATGCAAAATCACGCAAATAAGCCAAACTGAACGTTAGAAAAGCCAAATACATCCCAACTAGCTTCTTTCAGGTCGAAATGCATAGAAAACACACCAACAAGGTTCCATCGTGTTCATTTGCAAAGTTAGGTGTATTTGAGCTGTTAATGCAAAATCACGCAAGTAAGCCAAACTGAACGTTAGAAAAGCCAAATACATCCAAACTAGCTTCTTTTAGGTCGAAATGCATAGAAAACACACCAACAAGGTTCCATCGTGTTCATTTGCAAAGTTAGCTGTATTTGAGCTGTTAATGCAAAATCACGCAAGTAAGCCAAACTGAACGTTAGAAAAGCTAAGTACATCCCAACTAGCTTCTTTCAGGTCGAAATGCATAGAAAACACACCAACAAGGTTCCATCGTGTTCATTTGCAAAGTTAGCTGTATTTGAGCTGTTAATGCAAAATCACGCAAGTAAGCCAAACTGAACGTTAGAAAAGCCAAATACATCCAAACTAGCTTCTTTCAGGTCGAAATGCATAGAAAACACACCAACAAGGTTCCATCGTGTTCATTTGGAAAGTTAGGTGTATTTGAGCTGTTAATGCAAAATCACGCAAGTAAGCCAAACTGAACGTTAGAAAAGCCAAATACATCCAAACTAGCTTCTTTCAGGTCGAAATGCATAGAAAACACACCAACAAGGTTCCATCGTGTTCATTTGCAAAGTTAGCTGTATTTGAGCTGTTAATGCAAAATCACGCAAATAAGCCAAACTGAACGTTACAAAAGCCAAGTACATCCAAACTAGCTTCTTTCAGGTCGAAATGCATAGAAAACACACCAACAAGGTTCCATCGTGTTCATTTCCAAAGTTAGCTGTATTTGAGCTGTTAATGCAAAATCACGCAAATAAGCCAAACTGAACGTTAGAAAAGCTAAGTACATCCCAACTAGCTTCTTTCAGGTCGAAATGCATAGAAAACACACCAACAAGGTTCCATCGTGTTCATTTCCAAAGTTAGCTGTATTTGAGCTGTTAATGCAAAATCACGCAAGTAAGCCAAACTGAACGTTAGAAAAGCTAAGTACATCCCAACTAGCTTCTTTCAGGTCGAAATGCATAGAAAACACACCAACAAGGTTCCATCGTGTTCATTTCCAAAGTTAGCTGTATTTGAGCTGTAAATGCAAAATCACGCAAGTAAGCCAACCTGAACGTTAGAAAAGCCAAATACATCCTAAATAACTTCTTTCAGGTTGAAATGGATAGGAAACACACCAACAAGTTTCCTTCGTGTTCATTTCCAAAGTTAGCTGTATTTGAGCTGTTAATGCAAAATCACTCAAGTAAGCCAAACTGAACGTTACAAAAGCCAAATACATCCGAACTAGCTTCTTTCAGGTCGAAATGCATAGAAAACACACCAACAAGGTTCCATCGTGTTCAATTGCAAAGTTAGGTGTATTTGAGCTGTTAATGCAAAATCACGCAAATAAGCCAAACTGAACGTTAGAAAAGCTAAGTACATCCCAACTAGCTTCTTTCAGGTCGAAATGGATAGAAAACACACCAACAAGGTTCCATCGTGTTCATTTCCAAAGTTAGCTGTATTTGAGCTGTTAATGCAAAATCACGCAAGTAAGCCAAACTGAACGTTAGAAAAGCCAAATACATCCAAACTAGCTTCTTTCAGGTCGAAATGCATAGAAAACACACCAACAAGGTTCCATCGTGTTCATTTCCAAAGTTAGGTGTATTTGAGCTGTTAATGCAAAATCACGCAAGTAAGCCAAACTGAACGTTAGAAAAGCTAAGTACATCCCAACTAGCTTCTTTCAGGTCGAAATGCATAGAAAACACACCAACAAGGTTCCATCGTGTTCATTTGCAAAGTTAGGTGTATTTGAGCTGTTAATGCAAAATCACGCAAATAAGCCAAACTGAACGTTAGAAAAGCCAAATACATCCAAACTACCTTCTTTCAGGTCGAAATGCATAGAAAACACACCAACAAGGTTCCATCGTGTTCATTTGCAAAGTTAGGTGTATTTGAGCTGTTAATGCAAAATCACGCAAGTAAGCCAAACTGAACGTTAGAAAAGCCAAATACATCCAAACTAGCTTCTTTTAGGTCGAAATGCATAGAAAACACACCAACAAGGTTCCATCGTGTTCATTTGCAAAGTTAGGTGTATTTGAGCTGTTAATGCAAAATCACGCAAGTAAGCCAAACTGAACGTTAGAAAAGCCAAATACATCCCAACTAGCTTCTTTCAGGTCGAAATGCATAGAAAACACACCAACAAGTTTCCATCGTGTTCATTTCCAAAGTTAGCTGTATTTGAGCTGTTAATGCAAAATCACGCAAGTAAGCCAAACTGAACGTTAGAAAAGCCAAATACATCCAAACTAGCTTCTTTCAGGTCGAAATGCATAGAAAACACACCAACAAGGTTCCATCGTGTTCATTTCCAAAGTTAGCTGTATTTGAGCTGTTAATGCAAAATCACGCAAGTAAGCCAAACTGAACGTTAGAAAAGCTAAGTACATCCCAACTAGCTTCTTTCAGGTCGAAATGCATAGAAAACACACCAACAAGGTTCCATCGTGTTCATTTCCAAAGTTAGCTGTATTTGAGCTGTTAATGCAAAATCACGCAAGTAAGCCAAACTGAACGTTAGAAAAGCTAAGTACATCCCAACTAGCTTCTTTCAGGTCGAAATGCATAGAAAACACACCAACAAGGTTCCATCGTGTTCATTTCCAAAGTTAGCTGTATTTGAGCTGTTAATGCAAAATCACGCAAGTAAGCCAAACTGAACGTTACAAAAGCCAAGTACATCCAAACTAGCTTCTTTCAGGTCGAAATGCATAGAAAACACACCAACAAGGTTCCATCGTGTTCATTTCCAAAGTTAGCTGTATTTGAGCTGTTAATGCAAAATCACGCAAATAAGCCAAACTGAACGTTACAAAAGCCAAGTACATCCAAACTAGCTTCTTTCAGGTCGAAATGCATAGAAAACACACCAACAAGGTTCCATCGTGTTCATTTGCAAAGTTAGGTGTATTTGAGCTGTTAATGCAAAATCACGCAAGTAAGCCAAACTGAACGTTAGAAAAGCCAAATACATCCAAAATAGCTTCTTTCAGGTCGAAATGCATAGAAAACACACCAACAAGGTTCCATCGTGTTCATTTCCAAAGTTAGCTGTATTTGAGCTGTTAATGCAAAATCACGCAAATAAGCCAAACTGAACGTTACAAAAGCCAAGTACATCCAAACTAGCTTCTTTCAGGTCGAAATGCATAGAAAACACACCAACAAGTTTCCATCGTGTTCATTTCCAAAGTTAGCTCTATTTGAGCTGTTAATGCAAAATCACGCAAATAAGCCAAACTGAACGTTAGAAAAGCTAAGTACATCCCAACTAGCTTCTTTCAGGTCGAAATGCATAGAAAAGCTAAGTACATCCAAACTACCTTCTTTCAGGTCGAAATGCATAGAAAACACACCAACAAGGTTCCATCGTGTTCATTTGCAAAGTTAGGTGTATTTGAGCTGTTAATGCAAAATCACGCAAGTAAGCCAAACTGAACGTTAGAAAAGCCAAATACATCCAAACTAGCTTCTTTCAGGTCGAAATGCATAGAAAACACACCAACAAGGTTCCATCGTGTTCATTTCCAAAGTTAGCTGTATTTGAGCTGTTAATGCAAAATCACGCAAGTAAGCCAAACTGAACGTTAGAAAAGCTAAGTACATCCCAACTAGCTTCTTTCAGGTCGAAATGCATAGAAAACACACCAACAAGGTTCCATCGTGTTCATTTCCAAAGTTAGCTGTATTTGAGCTGTTAATGCAAAATCACGCAAGTAAGCCAAACTGAACGTTAGAAAAGCTAAGTACATCCCAACTAGCTTCTTTCAGGTCGAAATGCATAGAAAACACACCAACAAGGTTCCATCGTGTTCATTTCCAAAGTTAGCTGTATTTGAGCTGTTAATGCAAAATCACGCAAGTAAGCCAAACTGAACGTTACAAAAGCCAAGTACATCCAAACTAGCTTCTTTCAGGTCGAAATGCATAGAAAACACACCAACAAGGTTCCATCGTGTTCATTTCCAAAGTTAGCTGTATTTGAGCTGTTAATGCAAAATCACGCAAATAAGCCAAACTGAACGTTACAAAAGCCAAGTACATCCAAACTAGCTTCTTTCAGGTCGAAATGCATAGAAAACACACCAACAAGGTTCCATCGTGTTCATTTGCAAAGTTAGGTGTATTTGAGCTGTTAATGCAAAATCACGCAAGTAAGCCAAACTGAACGTTAGAAAAGCCAAATACATCCAAAATAGCTTCTTTCAGGTCGAAATGCATAGAAAACACACCAACAAGGTTCCATCGTGTTCATTTCCAAAGTTAGCTGTATTTGAGCTGTTAATGCAAAATCACGCAAATAAGCCAAACTGAACGTTACAAAAGCCAAGTACATCCAAACTAGCTTCTTTCAGGTCGAAATGCATAGAAAACACACCAACAAGTTTCCATCGTGTTCATTTCCAAAGTTAGCTCTATTTGAGCTGTTAATGCAAAATCACGCAAATAAGCCAAACTGAACGTTAGAAAAGCTAAGTACATCCCAACTAGCTTCTTTCAGGTCGAAATGCATAGAAAAGCTAAGTACATCCAAACTACCTTCTTTCAGGTCGAAATGCATAGAAAACACACCAACAAGGTTCCATCGTGTTCATTTGCAAAGTTAGGTGTATTTGAGCTGTTAATGCAAAATCACGCAAGTAAGCCAAACTGAACGTTAGAAAAGCCAAATACATCCAAACTAGCTTCTTTTAGGTCGAAATGCATAGAAAACACACCAACAAGGTTCCATCGTGTTCATTTGCAAAGTTAGCTGTATTTGAGCTGTTAATGCAAAATCACGCAAGTAAGCCAAACTGAACGTTAGAAAAGCCAAATACATCCCAACTAGCTTCTTTCAGGTCGAAATGCATAGAAAACACACCAAGAAGTTTCCATCGTGTTCATTTCCAAAGTTAGCTGTATTTGAGCTGTTAATGCAAAATCACGCAAGTAAGCCAAACTGAACGTTAGAAAAGCCAAATACATCCAAACTAGCTTCTTTCAGGTCGAAATGCATAGAAAACACACCAACAAGGTTCCATCGTGTTCATTTCCAAAGTTAGCTGTATTTGAGCTGTTAATGCAAAATCACGCAAGTAAGCCAAACTGAACGTTAGAAAAGCTAAGTACATCCCAACTAGCTTCTTTCAGGTCGAAATGCATAGAAAACACACCAACAAGGTTCCATCGTGTTCATTTGCAAAGTTAGGTGTATTTGAGCTGTTAATGCAAAATCACGCAAATAAGCCAAACTGAACGTTAGAAAAGCCAAATACATCCAAACTACCTTCTTTCAGGTCGAAATGCATAGAAAACACACCAACAAGGTTCCATCGTGTTCATTTGCAAAGTTAGGTGTATTTGAGCTGTTAATGCAAAATCACGCAAGTAAGCCAAACTGAACGTTAGAAAAGCCAAATACATCCAAACTAGCTTCTTTTAGGTCGAAATGCATAGAAAACACACCAACAAGGTTCCATCGTGTTCATTTGCAAAGTTAGGTGTATTTGAGCTGTTAATGCAAAATCACGCAAGTAAGCCAAACTGAACGTTAGAAAAGCCAAATACATCCCAACTAGCTTCTTTCAGGTCGAAATGCATAGAAAACACACCAACAAGTTTCCATCGTGTTCATTTCCAAAGTTAGCTGTATTTGAGCTGTTAATGCAAAATCACGCAAGTAAGCCAAACTGAACGTTAGAAAAGCCAAATACATCCAAACTAGCTTCTTTCAGGTCGAAATGCATAGAAAACACACCAACAAGGTTCCATCGTGTTCATTTCCAAAGTTAGCTGTATTTGAGCTGTTAATGCAAAATCACGCAAGTAAGCCAAACTGAACGTTAGAAAAGCTAAGTACATCCCAACTAGCTTCTTTCAGGTCGAAATGCATAGAAAACACACCAACAAGGTTCCATCGTGTTCATTTCCAAAGTTAGCTGTATTTGAGCTGTTAATGCAAAATCACGCAAGTAAGCCAAACTGAACGTTAGAAAAGCCAAATACATCCAAACTAGCTTCTTTCAGGTCGAAATGCATAGAAAACACACCAACAAGGTTCCATCGTGTTCATTTCCAAAGTTAGCTGTATTTGAGCTGTTAATGCAAAATCACGCAAGTAAGCCAAACTGAACGTTAGAAAAGCTAAGTACATCCCAACTAGCTTCTTTCAGGTCGAAATGCATAGAAAACACACCAACAAGGTTCCATCGTGTTCATTTCCAAAGTTAGCTGTATTTGAGCTGTTAATGCAAAATCACGCAAGTAAGCCAAACTGAACGTTAGAAAAGCTAAGCACATCCCAACTAGCTTCTTTCAGGTCGAAATGCATAGAAAACACACCAACAAGGTTCCATCGTGTTCATTTCCAAATTTAGCTGTATTTGAGCTGTTAATGCAAAATCACGCAAGTAAGCCAAACTGAACGTTAGAAAAGCTAAGTACATCCCAACTAGCTTCTTTCAGGTCGAAATGCATAGAAAACACACCAACAAGGTTCCATCGTGTTCATTTCCAAAGTTAGCTGTATTTGAGCTGTTAATGCAAAATCACGCAAATAAGCCAAACTGAACGTTAGAAAAGCCAAATACATCCCAACTAGCTTCTTTCAGGTCGAAATGCATAGAAAACACACCAACAAGGTTCCATCGTGTTCATTTGCAAAGTTAGGTGTATTTGAGCTGTTAATGCAAAATCACGCAAGTAAGCCAAACTGAACGTTAGAAAAGCCAAATACATCCAAACTAGCTTCTTTTAGGTCGAAATGCATAGAAAACACACCAACAAGGTTCCATCGTGTTCATTTGCAAAGTTAGGTGTATTTGAGCTGTTAATGCAAAATCACGCAAGTAAGCCAAACTGAACATTAGAAAAGCCAAATACATCCCAACTAGCTTCTTTCAGGTCGAAATGCATAGAAAACACACCAACAAGGTTCCATCGTGTTCATTTGCAAAGTTAGGTGTATTTGAGCTGTTAATGCAAAATCACGCAAGTAAGCCAAACTGAACATTAGAAAAGCCAAATACATCCCAACTAGCTTCTTTCAGGTCGAAATGCATAGAAAACACACCAACAAGGTTCCATCGTGTTCATTTGCAAAGTTAGCTGTATTTGAGCTGTTAATGCAAAATCACGCAAGTAAGCCAAACTGAACGTTAGAAAAGCCAAATACATCCCAACTAGCTTCTTTCAGGTCGAAATGCATAGAAAACACACCAAGAAGTTTCCATCGTGTTCATTTCCAAAGTTAGCTGTATTTGAGCTGTTAATGCAAAATCACGCAAGTAAGCCAAACTGAACGTTAGAAAAGCCAAATACATCCAAACTAGCTTCTTTCAGGTCGAAATGCATAGAAAACACACCAACAAGGTTCCATCGTGTTCATTTCCAAAGTTAGCTGTATTTGAGCTGTTAATGCAAAATCACGCAAGTAAGCCAAACTGAACGTTAGAAAAGCTAAGTACATCCCAACTAGCTTCTTTCAGGTCGAAATGCATAGAAAACACACCAACAAGGTTCCATCGTGTTCATTTGCAAAGTTAGGTGTATTTGAGCTGTTAATGCAAAATCACGCAAATAAGCCAAACTGAACGTTAGAAAAGCCAAATACATCCAAACTACCTTCTTTCAGGTCGAAATGCATAGAAAACACACCAACAAGGTTCCATCGTGTTCATTTGCAAAGTTAGGTGTATTTGAGCTGTTAATGCAAAATCACGCAAGTAAGCCAAACTGAACGTTAGAAAAGCCAAATACATCCAAACTAGCTTCTTTTAGGTCGAAATGCATAGAAAACACACCAACAAGGTTCCATCGTGTTCATTTGCAAAGTTAGGTGTATTTGAGCTGTTAATGCAAAATCACGCAAGTAAGCCAAACTGAACGTTAGAAAAGCCAAATACATCCCAACTAGCTTCTTTCAGGTCGAAATGCATAGAAAACACACCAACAAGTTTCCATCGTGTTCATTTCCAAAGTTAGCTGTATTTGAGCTGTTAATGCAAAATCACGCAAGTAAGCCAAACTGAACGTTAGAAAAGCCAAATACATCCAAACTAGCTTCTTTCAGGTCGAAATGCATAGAAAACACACCAACAAGGTTCCATCGTGTTCATTTCCAAAGTTAGCTGTATTTGAGCTGTTAATGCAAAATCACGCAAGTAAGCCAAACTGAACGTTAGAAAAGCTAAGTACATCCCAACTAGCTTCTTTCAGGTCGAAATACATAGAAAACACACCAACAAGGTTCCATCGTGTTCATTTCCAAAGTTAGCTGTATTTGAGCTGTTAATGCAAAATCACGCAAGTAAGCCAAACTGAACGTTAGAAAAGCCAAATACATCCAAACTAGCTTCTTTCAGGTCGAAATGCATAGAAAACACACCAACAAGGTTCCATCGTGTTCATTTCCAAAGTTAGCTGTATTTGAGCTGTTAATGCAAAATCACGCAAGTAAGCCAAACTGAACGTTAGAAAAGCTAAGTACATCCCAACTAGCTTCTTTCAGGTCGAAATGCATAGAAAACACACCAACAAGGTTCCATCGTGTTCATTTCCAAAGTTAGCTGTATTTGAGCTGTTAATGCAAAATCACGCAAGTAAGCCAAACTGAACGTTAGAAAAGCTAAGCACATCCCAACTAGCTTCTTTCAGGTCGAAATGCATAGAAAACACACCAACAAGGTTCCATCGTGTTCATTTCCAAATTTAGCTGTATTTGAGCTGTTAATGCAAAATCACGCAAGTAAGCCAAACTGAACGTTAGAAAAGCTAAGTACATCCCAACTAGCTTCTTTCAGGTCGAAATGCATAGAAAACACACCAACAAGGTTCCATCGTGTTCATTTCCAAAGTTAGCTGTATTTGAGCTGTTAATGCAAAATCACGCAAATAAGCCAAACTGAACGTTAGAAAAGCCAAATACATCCCAACTAGCTTCTTTCAGGTCGAAATGCATAGAAAACACACCAACAAGGTTCCATCGTGTTCATTTGCAAAGTTAGGTGTATTTGAGCTGTTAATGCAAAATCACGCAAGTAAGCCAAACTGAACGTTAGAAAAGCCAAATACATCCAAACTAGCTTCTTTTAGGTCGAAATGCATAGAAAACACACCAACAAGGTTCCATCGTGTTCATTTGCAAAGTTAGGTGTATTTGAGCTGTTAATGCAAAATCACGCAAGTAAGCCAAACTGAACATTAGAAAAGCCAAATACATCCCAACTAGCTTCTTTCAGGTCGAAATGCATAGAAAACACACCAACAAGTTTCCATCGTGTTCATTTCCAAAGTTAGCTGTATTTGAGCTGTTAATGCAAAATCACGCAAGTAAGCCAAACTGAACGTTAGAAAAGCTAAGTACATCCCAACTAGCTTCTTTCAGGTCGAAATGCAAAGAAAACACACCAACAAGGTTCCATCGTGTTCATTTCCAAAGTTAGCTGTATTTGAGCTGTAAATGCAAAATCACGCAAGTAAGCCAACCTGAACGTTAGAAAAGCCAAATACATCCTAAATAACTTCTTTCAGGTTGAAATGGATAGGAAACACACCAACAAGTTTCCATCGTGTTCATTTCCAAAGTTAGCTGTATTTGAGCTGTTAATGCAAAATCACTCAAGTAAGCCAAACTGAACGTTACAAAAGCCAAATACATCCGAACTAGCTTCTTTCAGGTCGAAATGCATAGAAAACACACCAACAAGGTTCCATCGTGTTCAATTGCAAAGTTAGGTGTATTTGAGCTGTTAATGCAAAATCACGCAAATAAGCCAAACTGAACGTTAGAAAAGCTAAGTACATCCCAACTAGCTTCTTTCAGGTCGAAATGGATAGAAAACACACCAACAAGGTTCCATCGTGTTCATTTCCAAAGTTAGCTGTATTTGAGCTGTTAATGCAAAATCACGCAAGTAAGCCAAACTGAACGTTAGAAAAGCCAAATACATCCCAACTAGCTTCTTTCAGGTCGAAATGCATAGAAAACACACCAACAAGTTTCCATCGTGTTCATTTCCAAAGTTAGCTGTATTTGAGCTGTTAATGCAAAATCACGCAAGTAAGCCAAACTGAACGTTAGAAAAGCCAAATACATCCAAACTAGCTTCTTTCAGGTCGAAATGCATAGAAAACACACCAACAAGGTTCCATCGTGTTCATTTCCAAAGTTAGCTGTATTTGAGCTGTTAATGCAAAATCACGCAAGTAAGCCAAACTGAACGTTAGAAAAGCTAAGTACATCCCAACTAGCTTCTTTCAGGTCGAAATGCATAGAAAACACACCAACAAGGTTCCATCGTGTTCATTTCCAAAGTTAGCTGTATTTGAGCTGTTAATGCAAAATCACGCAAGTAAGCCAAACTGAACGTTAGAAAAGCTAAGTACATCCCAACTAGCTTCTTTCAGGTCGAAATGCATAGAAAACACACCAACAAGGTTCCATCGTGTTCATTTCCAAAGTTAGCTGTATTTGAGCTGTTAATGCAAAATCACGCAAGTAAGCCAAACTGAACGTTAGAAAAGCTAAGCACATCCCAACTAGCTTCTTTCAGGTCGAAATGCATAGAAAACACACCAACAAGGTTCCATCGTGTTCATTTCCAAAGTTAGCTGTATTTGAGCTGTTAATGCAAAATCACGCAAAGAAGCCAAACTGAACGTTACAAAAGCCAAGTACATCCAAACTAGCTTCTTTCAGGTCGAAATGCATAGAAAACACACCAACAAGGTTCCATCGTGTTCATTTGCAAAGTTAGGTGTATTTGAGCTGTTAATGCAAAATCACGCAAGTAAGCCAAACTGAACGTTAGAAAAGCCAAATACATCCAAACTAGCTTCTTTCAGGTCGAAATGCATAGAAAACACACCAACAAGGTTCCATCGTGTTCATTTCCAAAGTTAGCTGTATTTGAGCTGTTAATGCAAAATCACGCAAGTAAGCCAAACTGAACGTTAGAAAAGCTAAGTACATCCCAACTAGCTTCTTTCAGGTCGAAATGCATAGAAAACACACCAACAAGGTTCCATCGTGTTCATTTCCAAAGTTAGCTGTATTTGAGCTGTTAATGCAAAATCACGCAAGTAAGCCAAACTGAACGTTAGAAAAGCTAAGCACATCCCAACTAGCTTCTTTCAGGTCGAAATGCATAGAAAACACACCAACAAGGTTCCATCGTGTTCATTTCCAAATTTAGCTGTATTTGAGCTGTTAATGCAAAATCACGCAAGTAAGCCAAACTGAACGTTAGAAAAGCTAAGTACATCCCAACTAGCTTCTTTCAGGTCGAAATGCATAGAAAACACACCAACAAGGTTCCATCGTGTTCATTTCCAAAGTTAGCTGTATTTGAGCTGTTAATGCAAAATCACGCAAATAAGCCAAACTGAACGTTAGAAAAGCCAAATACATCCCAACTAGCTTCTTTCAGGTCGAAATGCATAGAAAACACACCAACAAGGTTCCATCGTGTTCATTTGCAAAGTTAGGTGTATTTGAGCTGTTAATGCAAAATCACGCAAGTAAGCCAAACTGAACGTTAGAAAAGCCAAATACATCCAAACTAGCTTCTTTTAGGTCGAAATGCATAGAAAACACACCAACAAGGTTCCATCGTGTTCATTTGCAAAGTTAGGTGTATTTGAGCTGTTAATGCAAAATCACGCAAGTAAGCCAAACTGAACATTAGAAAAGCCAAATACATCCCAACTAGCTTCTTTCAGGTCGAAATGCATAGAAAACACACCAACAAGTTTCCATCGTGTTCATTTCCAAAGTTAGCTGTATTTGAGCTGTTAATGCAAAATCACGCAAGTAAGCCAAACTGAACGTTAGAAAAGCTAAGTACATCCCAACTAGCTTCTTTCAGGTCGAAATGCAAAGAAAACACACCAACAAGGTTCCATCGTGTTCATTTCCAAAGTTAGCTGTATTTGAGCTGTAAATGCAAAATCACGCAAGTAAGCCAACCTGAACGTTAGAAAAGCCAAATACATCCTAAATAACTTCTTTCAGGTTGAAATGGATAGGAAACACACCAACAAGTTTCCATCGTGTTCATTTCCAAAGTTAGCTGTATTTGAGCTGTTAATGCAAAATCACTCAAGTAAGCCAAACTGAACGTTACAAAAGCCAAATACATCCGAACTAGCTTCTTTCAGGTCGAAATGCATAGAAAACACACCAACAAGGTTCCATCGTGTTCAATTGCAAAGTTAGGTGTATTTGAGCTGTTAATGCAAAATCACGCAAATAAGCCAAACTGAACGTTAGAAAAGCTAAGTACATCCCAACTAGCTTCTTTCAGGTCGAAATGGATAGAAAACACACCAACAAGGTTCCATCGTGTTCATTTCCAAAGTTAGCTGTATTTGAGCTGTTAATGCAAAATCACGCAAGTAAGCCAAACTGAACGTTAGAAAAGCCAAATACATCCCAACTAGCTTCTTTCAGGTCGAAATGCATAGAAAACACACCAACAAGTTTCCATCGTGTTCATTTCCAAAGTTAGCTGTATTTGAGCTGTTAATGCAAAATCACGCAAGTAAGCCAAACTGAACGTTAGAAAAGCCAAATACATCCAAACTAGCTTCTTTCAGGTCGAAATGCATAGAAAACACACCAACAAGGTTCCATCGTGTTCATTTCCAAAGTTAGCTGTATTTGAGCTGTTAATGCAAAATCACGCAAGTAAGCCAAACTGAACGTTAGAAAAGCTAAGTACATCCCAACTAGCTTCTTTCAGGTCGAAATGCATAGAAAACACACCAACAAGGTTCCATCGTGTTCATTTCCAAAGTTAGCTGTATTTGAGCTGTTAATGCAAAATCACGCAAGTAAGCCAAACTGAACGTTAGAAAAGCTAAGTACATCCCAACTAGCTTCTTTCAGGTCGAAATGCATAGAAAACACACCAACAAGGTTCCATCGTGTTCATTTCCAAAGTTAGCTGTATTTGAGCTGTTAATGCAAAATCACGCAAGTAAGCCAAACTGAACGTTAGAAAAGCTAAGCACATCCCAACTAGCTTCTTTCAGGTCGAAATGCATAGAAAACACACCAACAAGGTTCCATCGTGTTCATTTCCAAAGTTAGCTGTATTTGAGCTGTTAATGCAAAATCACGCAAAGAAGCCAAACTGAACGTTACAAAAGCCAAGTACATCCAAACTAGCTTCTTTCAGGTCGAAATGCATAGAAAACACACCAACAAGGTTCCATCGTGTTCATTTGCAAAGTTAGGTGTATTTGAGCTGTTAATGCAAAATCACGCAAGTAAGCCAAACTGAACGTTAGAAAAGCCAAATACATCCAAACTAGCTTCTTTTAGGTCGAAATGCATAGAAAACACACCAACAAGGTTCCATCGTGTTCATTTGCAAAGTTAGCTGTATTTGAGCTGTTAATGCAAAATCACGCAAGTAAGCCAAACTGAACGTTACAAAAGCCAAGTACATCCAAACTAGCTTCTTTCAGGTCGAAATGCATAGAAAACACACCAACAAGGTTCCATCGTGTTCATTTCCAAAGTTAGCTGTATTTGAGCTGTTAATGCAAAATCACGCAAATAAGCCAAACTGAACGTTACAAAAGCCAAGTACATCCAAACTAGCTTCTTTCAGGTCGAAATGCATAGAAAACACACCAACAAGGTTCCATCGTGTTCATTTGCAAAGTTAGGTGTATTTGAGCTGTTAATGCAAAATCACGCAAGTAAGCCAAACTGAACGTTAGAAAAGCCAAATACATCCAAAATAGCTTCTTTCAGGTCGAAATGCATAGAAAACACACCAACAAGGTTCCATCGTGTTCATTTCCAAAGTTAGCTGTATTTGAGCTGTTAATGCAAAATCACGCAAATAAGCCAAACTGAACGTTACAAAAGCCAAGTACATCCAAACTAGCTTCTTTCAGGTCGAAATGCATAGAAAACACACCAACAAGTTTCCATCGTGTTCATTTCCAAAGTTAGCTCTATTTGAGCTGTTAATGCAAAATCACGCAAATAAGCCAAACTGAACGTTAGAAAAGCTAAGTACATCCCAACTAGCTTCTTTCAGGTCGAAATGCATAGAAAAGCTAAGTACATCCAAACTACCTTCTTTCAGGTCGAAATGCATAGAAAACACACCAACAAGGTTCCATCGTGTTCATTTGCAAAGTTAGGTGTATTTGAGCTGTTAATGCAAAATCACGCAAGTAAGCCAAACTGAACGTTAGAAAAGCCAAATACATCCAAACTAGCTTCTTTTAGGTCGAAATGCATAGAAAACACACCAACAAGGTTCCATCGTGTTCATTTGCAAAGTTAGCTGTATTTGAGCTGTTAATGCAAAATCACGCAAGTAAGCCAAACTGAACGTTAGAAAAGCCAAATACATCCCAACTAGCTTCTTTCAGGTCGAAATGCATAGAAAACACACCAAGAAGTTTCCATCGTGTTCATTTCCAAAGTTAGCTGTATTTGAGCTGTTAATGCAAAATCACGCAAGTAAGCCAAACTGAACGTTAGAAAAGCCAAATACATCCAAACTAGCTTCTTTCAGGTCGAAATGCATAGAAAACACACCAACAAGGTTCCATCGTGTTCATTTCCAAAGTTAGCTGTATTTGAGCTGTTAATGCAAAATCACGCAAGTAAGCCAAACTGAACGTTAGAAAAGCTAAGTACATCCCAACTAGCTTCTTTCAGGTCGAAATGCATAGAAAACACACCAACAAGGTTCCATCGTGTTCATTTGCAAAGTTAGGTGTATTTGAGCTGTTAATGCAAAATCACGCAAATAAGCCAAACTGAACGTTAGAAAAGCCAAATACATCCAAACTACCTTCTTTCAGGTCGAAATGCATAGAAAACACACCAACAAGGTTCCATCGTGTTCATTTGCAAAGTTAGGTGTATTTGAGCTGTTAATGCAAAATCACGCAAGTAAGCCAAACTGAACGTTAGAAAAGCCAAATACATCCAAACTAGCTTCTTTTAGGTCGAAATGCATAGAAAACACACCAACAAGGTTCCATCGTGTTCATTTGCAAAGTTAGGTGTATTTGAGCTGTTAATGCAAAATCACGCAAGTAAGCCAAACTGAACGTTAGAAAAGCCAAATACATCCCAACTAGCTTCTTTCAGGTCGAAATGCATAGAAAACACACCAACAAGTTTCCATCGTGTTCATTTCCAAAGTTAGCTGTATTTGAGCTGTTAATGCAAAATCACGCAAGTAAGCCAAACTGAACGTTAGAAAAGCCAAATACATCCAAACTAGCTTCTTTCAGGTCGAAATGCATAGAAAACACACCAACAAGGTTCCATCGTGTTCATTTCCAAAGTTAGCTGTATTTGAGCTGTTAATGCAAAATCACGCAAGTAAGCCAAACTGAACGTTAGAAAAGCTAAGTACATCCCAACTAGCTTCTTTCAGGTCGAAATGCATAGAAAACACACCAACAAGGTTCCATCGTGTTCATTTGCAAAGTTAGCTGTATTTGAGCTGTTAATGCAAAATCACGCAAGTAAGCCAAACTGAACGTTAGAAAAGCCAAATACATCCCAACTAGCTTCTTTCAGGTCGAAATGCATAGAAAACACACCAAGAAGTTTCCATCGTGTTCATTTCCAAAGTTAGCTGTATTTGAGCTGTTAATGCAAAATCACGCAAGTAAGCCAAACTGAACGTTAGAAAAGCCAAATACATCCAAACTAGCTTCTTTCAGGTCGAAATGCATAGAAAACACACCAACAAGGTTCCATCGTGTTCATTTCCAAAGTTAGCTGTATTTGAGCTGTTAATGCAAAATCACGCAAGTAAGCCAAACTGAACGTTAGAAAAGCTAAGTACATCCCAACTAGCTTCTTTCAGGTCGAAATGCATAGAAAACACACCAACAAGGTTCCATCGTGTTCATTTGCAAAGTTAGGTGTATTTGAGCTGTTAATGCAAAATCACGCAAATAAGCCAAACTGAACGTTAGAAAAGCCAAATACATCCAAACTACCTTCTTTCAGGTCGAAATGCATAGAAAACACACCAACAAGGTTCCATCGTGTTCATTTGCAAAGTTAGGTGTATTTGAGCTGTTAATGCAAAATCACGCAAGTAAGCCAAACTGAACGTTAGAAAAGCCAAATACATCCAAACTAGCTTCTTTTAGGTCGAAATGCATAGAAAACACACCAACAAGGTTCCATCGTGTTCATTTGCAAAGTTAGGTGTATTTGAGCTGTTAATGCAAAATCACGCAAGTAAGCCAAACTGAACGTTAGAAAAGCCAAATACATCCCAACTAGCTTCTTTCAGGTCGAAATGCATAGAAAACACACCAACAAGTTTCCATCGTGTTCATTTCCAAAGTTAGCTGTATTTGAGCTGTTAATGCAAAATCACGCAAGTAAGCCAAACTGAACGTTAGAAAAGCCAAATACATCCAAACTAGCTTCTTTCAGGTCGAAATGCATAGAAAACACACCAACAAGGTTCCATCGTGTTCATTTCCAAAGTTAGCTGTATTTGAGCTGTTAATGCAAAATCACGCAAGTAAGCCAAACTGAACGTTAGAAAAGCTAAGTACATCCCAACTAGCTTCTTTCAGGTCGAAATGCATAGAAAACACACCAACAAGGTTCCATCGTGTTCATTTCCAAAGTTAGCTGTATTTGAGCTGTTAATGCAAAATCACGCAAGTAAGCCAAACTGAACGTTAGAAAAGCCAAATACATCCAAACTAGCTTCTTTCAGGTCGAAATGCATAGAAAACACACCAACAAGGTTCCATCGTGTTCATTTCCAAAGTTAGCTGTATTTGAGCTGTTAATGCAAAATCACGCAAGTAAGCCAAACTGAACGTTAGAAAAGCTAAGTACATCCCAACTAGCTTCTTTCAGGTCGAAATGCATAGAAAACACACCAACAAGGTTCCATCGTGTTCATTTCCAAAGTTAGCTGTATTTGAGCTGTTAATGCAAAATCACGCAAGTAAGCCAAACTGAACGTTAGAAAAGCTAAGCACATCCCAACTAGCTTCTTTCAGGTCGAAATGCATAGAAAACACACCAACAAGGTTCCATCGTGTTCATTTCCAAATTTAGCTGTATTTGAGCTGTTAATGCAAAATCACGCAAGTAAGCCAAACTGAACGTTAGAAAAGCTAAGTACATCCCAACTAGCTTCTTTCAGGTCGAAATGCATAGAAAACACACCAACAAGGTTCCATCGTGTTCATTTGCAAAGTTAGGTGTATTTGAGCTGTTAATGCAAAATCACGCAAGTAAGCCAAACTGAACGTTAGAAAAGCCAAATACATCCAAACTAGCTTCTTTTAGGTTGAAATGCATAGAAAACACACCAACAAGGTTCCATCGTGTTCATTTGCAAAGTTAGGTGTATTTGAGCTGTTAATGCAAAATCACGCAAGTAAGCCAAACTGAACATTAGAAAAGCCAAATACATCCCAACTAGCTTCTTTCAGGTCGAAATGCATAGAAAACACACCAACAAGGTTCCATCGTGTTCATTTGCAAAGTTAGGTGTATTTGAGCTGTTAATGCAAAATCACGCAAGTAAGCCAAACTGAACATTAGAAAAGCCAAATACATCCCAACTAGCTTCTTTCAGGTCGAAATGCATAGAAAACACACCAACAAGGTTCCATCGTGTTCATTTGCAAAGTTAGCTGTATTTGAGCTGTTAATGCAAAATCACGCAAGTAAGCCAAACTGAACGTTAGAAAAGCCAAATACATCCCAACTAGCTTCTTTCAGGTCGAAATGCATAGAAAACACACCAAGAAGTTTCCATCGTGTTCATTTCCAAAGTTAGCTGTATTTGAGCTGTTAATGCAAAATCACGCAAGTAAGCCAAACTGAACGTTAGAAAAGCCAAATACATCCAAACTAGCTTCTTTCAGGTCGAAATGCATAGAAAACACACCAACAAGGTTCCATCGTGTTCATTTCCAAAGTTAGCTGTATTTGAGCTGTTAATGCAAAATCACGCAAGTAAGCCAAACTGAACGTTAGAAAAGCTAAGTACATCCCAACTAGCTTCTTTCAGGTCGAAATGCATAGAAAACACACCAACAAGGTTCCATCGTGTTCATTTGCAAAGTTAGGTGTATTTGAGCTGTTAATGCAAAATCACGCAAATAAGCCAAACTGAACGTTAGAAAAGCCAAATACATCCAAACTACCTTCTTTCAGGTCGAAATGCATAGAAAACACACCAACAAGGTTCCATCGTGTTCATTTGCAAAGTTAGGTGTATTTGAGCTGTTAATGCAAAATCACGCAAGTAAGCCAAACTGAACGTTAGAAAAGCCAAATACATCCAAACTAGCTTCTTTTAGGTCGAAATGCATAGAAAACACACCAACAAGGTTCCATCGTGTTCATTTCCAAAGTTAGCTGTATTTGAGCTGTTAATGCAAAATCACGCAAGTAAGCCAAACTGAACGTTAGAAAAGCCAAATACATCCAAACTAGCTTCTTTCAGGTCGAAATGCATAGAAAACACACCAACAAGGTTCCATCGTGTTCATTTCCAAAGTTAGCTGTATTTGAGCTGTTAATGCAAAATCACGCAAGTAAGCCAAACTGAACGTTAGAAAAGCTAAGTACATCCCAACTAGCTTCTTTCAGGTCGAAATGCAAAGAAAACACACCAACAAGGTTCCATCGTGTTCATTTCCAAAGTTAGCTGTATTTGAGCTGTAAATGCAAAATCACGCAAGTAAGCCAACCTGAACGTTAGAAAAGCCAAATACATCCTAAATAACTTCTTTCAGGTTGAAATGGATAGGAAACACACCAACAAGTTTCCATCGTGTTCATTTCCAAAGTTAGCTGTATTTGAGCTGTTAATGCAAAATCACTCAAGTAAGCCAAACTGAACGTTACAAAAGCCAAATACATCCGAACTAGCTTCTTTCAGGTCGAAATGCATAGAAAACACACCAACAAGGTTCCATCGTGTTCAATTGCAAAGTTAGGTGTATTTGAGCTGTTAATGCAAAATCACGCAAATAAGCCAAACTGAACGTTAGAAAAGCTAAGTACATCCCAACTAGCTTCTTTCAGGTCGAAATGGATAGAAAACACACCAACAAGGTTCCATCGTGTTCATTTCCAAAGTTAGCTGTATTTGAGCTGTTAATGCAAAATCACGCAAGTAAGCCAAACTGAACGTTAGAAAAGCCAAATACATCCCAACTAGCTTCTTTCAGGTCGAAATGCATAGAAAACACACCAACAAGTTTCCATCGTGTTCATTTCCAAAGTTAGCTGTATTTGAGCTGTTAATGCAAAATCACGCAAGTAAGCCAAACTGAACGTTAGAAAAGCCAAATACATCCAAACTAGCTTCTTTCAGGTCGAAATGCATAGAAAACACACCAACAAGGTTCCATCGTGTTCATTTCCAAAGTTAGCTGTATTTGAGCTGTTAATGCAAAATCACGCAAGTAAGCCAAACTGAACGTTAGAAAAGCTAAGTACATCCCAACTAGCTTCTTTCAGGTCGAAATGCATAGAAAACACACCAACAAGGTTCCATCGTGTTCATTTCCAAAGTTAGCTGTATTTGAGCTGTTAATGCAAAATCACGCAAGTAAGCCAAACTGAACGTTAGAAAAGCTAAGTACATCCCAACTAGCTTCTTTCAGGTCGAAATGCATAGAAAACACACCAACAAGGTTCCATCGTGTTCATTTCCAAAGTTAGCTGTATTTGAGCTGTTAATGCAAAATCACGCAAGTAAGCCAAACTGAACGTTAGAAAAGCTAAGCACATCCCAACTAGCTTCTTTCAGGTCGAAATGCATAGAAAACACACCAACAAGGTTCCATCGTGTTCATTTCCAAAGTTAGCTGTATTTGAGCTGTTAATGCAAAATCACGCAAAGAAGCCAAACTGAACGTTACAAAAGCCAAGTACATCCAAACTAGCTTCTTTCAGGTCGAAATGCATAGAAAACACACCAACAAGGTTCCATCGTGTTCATTTGCAAAGTTAGGTGTATTTGAGCTGTTAATGCAAAATCACGCAAGTAAGCCAAACTGAACGTTAGAAAAGCCAAATACATCCAAACTAGCTTCTTTTAGGTCGAAATGCATAGAAAACACACCAACAAGGTTCCATCGTGTTCATTTGCAAAGTTAGCTGTATTTGAGCTGTTAATGCAAAATCACGCAAGTAAGCCAAACTGAACGTTACAAAAGCCAAGTACATCCAAACTAGCTTCTTTCAGGTCGAAATGCATAGAAAACACACCAACAAGGTTCCATCGTGTTCATTTCCAAAGTTAGCTGTATTTGAGCTGTTAATGCAAAATCACGCAAATAAGCCAAACTGAACGTTACAAAAGCCAAGTACATCCAAACTAGCTTCTTTCAGGTCGAAATGCATAGAAAACACACCAACAAGGTTCCATCGTGTTCATTTGCAAAGTTAGGTGTATTTGAGCTGTTAATGCAAAATCACGCAAGTAAGCCAAACTGAACGTTAGAAAAGCCAAATACATCCAAAATAGCTTCTTTCAGGTCGAAATGCATAGAAAACACACCAACAAGGTTCCATCGTGTTCATTTCCAAAGTTAGCTGTATTTGAGCTGTTAATGCAAAATCACGCAAATAAGCCAAACTGAACGTTACAAAAGCCAAGTACATCCAAACTAGCTTCTTTCAGGTCGAAATGCATAGAAAACACACCAACAAGTTTCCATCGTGTTCATTTCCAAAGTTAGCTCTATTTGAGCTGTTAATGCAAAATCACGCAAATAAGCCAAACTGAACGTTAGAAAAGCTAAGTACATCCCAACTAGCTTCTTTCAGGTCGAAATGCATAGAAAAGCTAAGTACATCCAAACTACCTTCTTTCAGGTCGAAATGCATAGAAAACACACCAACAAGGTTCCATCGTGTTCATTTGCAAAGTTAGGTGTATTTGAGCTGTTAATGCAAAATCACGCAAGTAAGCCAAACTGAACGTTAGAAAAGCCAAATACATCCAAACTAGCTTCTTTTAGGTCGAAATGCATAGAAAACACACCAACAAGGTTCCATCGTGTTCATTTGCAAAGTTAGCTGTATTTGAGCTGTTAATGCAAAATCACGCAAGTAAGCCAAACTGAACGTTAGAAAAGCCAAATACATCCCAACTAGCTTCTTTCAGGTCGAAATGCATAGAAAACACACCAAGAAGTTTCCATCGTGTTCATTTCCAAAGTTAGCTGTATTTGAGCTGTTAATGCAAAATCACGCAAGTAAGCCAAACTGAACGTTAGAAAAGCCAAATACATCCAAACTAGCTTCTTTCAGGTCGAAATGCATAGAAAACACACCAACAAGGTTCCATCGTGTTCATTTCCAAAGTTAGCTGTATTTGAGCTGTTAATGCAAAATCACGCAAGTAAGCCAAACTGAACGTTAGAAAAGCTAAGTACATCCCAACTAGCTTCTTTCAGGTCGAAATGCATAGAAAACACACCAACAAGGTTCCATCGTGTTCATTTGCAAAGTTAGGTGTATTTGAGCTGTTAATGCAAAATCACGCAAATAAGCCAAACTGAACGTTAGAAAAGCCAAATACATCCAAACTACCTTCTTTCAGGTCGAAATGCATAGAAAACACACCAACAAGGTTCCATCGTGTTCATTTGCAAAGTTAGGTGTATTTGAGCTGTTAATGCAAAATCACGCAAGTAAGCCAAACTGAACGTTAGAAAAGCCAAATACATCCAAACTAGCTTCTTTTAGGTCGAAATGCATAGAAAACACACCAACAAGGTTCCATCGTGTTCATTTGCAAAGTTAGGTGTATTTGAGCTGTTAATGCAAAATCACGCAAGTAAGCCAAACTGAACGTTAGAAAAGCCAAATACATCCCAACTAGCTTCTTTCAGGTCGAAATGCATAGAAAACACACCAACAAGTTTCCATCGTGTTCATTTCCAAAGTTAGCTGTATTTGAGCTGTTAATGCAAAATCACGCAAGTAAGCCAAACTGAACGTTAGAAAAGCCAAATACATCCAAACTAGCTTCTTTCAGGTCGAAATGCATAGAAAACACACCAACAAGGTTCCATCGTGTTCATTTCCAAAGTTAGCTGTATTTGAGCTGTTAATGCAAAATCACGCAAGTAAGCCAAACTGAACGTTAGAAAAGCTAAGTACATCCCAACTAGCTTCTTTCAGGTCGAAATGCATAGAAAACACACCAACAAGGTTCCATCGTGTTCATTTCCAAAGTTAGCTGTATTTGAGCTGTTAATGCAAAATCACGCAAGTAAGCCAAACTGAACGTTAGAAAAGCCAAATACATCCAAACTAGCTTCTTTCAGGTCGAAATGCATAGAAAACACACCAACAAGGTTCCATCGTGTTCATTTCCAAAGTTAGCTGTATTTGAGCTGTTAATGCAAAATCACGCAAGTAAGCCAAACTGAACGTTAGAAAAGCTAAGTACATCCCAACTAGCTTCTTTCAGGTCGAAATGCATAGAAAACACACCAACAAGGTTCCATCGTGTTCATTTCCAAAGTTAGCTGTATTTGAGCTGTTAATGCAAAATCACGCAAGTAAGCCAAACTGAACGTTAGAAAAGCTAAGCACATCCCAACTAGCTTCTTTCAGGTCGAAATGCATAGAAAACACACCAACAAGGTTCCATCGTGTTCATTTCCAAATTTAGCTGTATTTGAGCTGTTAATGCAAAATCACGCAAGTAAGCCAAACTGAACGTTAGAAAAGCTAAGTACATCCCAACTAGCTTCTTTCAGGTCGAAATGCATAGAAAACACACCAACAAGGTTCCATCGTGTTCATTTGCAAAGTTAGGTGTATTTGAGCTGTTAATGCAAAATCACGCAAGTAAGCCAAACTGAACGTTAGAAAAGCCAAATACATCCAAACTAGCTTCTTTTAGGTTGAAATGCATAGAAAACACACCAACAAGGTTCCATCGTGTTCATTTGCAAAGTTAGGTGTATTTGAGCTGTTAATGCAAAATCACGCAAGTAAGCCAAACTGAACATTAGAAAAGCCAAATACATCCCAACTAGCTTCTTTCAGGTCGAAATGCATAGAAAACACACCAACAAGGTTCCATCGTGTTCATTTGCAAAGTTAGGTGTATTTGAGCTGTTAATGCAAAATCACGCAAGTAAGCCAAACTGAACATTAGAAAAGCCAAATACATCCCAACTAGCTTCTTTCAGGTCGAAATGCATAGAAAACACACCAACAAGGTTCCATCGTGTTCATTTGCAAAGTTAGCTGTATTTGAGCTGTTAATGCAAAATCACGCAAGTAAGCCAAACTGAACGTTAGAAAAGCCAAATACATCCCAACTAGCTTCTTTCAGGTCGAAATGCATAGAAAACACACCAAGAAGTTTCCATCGTGTTCATTTCCAAAGTTAGCTGTATTTGAGCTGTTAATGCAAAATCACGCAAGTAAGCCAAACTGAACGTTAGAAAAGCCAAATACATCCAAACTAGCTTCTTTCAGGTCGAAATGCATAGAAAACACACCAACAAGGTTCCATCGTGTTCATTTCCAAAGTTAGCTGTATTTGAGCTGTTAATGCAAAATCACGCAAGTAAGCCAAACTGAACGTTAGAAAAGCTAAGTACATCCCAACTAGCTTCTTTCAGGTCGAAATGCATAGAAAACACACCAACAAGGTTCCATCGTGTTCATTTGCAAAGTTAGGTGTATTTGAGCTGTTAATGCAAAATCACGCAAATAAGCCAAACTGAACGTTAGAAAAGCCAAATACATCCAAACTACCTTCTTTCAGGTCGAAATGCATAGAAAACACACCAACAAGGTTCCATCGTGTTCATTTGCAAAGTTAGGTGTATTTGAGCTGTTAATGCAAAATCACGCAAGTAAGCCAAACTGAACGTTAGAAAAGCCAAATACATCCAAACTAGCTTCTTTTAGGTCGAAATGCATAGAAAACACACCAACAAGGTTCCATCGTGTTCATTTCCAAAGTTAGCTGTATTTGAGCTGTTAATGCAAAATCACGCAAGTAAGCCAAACTGAACGTTAGAAAAGCCAAATACATCCAAACTAGCTTCTTTCAGGTCGAAATGCATAGAAAACACACCAACAAGGTTCCATCGTGTTCATTTCCAAAGTTAGCTGTATTTGAGCTGTTAATGCAAAATCACGCAAGTAAGCCAAACTGAACGTTAGAAAAGCTAAGTACATCCCAACTAGCTTCTTTCAGGTCGAAATGCATAGAAAACACACCAACAAGGTTCCATCGTGTTCATTTCCAAAGTTAGCTGTATTTGAGCTGTTAATGCAAAATCACGCAAGTAAGCCAAACTGAACGTTAGAAAAGCTAAGCACATCCCAACTAGCTTCTTTCAGGTCGAAATGCATAGAAAACACACCAACAAGGTTCCATCGTGTTCATTTCCAAATTTAGCTGTATTTGAGCTGTTAATGCAAAATCACGCAAGTAAGCCAAACTGAACGTTAGAAAAGCTAAGTACATCCCAACTAGCTTCTTTCAGGTCGAAATGCATAGAAAACACACCAACAAGGTTCCATCGTGTTCATTTCCAAAGTTAGCTGTATTTGAGCTGTTAATGCAAAATCACGCAAATAAGCCAAACTGAACGTTAGAAAAGCCAAATACATCCCAACTAGCTTCTTTCAGGTCGAAATGCATAGAAAACACACCAACAAGGTTCCATCGTGTTCATTTGCAAAGTTAGGTGTATTTGAGCTGTTAATGCAAAATCACGCAAGTAAGCCAAACTGAACGTTAGAAAAGCCAAATACATCCAAACTAGCTTCTTTTAGGTCGAAATGCATAGAAAACACACCAACAAGGTTCCATCGTGTTCATTTGCAAAGTTAGGTGTATTTGAGCTGTTAATGCAAAATCACGCAAGTAAGCCAAACTGAACATTAGAAAAGCCAAATACATCCCAACTAGCTTCTTTCAGGTCGAAATGCATAGAAAACACACCAACAAGGTTCCATCGTGTTCATTTGCAAAGTTAGGTGTATTTGAGCTGTTAATGCAAAATCACGCAAGTAAGCCAAACTGAACATTAGAAAAGCCAAATACATCCCAACTAGCTTCTTTCAGGTCGAAATGCATAGAAAACACACCAACAAGGTTCCATCGTGTTCATTTGCAAAGTTAGCTGTATTTGAGCTGTTAATGCAAAATCACGCAAGTAAGCCAAACTGAACGTTAGAAAAGCCAAATACATCCCAACTAGCTTCTTTCAGGTCGAAATGCATAGAAAACACACCAAGAAGTTTCCATCGTGTTCATTTCCAAAGTTAGCTGTATTTGAGCTGTTAATGCAAAATCACGCAAGTAAGCCAAACTGAACGTTAGAAAAGCCAAATACATCCAAACTAGCTTCTTTCAGGTCGAAATGCATAGAAAACACACCAACAAGGTTCCATCGTGTTCATTTCCAAAGTTAGCTGTATTTGAGCTGTTAATGCAAAATCACGCAAGTAAGCCAAACTGAACGTTAGAAAAGCTAAGTACATCCCAACTAGCTTCTTTCAGGTCGAAATGCATAGAAAACACACCAACAAGGTTCCATCGTGTTCATTTGCAAAGTTAGGTGTATTTGAGCTGTTAATGCAAAATCACGCAAATAAGCCAAACTGAACGTTAGAAAAGCCAAATACATCCAAACTACCTTCTTTCAGGTCGAAATGCATAGAAAACACACCAACAAGGTTCCATCGTGTTCATTTGCAAAGTTAGGTGTATTTGAGCTGTTAATGCAAAATCACGCAAGTAAGCCAAACTGAACGTTAGAAAAGCCAAATACATCCAAACTAGCTTCTTTTAGGTCGAAATGCATAGAAAACACACCAACAAGGTTCCATCGTGTTCATTTGCAAAGTTAGGTGTATTTGAGCTGTTAATGCAAAATCACGCAAGTAAGCCAAACTGAACGTTAGAAAAGCCAAATACATCCCAACTAGCTTCTTTCAGGTCGAAATGCATAGAAAACACACCAACAAGTTTCCATCGTGTTCATTTCCAAAGTTAGCTGTATTTGAGCTGTTAATGCAAAATCACGCAAGTAAGCCAAACTGAACGTTAGAAAAGCCAAATACATCCAAACTAGCTTCTTTCAGGTCGAAATGCATAGAAAACACACCAACAAGGTTCCATCGTGTTCATTTCCAAAGTTAGCTGTATTTGAGCTGTTAATGCAAAATCACGCAAGTAAGCCAAACTGAACGTTAGAAAAGCTAAGTACATCCCAACTAGCTTCTTTCAGGTCGAAATGCATAGAAAACACACCAACAAGGTTCCATCGTGTTCATTTCCAAAGTTAGCTGTATTTGAGCTGTTAATGCAAAATCACGCAAGTAAGCCAAACTGAACGTTAGAAAAGCCAAATACATCCAAACTAGCTTCTTTCAGGTCGAAATGCATAGAAAACACACCAACAAGGTTCCATCGTGTTCATTTCCAAAGTTAGCTGTATTTGAGCTGTTAATGCAAAATCACGCAAGTAAGCCAAACTGAACGTTAGAAAAGCTAAGTACATCCCAACTAGCTTCTTTCAGGTCGAAATGCATAGAAAACACACCAACAAGGTTCCATCGTGTTCATTTCCAAAGTTAGCTGTATTTGAGCTGTTAATGCAAAATCACGCAAGTAAGCCAAACTGAACGTTAGAAAAGCTAAGCACATCCCAACTAGCTTCTTTCAGGTCGAAATGCATAGAAAACACACCAACAAGGTTCCATCGTGTTCATTTCCAAATTTAGCTGTATTTGAGCTGTTAATGCAAAATCACGCAAGTAAGCCAAACTGAACGTTAGAAAAGCTAAGTACATCCCAACTAGCTTCTTTCAGGTCGAAATGCATAGAAAACACACCAACAAGGTTCCATCGTGTTCATTTCCAAAGTTAGCTGTATTTGAGCTGTTAATGCAAAATCACGCAAATAAGCCAAACTGAACGTTAGAAAAGCCAAATACATCCCAACTAGCTTCTTTCAGGTCGAAATGCATAGAAAACACACCAACAAGGTTCCATCGTGTTCATTTGCAAAGTTAGGTGTATTTGAGCTGTTAATGCAAAATCACGCAAGTAAGCCAAACTGAACGTTAGAAAAGCCAAATACATCCAAACTAGCTTCTTTTAGGTCGAAATGCATAGAAAACACACCAACAAGGTTCCATCGTGTTCATTTGCAAAGTTAGGTGTATTTGAGCTGTTAATGCAAAATCACGCAAGTAAGCCAAACTGAACATTAGAAAAGCCAAATACATCCCAACTAGCTTCTTTCAGGTCGAAATGCATAGAAAACACACCAACAAGTTTCCATCGTGTTCATTTCCAAAGTTAGCTGTATTTGAGCTGTTAATGCAAAATCACGCAAGTAAGCCAAACTGAACGTTAGAAAAGCTAAGTACATCCCAACTAGCTTCTTTCAGGTCGAAATGCAAAGAAAACACACCAACAAGGTTCCATCGTGTTCATTTCCAAAGTTAGCTGTATTTGAGCTGTAAATGCAAAATCACGCAAGTAAGCCAACCTGAACGTTAGAAAAGCCAAATACATCCTAAATAACTTCTTTCAGGTTGAAATGGATAGGAAACACACCAACAAGTTTCCATCGTGTTCATTTCCAAAGTTAGCTGTATTTGAGCTGTTAATGCAAAATCACTCAAGTAAGCCAAACTGAACGTTACAAAAGCCAAATACATCCGAACTAGCTTCTTTCAGGTCGAAATGCATAGAAAACACACCAACAAGGTTCCATCGTGTTCAATTGCAAAGTTAGGTGTATTTGAGCTGTTAATGCAAAATCACGCAAATAAGCCAAACTGAACGTTAGAAAAGCTAAGTACATCCCAACTAGCTTCTTTCAGGTCGAAATGGATAGAAAACACACCAACAAGGTTCCATCGTGTTCATTTCCAAAGTTAGCTGTATTTGAGCTGTTAATGCAAAATCACGCAAGTAAGCCAAACTGAACGTTAGAAAAGCCAAATACATCCCAACTAGCTTCTTTCAGGTCGAAATGCATAGAAAACACACCAACAAGTTTCCATCGTGTTCATTTCCAAAGTTAGCTGTATTTGAGCTGTTAATGCAAAATCACGCAAGTAAGCCAAACTGAACGTTAGAAAAGCCAAATACATCCAAACTAGCTTCTTTCAGGTCGAAATGCATAGAAAACACACCAACAAGGTTCCATCGTGTTCATTTCCAAAGTTAGCTGTATTTGAGCTGTTAATGCAAAATCACGCAAGTAAGCCAAACTGAACGTTAGAAAAGCTAAGTACATCCCAACTAGCTTCTTTCAGGTCGAAATGCATAGAAAACACACCAAC